>CATKUT010000014.1:0-501069 GCA_949788335.1 Salpingus planirostris | reverse complement strand
TGATAAAATAATGAATATCTCGAAAACTACTCACATTTGCACTAAGGTACCCCTACATTTTTAAAATTCAAAAAGTACACTAACGCTGAAAAATCAGTAAAAACAGACAAAATACTTTCCGTCACAAAATAATCCTGATTTTTATTAGCCGATGACCTCTTTTTTGGTTCGTTTAATCACCTACCACGGTATTCATGGATCACCAAAGGATTCATCGTTTAGTTTTTCAATTGTTTTCCTCATATACCAAATCTGAAAGTTCTAAACCATGAATTAAGCGAGTTAAAAGCGAGAATAAATTGGCCACCAGCAGACTTTGAGGCCTAATAACTCCCTTATTGACCACTTGCGGACCCCTCTTTATAGGAACTTTTATCACTATTTTGACGAGAGGAATCTGCCCTGAAGCGTTGGTCCAACAATTTTGAATCACCCTGTATATATATATATATATATATATAGTTTGAACCAACATTCATTCCTTTTCAGGAAAGTTTTGCTGTGCAGAATTTAGAACGGGAGATGGCCGATATGTCGGTGTCATCTAAAATGAGCTTGTTTCTGACGCGCTGGAGAGAGCTCGGCGAGAAGAGGGTGAAGATGGAACAAGAGGAGGAGGAACTGGAGATGAGACGCGATGAGTGGGCAAAAGGAGACAGTCTTACGCTAGACGATAGTTTTGCATTTGTCAGACAGATAGAAGAACTTGACATGGACTTGAGGAAGCGCGCGTATGAGGTCAGAGAGAAGAGGGAAGAGGTGGAACACGAGATGGACAAACTGTCGGTGAAGATACGAGATAACAAGCGAAAGATTCTTACATTCGACGAATTTTGTGAGGAATATGATCGAGAATGTAAGCAAATTTTTGCGGAGACGTAGACAGCACCTTACCAAATGAATAGATATTGTTAATTTTTTATAAATGAAATAAAAAATAACATTTATTTTTTCTACATCATATACAAAATTCCAAATATCCAGAAAAGTTTAATTATTGACAATATTGTACCTAATCTTCCTCTGAAGAAATGTTCGTATCGAATTCCATGAAACGAACCGATTTTCGGTGAGTACGTGCACAGCAGCCCTTATATCGTTCTACGCTGAAGAGAGGATGCCTTATGCAAAACGAACACCAGAATCGCGGAGTTCTCACATACCTTGCCAGACTCGAAACATATATGGCAACATGCTTTACACTTTTCCTTAATTCGAACAAATTACTGCGAATATTTTCATATTTTAATACTGTTTCATGTGTATAGTAGCACAGCCTGCAAATACTCATTTGTCCTTTCTTATACATTTTAAATTTCAAGCAGATTTTACGATATGTGAAAAATGGGGTCCAGTCTTGAACAGAATAAATGTATTTAAAAAAATTATCACATGTAATACGCGCCCCGAAATCCTAATTTTCCTAAAATTCAGATCGGTAATAGAAGTCCCGCTCACAATCAGCTGAAGAAGAGACCTCTTCTATGTATACCTCCCATTTCGCCTCTCGGCGCATTTTTAAAATATCACAGTATACTGTGGTCGGTAAGATTTGGAAGAGGCGCCAAACTAAGTCCGACATGGTCTTCTCTACACTCACAGCCCGATTCACTACTTTGGAGCACAAAGAATATAAAGTTGGTACTTTGGACAACGGAATCGGCATCTTCATGATCGTATGCTTGACCGTGCCATCGGTCGTGTCAAGCATGGCGATCTCCTTCACAAGGAGTTCAGAGGTCTCGTGCTGAAACCCCTGGACATCGAAGATGAATTGGGCCTAATTAAGAATGGATATCGATGTGAACTGATAAATAAATAAATAAATAAATAAATAAATAAATAAATAAATAAGACTCGAGAAGTGCAGAGAATTTACAGAAATGCGTTCCTGCATCAATAAAACCCTTAAACCTTATTGCTATTAGTGGCGAAATTCAGTCCGGACCGGACCATCTGTTTTCTGCCCGAAATTGCAATTAGATAATCCTTATCCTGCCTTGGCACTACATTTTGATTTTTCTTCAAATCGCCACTTGCAGAGTCTCAATACTCTTTTTCATTATTTATTGTGATGGTTACTGAAATGGTGATTATGATTTAAAATAAAATTCACGCTGTGTAAAGATTTATTGATCGCACGATTTAATGCAGGCACAGATGTTGAAATGTGTATGACATGCTGCCTTTGAGCGCATTTTCACGTCGAGTGTACTGTAAGTGTGCGCCGTGTTTTACGATGGGTTCCAGTCCTAAACACGTCAACGCTTCTGTGATTTTCGGTTTCGCAGACACAATTACAGATAAACTTTCATAATTAATTGTAAGCTTATTAATTGGAATTTTTGAAATCGGAAATCACTGCCTAATCAGGTTTTTTCTTCTGTATCCAATGGTATAAATAAAACAGTACCCTTATAATGGAAATTGAACGCTTCTGGCGTCCCGACGCTTTATTTTTCGACGAAAAAATTCGCTGATTTTTCTAGAGCTACCTCTCAGTATCCCACGAGCATACTGCTTTTCTTGAAACATTAGCTCTGGTAGTTTTTTCAGGAAAAAATTGGCCATAATCGATGGGACACCCTGTATAGTTTGAAATGTTTCGTGTTTATGGATTTGTGTAATTTACTAAGTAGGTACCTGTACTTTTTGTTGCAATTCAATTTCCAGTGTATTTATTTATTTTTGTATTCATTATAAACAAATCATGATAAAACTTGGCGTTATTTTTCAATTTAACGAATAGGTAAATACTCCATTACGTGATGAAAAGAAAAAAAAAACGTATTTTCATCTCATGGAATGCATGACTAGTTTTAAAAAGACCGCTTTTTTTGGGGATATTCGGTTTCTTCACTCAAAAAGAGAGTGTGGAGGATTTTTGCGGTTTGCGGAGGATTTTATGGCTGAGAGTGGAGGAACCTGTCAAAAGGCTCTGGCAGCACTGACTGCGCAGGAAGCACAGGTGGTCATACAGTTACACATGCATTCAGTCGAAGTCTCGATTTTCGTAATTTCGCTGACTGACTGTAATATTCTGAGATGTCACCAGCAGCACCATCTATTGGACAAATCCCTAAGATGAGCCTCAAATCACCGTGGCGTGTCTCTTGCCTTTAGTCTATGCAATAACTGAACAGAAAAATCGTTTCACACAGACCACTAATTGAAACACTGATTGAAAGTAAGTAGATGTATGATGAAACATTTATTTCTTACATGTTGCAGGCGCTCTAATTGGTGGAGGACGCGAGGGGGGCGTCCAGTAACACCTCCATCACCAATATATTCAATGTCACTACTTCAACATTGGTAAATTTCTTTTTTTTTCCCATTTTAACCCTAATTATGTGTAGGAACGATTTTTCAATGAAGTTACCATTATGTCCATCACTGTCTGTGTAATGTGTGCAGGCTGTTTTATAAAAATTCCGGAACGCCATCGCCACACTTTCATTGGATGTGATCCGATTTCAACAGCACGTTAACAAAAGATTGCTTATTTTTCATGCTCTGCGAATAGGCCTTATTGCCATTTTTTTACCATTGGTAAATGTAGGTTTTTTAATCATAACATTATTTTATTTTGAATTGAGTCACCGCCATCGTGAGTAAATAACAATAATCATCAGACAAACGCAAAACTCATTCGCTAGATTAGGCCAGATTAAACAAAAACCGTCATTTTCACGCTTGCACTCCTGAAACTGTTTTTTTTTGTAATTGAATTAAACTCAGACCAAACTTTTCCTGCGTTTTTTTGCATAATCATTGAAGAAATGACAACAATTTACATACCACGGATAGAGAAAACTACATACCTACTTCGATTTTAAATAAAAAGTAATCCTACTTTATTCCTGAAAAATTACATTCAGCAATGTTAAAACAAGAAGTTGAGGGAACAACATTGGCGAGAATGCCTATTGATAGTGCATGAAAAATTAATGATTTCTTACTAATAAGATCTTGAAAACAAATCACATCCAAAGAAACTGTGGCGTTCTGGAGTTTTTATCAAAGAGCCTGTATGTATGTAGATATAACGTGAAACTGACAGAGTGTCATAGAAAATTTCGGTGTTTTCAATTTTTTTTATTCGAAAGAAAATACCCTAGTGAAAAATAAAATACACCGTGTCCAGAAATTAGCCTGCAATAATTTGCCTGATGATTCCTCTATAAAAACGATGAAAAAAAGTTCTAATGAACGTATGTCGAGAATAGCTTCCTGAGGGAGATATACCCCCTGAAAGGTAGGCTTCCTATGATGGTTTATGTTAAATATCTCCAAAACTGTTCAAGATTAAGAAATCATATTTGGTACAATTATTAACCTTTTTATGCTCAACAAAATAGACTAGGAAAGAATTCAAAATTTCCACCAGGGGTGGGTCATCTAGGGGGGGGCATGGTAAAAAATCCTCCCAACTTTTTTGTGTGATGTTTTTTCATGTTTGAACCACATCTTATGAAATTATAAGTTGTTTTACGAAAAAAAGGTACTCTTGGTAAACATCGATAGGAGGCGCCACATTCGAAATAAATCGATTTTAACATTAAATTTTGTTTCTAATTTCTGTTGAAATGTTACATTTCAAGCAGTATTTCAGTCAAGACATCTTGATTAGCAATCTAACATCACTAACCATATCAAGGACTTTGACATTAATTAGAAAATGCAACATTTAGGATGAAAAACGTCGCCCCAGATCTTACGACGTGACACCCCCGTAATAGTTGGAAAGGTTTTCCCCGAATTCAATGCAAAATGTTGCATTATTTGTTGAATTTTCAAATTTTTGTGATGGCAGATTGCTATTCAAGCTGTCTTGACTAAAATACTGCTTGAAATGTAACATTTCAACAGAAATTAGAAAAAAAAATTAATGTTAAAATCGATTTATTTCGAATGTGGCGCCTCCTATCGATGTTTACCAAGAGTACCTTTTTTTTGTAAAACAACTCATAATTTCATAAGATGTGGTTCAAACACGAAAAAAACATCACACAAAAAAGTTTGGAAGATTTTTTACCATGGCCCCCCCTAGATGACCCGCCCCTGGTGGAAATTTTGAATTCTTTCCTAGTCCATTTTGTTGAGCATAAAAAGGTTAATAATTGTACCAAATATGATTTCTTAATCTTGAACAGTTTTGGAGATATTTAACATAAACCATCATAGGAAGCCTACCTTTCAGGGGGTATATCTCCCTTAGGAAGCTATTCTCGACATACGTTCAATAGAACTTTTTTTCATCGTTTTTATAGAGGAATCATCAGGCAAATTATTGCAGGCTAATTTCTGGACACGGTGTATTGTATGTACCACGGTTATTACTTGATGTCTATGCCCTCGGGCGACTTACAAGCCTTCGGGGGCTTGTAATCTCGTCGCCCTCGGAGGGCATAAACATCTAAGTAATAACCTAGGTAAATAAATATCTATTATTACCGTCCATAGGTGCCGCTCCACGCGATGGACATGACGTGACTTATAGTGGTGCTAGATGATAATAAAATAATCAATACACTGTGATGATTGGAAATTTGGGGTCACATTTGTTCTGTGCAAAAGAGTAGTTTTTGCCTCAAATGTGCAATTTCTGGAAAAGAGAACAGTTAAGGTCGGGGTCAATAAAGATTTTAGAAACTTACGGGAGAGGTTTTGATTTACGGAGATAAAATTAGCACTCAGAACTGGAGGACTCAGCGGAGATCGTCAGAAGCTGACAAAGTGCTGACAACTAATGTCAGAAAAATGAAAAGGAGCCAGGAGGCCGAGAAAGGGGGTGAGTTCTCAAAAAATTCAACGGATGACGATACCAAATATAAGTCGCTGACCTCGTGTGGATGCCCCAGTTTAAATAGCCCGGTTTTCGTTGGAGTCTAGTGGAACAGTGAGATTTCTCACCGCTTCCCCTTTACCTTGGTTGTCTACCCAGGTAAATATCCCGAGAGAGATAGTTGCGAATCTCCGTCTTCTTCCTTGCGAGAAAGGCGTTGTCCTATCTCTTTCTTCCTTGAGGTGTCTCCTCAGGTCCCCAAAGGGTGTCTCCTTTTGGGCTAGGCGCGATTTGCGACAGGTGTCTCCTGTTTTAGAGTCACGGGTGTAAATTTCCTTAGTGATAGGCTTTCGGTTTCTTTCCTTAGCAACGGCTGCCAGAATCGAGGGTTGTCTTAGCAACCAGGGTGCCACGTGCTACAGAGTTGTCGGGGTGATCGAATTTGCGGAAACCCTAGCAACTGGCTAATTTTTCGAGTTTTTCCTTAGCAACCGGGGCGGTTCCTGTGTCGGAGCTGCACCAGATCTTTTCCTTAGCAACTTTAGGCTGGTACGAGTTTCTCCTTGACATCCCGATCCATTTTGTCCTTTTCCTTAGAAACCCAGGTGTTTCCTGTGGCAGAGTTGAGTTTGACGACGGGTACATCGAACCCTAGCAACGGGAGAATTTCCTTGACAACCGTATCCAGGGGTCTCCGGAATTGAAGTGAGAGGCGAACAGGAAGAAGACAGGACGAAGACGAAGTCCCACTGATAGATAGAATTTCTTTGATTTGTCAAATTGTTCAAGATAGCTAGTTAGATTTAGTTTCCTATTGTCAATGTTTTAATTTTAAATTGTATTGTCAATTTGAGTTGTGAATTAACAGTTGATTGAAGTTTAAATTGAGTGTCTGTCTAAATTCTTTCAAAAGCTGTCAAAAAGTCAACCTGGAATTTTCTTCGCTGAAGTAACCCGCAGCAGTTTTTCCTTGTTCTCGAAAAAACAAGGTGGCGCTCGAGAAGGCATAAGTCAAAAAGATCTGACAGGAAAGGCGCTAGTGTGATTCCTCACAAAGTATAGTTTATTTTTAACACATAATTCATATAGGCTATTTCAAACATATCGAATAAGTAAGTACATAACTAAATATTTTATTTCAACCCTATTTTTAAACGAATTTCCTGAAACTTCACAGTAGACAGTGGTTTTGTAAAAGCATCCGCCAACTGCTCATCTGTGGACAGATATTCGAGTTTAATTAAGCGTTTCTCAACCTGCTCCCTTGTGAAATGGTATTTAATATCTATGTGTTTGGTCCGTTTATGATTTGTTGGATTCGTGCGATGCTGATACAACTTTGGTTGTCTTCGTACAATAGAATGGGCTTACTGATATTTAAGTGAATACTCTTCAAAAGTGATCTGAACCAAATAGCCTCTTTGACACCTTCATAGAGAGCCATGTATTCACTTTCGGTGGAAGATGCTGCAACTGATGTTTGCCGCTTGGTGTTCCAACTTACAGTACAGTTTTCGAAAAACTTAAACAAATATTCAGTAGTGCTTTTCCTACTATTTTCATCGCTGCCCCAATCTGAATCTACATATCCAACAATCATTTCCACATAGTTTTCATTTCTAACATAAGTTAGTTTCAAGTCTAATGAGCCTTTAATGTATCTTAGAACCCTTTTTAGACATTTCCAAAGCTCAACATTATTTTTGCTTTGGTACCTGCTTAGAATATTTAGTGCAGCACATAAATCGTGGCGAGTGTATAACATGGTATACATTAGGCAACCGATCAAATTTCGAATTGGTGCTTCATTATTCTCATCGGAATTTAATGCACTATAGTCTAATTTTGCAGGTAAGGGAGTACTCACACTTTTACACTCAATCATGTTGAATCTGTTCAGAATTGATTTTAAATATGACTTTTGATCTAATGTAATTGTATTATCGGTTCTCTCAATTTTAATTCCCAAAATTAATTTACACTCCATTAAATCAATCATTCTGAACTGTTTCTTTGAAAACTGCTTAAAATTAGTCATTGTGGTTTGATTGCCTGTGACAATCAACAACATCCACGTATAAAATTACATAAATACTTTGAGATATTTTCCCTTTGTTTAAAACATATAAACAGCGATCAACTGAGGAATTTTTGAAATTTGCTGTTCGTAATACTTCATCAAAACGTTGAAACCAACATCGGGCTAATTGTTTTAACCCGTACAGAGATTTATTTAGTTTGCATACTTGGTCCCCTTTTGCACGAACCCCTTCAGGAATTTTCATATAGATTTCTTCTTTTAATATACCGTTTAAGAATGCGGTTTTTACATCCATCTGATGCACCAAAAGTTTGACTTGATTCGCGAATGCCAGAAGAAATCTGAAAGTCGAAATTCGCGCAACAGGTGTGGAGGTTTCATCATAATCAAGAAAATACTTCTGACTAAACCCTCTTGCTACCAGGCGGGCTTCATATTTGGTTGGATTCCCATCGATATCATTTTTGATTGTGAAAATCCATTTGCAATCAATGATATTTTTGTTTGATGGTTTCGTAACCAGGGACCAAGTGTTGTTTATTAATAGTGAGTTTATTTCGTCACGTATCGCTTGCTCCCACTGAATTTGATCCTCTCTACCTTTTATTTCATCAAATGAATTTGGAACTGTGCATGATAAAGACTGAGCACAAAGTAGGTAGTTATTGAGATCATCCTCTTTGTAGGATATTGTGGGGCGATTACGTAATCTTTCACTTCTTCTTATTTCAGAAGCTTCGTTTACTCTATCTCTATCGTGAGTTGATTCATTGTGTTCATTAGGGTCTGCTAATTTATCTGTTTCAGTATCAGATTTATTATTAGCTTCGTTTCGTTCTGATTTTTGTTTATCAGATTCAGACTTTTGAAGTTTTGCGGGAGGTTCCACTAATTTATCTGGTTCAATCCTAGATTTATTAGTGTTATTTTCGAATTGTACTAATTTATCTGGTTTAATCCTAGATTTATCAGCTATATTTTCGAATTCATCTCCCCCTTCAATTTTTAAGGGTCGTGAGATCTTAAAATTGACTTCATCGACCTCAACATCTCGTGCTGTGATGAATTTGGCAGTTTCCTCAATCCACACCTTATAACCGTTTGGTTCATACCCTACCAAAATTCCCTTAAATGATTTTTCATCAAATTTATTTCTTTTGGTTTTAATATGAACATACACAGTCGAGCCAAAAACCTCTAAATGTTGAATTTTAGGTTTTTTATTATGCCAGAGCTCATATGGCGTTTTATGTTGAGCGAGAGCTTTATTAGTTGGTGATATATTTATTAAGTAGGTTGCAGTTAAAACTGCTTCATCCCAAAATTCTTTGTTTAAATTGGCACCTATCACCATAGACCGACTTTTCTCTGTTATTGTCCGGTTCATACGCTCTGCTACGCCATTTTGATCAGGTGTGTGCGGAACTGTCAAATGATAAGTTATTCCCTTTTGAACACAAAAATCTTTAAACTCATTCGACAAATATTCACCTCCATTGTCACAGTATAAATACACAATTTGTGCATTAAATAGCTCCTCACATTTTGCTACTAAATCTTTAAAAATGTTAAAAACATCAGATTTGTGCGTGAGTAAATACGTTACCGTGTAATGCGTATACTGATCAATAAAAGTGACAAAATAATTTTTATTGTCAACTGTAGGAGGCGTTATTGGCCCACATACATCTGTGTGTATGATATACAAAGGCCTTATTACATGGTTTTTGTTTTTCGTTTTTGCAAATGGGAGCCGTGCTTGCTTGCTGTAAATACAAGCTTCGCACAAGTCCAAAGTTGGACTGATGTGTTTAAGTAAATTCACATCTTCTAGCATATTATCCTTTTTCAATTTCAAGAATTTTTCTTTGCCAATGTGGCCTAAACGCTCGTGCCACATTTTGTAATTATTTATAGCGTTAACTTGCCCATTACCAAAATTTACCATGTTTTCCAATCTCACTTTAAAATAAACAACATATAAATGATTCAAGGGATTACCTGTTAGAATTATCTCTTCGCCTTTCTTCACTGTAACGCCGCATGGATCAAAGGTTACAGTCATGCCGCTCTCCTGCATCCGAAAGAACGGATAGAATGTTGTATGGAACTTCTGGGGGGTGCTTAGAAAAGGACGAGACAGCGGAGCATGTGCTATGTCACTGCCCCGCGCTTGCGTCGACCCGAGGATCCATACTAGGGGACTTCTGGCCAAGTATGGCCGACATTAGCAACACCGCACCCGGTGCGATCCTCGAGTTTATCAACTCTGTTGGTTGGCTTGAGGGCTAGCGGCGGGCGGCAGGGAGTTGCGCCGGAGGGGTGGCACAATGGGCCCAAGTAAGAGGCCTAAGTGCTAGAGTGGCGCAAGCCACTCACCCTCCAAATCCTAATCTAGAATCCAGAATCCAGGAACTTCTGGGGCGTAGAGCACATTTTCCAGAGTAACATTATCACCGAGATTAGTGGTAACCTCAATGGATCCTCGGCGTAAAGCACTTATCGACACTTTGTTTTTGGCGACCGCAATTTGAAGTGGTGTTGACAGATCTTCGTACGTTTTGAAATGGGTTGAACTGTTTACGATATGGTCTGTTGCACCAGAGTCGATAAGGAATGCAAGTTCTCCTCTCCCAATTTTCTTATGATGCAGATTTCCAATCATAAAAGCTAAACCATCGCTATTTTGGGTATTTACAGTTTGAAGTGTGTGAGGGCGATCGTTTTGCTCCTCCAGCATCTTTTGGTAATGGAAACAATTTTTCTTCACGTGATTGCGTCGGCCACAATGGTCACATTTAATATTTGACGTTTGGTAATTATTGGATTTGAAACCGCCACGTCGTGATTGTTGGTGTTGATTATATCTGGGATTTTGAAAATTTTTCTTAGGTGGATACGGTCCTTTTTGCGCTGAACGGTCGCTCTGGTTTTTCCATTTCCTTGTCCAATTGTTTTTCTTGAAAGTTTTCTGCTTTTTCGCCGATTCAACATGTAAAACTTTGGTGCTTGTGCTGGGTTCATTCTTGAGTTTTACTTCTTGATCCAAAAGACGTGTTTTGACGAATGCGAGGGTGAGATTTTCCTCTGCCGATAGAGTTTCAATTGTTGTGATGATTCCTTCATATTGGTCTGGTAATGTTAGAAGAAGTTGTGCAACTTTTTCAGTTTCATCGAGATTTGTTCCGGCAGATACTAATTCAGTGATTAGCTCGTCATAAATGGTCAAGTGTTGCGACAAAGTGACATCTCCTTTTAATTTGAGGTTCAGCAATTTTTTCCTGATGGCCAATTGCGTCGCGAGACTTCTGCGCTCGTAGATTGCATCCAGACTCCTGATGACTTCCCTTGCCGTCTCCTTTTCTTGGGCAATTCCCAAAAACGAATCAGATAAATACTCCACTATGGCACCCTTCGCTATCCGTTCCTGTCTTCTCCACTCGTCCGTCATCTCCGCCGGTGGTTCTTCCTCCAAGACATTAAGAACTTCAAGCTCAGCCGGTAAAGCCTCAATGCGAAACTTCCAAATTCCATAACGCTCACCGGAGAACAGTTTGATGTTGCGTTTGGAATTTTTATTGGTATCCATTCCGAATAATACACCTGGGATCAATCAGTCACAAAAACAGCAATTAGTCACTTTCGGAACAGAAAATTTTTGTTTATCAAACGCGAACTCTGTTTATTCGCGCGTACAAAATTCACGGACACACGGTTTTTATTTCACACGCGTACCTGGGCCCATAACCCGTTGGATTAGGGCAGAAATCATGCAACTCAAGTTTAGGGCGATTGATTATACTTTATTTAACGTGCAGTCTTTAAAGCGGTTTTATGAAGACTGAACTTATTCGACTTACTCAGAAAGAATGCGCCTATAATATAAACACAATAATACTCATATTACATTTTACTCCAAGAACAGATTATAAAATGCGCCAGCCTGTCGGCCGAAATTGAGCTTTATTTATTGAAATAATTTGAATCTTATTTTTGTTATCTCGTAGGAATAACCAACGTAATCTTCGTTTAAACAATTTCCTTTTTAAGTTTAGCAAAAAAAAATACAAACTGTGCGCTCTTGCGGAACTGACCGTTTCCAACACATGTCAGCAATAACATCACCTATATTAAACTCTAAATATGCTTAGCTTTGAAGAATTAAGTGTATTTAAGCGAACACCTTGTTTAATAAAATCATAGTTGTTTTCACGACTCGGCTATCATTGACTACTGGAATCCAGGCCATAAAAAATGGAACGTGAGGCTGCGTTCCCCAGTAGTCTCTTAGAGCGGAGTGCTCACCAAAAATAAGTTAAAACAAAATAACTCAAAAATCCTCGTCTCCCCAAGTTTGTTCAAATACTTTAACACTAATATAGCTGAAGTGATTTTGGATAAGTATTTGCCGTTTTTCCCAATGTGGACCATGATCTTA
Source organism: Salpingus planirostris (assembly GCA_949788335.1). Taxonomy (NCBI): domain Eukaryota; kingdom Metazoa; phylum Arthropoda; class Insecta; order Coleoptera; family Salpingidae; genus Salpingus; species Salpingus planirostris. The sequence continues at coordinate 488,802 of CATKUT010000014.1, read as the reverse complement.
CGAAAAACCAGAGACGAGCGCAGAGTAAGTAACAATCCTGTCAAAAGAGTTTTTGGTATACTGAAAGGCGATATAATGGCTAACGAAAGATACTTACGGCCATCAGTATTTGTTCGTAAACTACGGAGCTACATTCTCACTATTCATACTGAATTATCGCTCTCAATTGGAAGAGAAGTATTAGCGAGGGGACCCAAAAAAAAAACAAAAACGCTAGCGGTACTTCGGTTGCAACCTCTATCGATAGCGCTTCCGCAAATGTAGAAGAATCTTGGAATCGTAAACCGAAGAAGCAGATCGATCCATACTTCAGTGTAAGATATTTGCGAAATTTGAAGCAAACTGAACCCTTGACTTTGAGTGTTATTCCAGAAGAGGCGAATGAAAGCTTAGCATTATCGGATGAACAAGATAAAATTGAGAGTGTTATAGAAGATTCCAAACGATTCTATTTCACCGATAGTTAGTGACTCCGATGATGCTGACCCTTATCATAAGATTAATGAAATTGAATGGTTGAAAAATGGACTAATTGATAAATTAGAATACGACGCACCTTGTGAATCGTTCGATTTCTTCGTGGCTTTTATAGCTTCGCCCCTTCAACTTGTTCTAAATATAGAACGATTGCTTCTTCTCAATTTCATCTTTGAGACCATGGTGATTCGAAAACCCTTGATTCAACGGACATACCAATAATTGTTGAATCGTTCAATTCGGTCATTCTTCATAGGAACGGCTGGCATCGGAACTCAATTTGGACTGTTGATAAGTCCTATAAAGGAATTGAAGTTCCGACAGAAATGAGTCAAATGCCCACTTTAGAAAAGGTGACTTACATGCTAGTATTTATTGCCGACGATAAAAAGTGGTATTTGCTAGAAATCAATTTGAAATTGAAGTCTGTAGTTTTTTTGACATCATTACGAAGGATGAAATTCATAGGCAACTGAACTGTTCTGAATGCTTGACCAAATTTCTTGTCTTCTTGAACAGGTACAACTCATCGAAGAAGGATTATTCTACCTTTCAGGTCATTCCTGAGATTGGCTGGAAAATTGAAAAAGTTTCCGTATTGTCTGCATTTGAAACCAGTCCATTTGTAATTTCATGGATAATTCATTGTTTGCTTTCTAATAACACGACAACTGTTGAATCATTCCAAAAACTCTTCGACCTAAAACCATCTTACTGGAATTACAACATGTTTTTTACAGAATCAGATGATGTACACGATTTGTGTTTAAAATGTGCGAAATGCGTCTGCTGTGTTCTACACACATGGTGCAATGCAATGCTCGTCACAGATGGATGCATTACAACTGCCGAGAAACAAATTATTTGGATATTACCGTTTCTAAACCTGATTGCGTCGTATACAGGGTGTCTTTGAAATACGTGTACAACGCGCTACCACATACTCCTGAGGTCAAAATAGAACGATTCAACCACAATGACCTTAGTCCAAAAGTTGATAATAAAATAGTTACAGGTTGTTGAAATGAAAATTTTTATTTCCATTTTTTTTGAATAATTTGTCAAGTTTTGTGAATAATAATTCAAAAATTGGTACACGAGGGTTTTTTGGTACGGGGAATACTTATTTGAACTCAGTTTTGCTGTATTTCCTAGGGGGCGCTACGTACGCTACAAGCATTTGCAAATGACCGTCTCAACTTTTTCCCTTTTCAAATTACCGATGTTCCAATGAATGGAATCGACTGCTTGATGATTTTGCTCAATAAAAGTTCTTTTGTTTGATGTCGCTACGGTCCACCGTTTTGGAATTATTTACTCTCGAATGGTGGATTTCAACCTTAATTCGCACCAATTTTTGGGGAAATTTTTCAAGAAAAACAAATGAACCCTCCAAAAGGGAGTTTAATTACTTTTTTCGTCAGGTGATTTGTTCTTAGCAAAGCAGTCATGGAATTAACTTTTTGTCAGGCTAATGTGTTTTTCTTGAAAAATTACCCCAAAAATTGGTGCGATTTTTGTGTGAAATCGACTATTCAAGAATGAATTATACCAAAACGGTGGACCGTAGCGACATCAAACAAGAGAACTTTTATTGGGTAAAATCATCAAGCAGTCGATTTCATTTATTGGAACATCGGTAATTTGAAGAGAGAAAAAGTTGAGACTGTCATTTGCAAATGCTTGTAGCGTACGTAGCGCCCCCTAGGAAATACAGCAAAACTGAGTCCAAATAAGTATTCCCCGTACCAAAAAACCCTCGTGTACCAATTGTTGAATTATTATTCACAAAACTTGACAAATTATTCAAGAAAATGGAAATAAAAATTTTCATTTCAACACCCTGTAACTTTTTTATTATCAACTTTTGGACTGAGGTTATTGTGGTTAAATCGTTCTATTTTAACCTCAGGAGTATGTGGTAGCGCGATGTACACGTATTTCGAAGACACCCCGTATTACTGTCCATTATGTTGCCGGTTTTCCAATGTTCTCCCTTTTACTCAGGAAACTCCCTCGTCTACCCTATTTCCAAATGGTTTGGTAAAAGATGTTGATTAGTATGTCTCAAACGATAAAATGGGAAAATACTATACAGTTGTGTGACGCACTTCCGGTCGGACGTGTTACGGTTCATTTTTACGCTCGAGTACTATCCTAGGTACTTCACTTGAATTTCAACTTATCGCGGCACCTATTGACCCTCGTGGGAGTCATTGGCCCGGTGTGACCAGAGTTCAGTAGATATTCGGCGGGAAAGTAAACGTAAACACGAACTCTTTAATGTTTATCGATATTTTATTGGTACTAATTTCTCTCGTTGTTTCCTGTGGGATCTTCCCCCACTTTCGTTGAGTTTGGACAGGGTCTTCATTTCGAATCACTTCTTGGTGGTACACTGGAGGAATCATAAATCGGGACACCTTGCCAACCAGCGTGTTTTTAAAGTTGCCTGTCTACGCCGTTTCGATGAAGCCATGTTAAGATGCGACCCGGCAGTTGTTAGAAACCTGAAACCAGCCGATATTCTATGGGAAACGACGAATCAGTCGTCTTGTTGGTATGCGTCCTAAGACCTCAATCGCTCAACCGCTCGGCGCGTTAAATTTGAAAATAGGTCGTCGCGACTTATGGCCGTTTCACACGATTAATTATTACTATCGCAACTTTATCTAGTATGAGACTGATTTAAAATTTACGCATTTTCTGTTTCAAACCATTTAAATGTCAAATATCAGATTTTATTGAAAGTTGCGATCGTGATCATTAATCGTTTAAAACGGACATATAACTTCAACTAGCGGTTAATTTTAGGTGTTGTATCATTTGTAGCCTAGCCAAAAATTGGCCCTTTGAGTGCAAAATTAGTAATAAATCACAAATATTTTGCGAATTAAAGTATCAAATTATTTCGTTACAAAAAGTTGTTACATTTTTCACGAAAGCGATAACGCTTTTGGCGGACTTGGTCAATCAATTCACTTCAATTAAAAACTAGAGCATGCACGGAAGTAATGGGAGGGCCTTTGGATCGCTTATATTTTAATCTGAGATTCTCATTGATTCATACAATACATGATCAATTTGAACAGTTTGATCTATAATCATCCAAAATTCGATAATCATCCAAAATTCTCAAACTAGAGCACTTGGTCAAAACTGTTGTAAACTCTTTTTAAAGCCTTTGCAGCTCTTTACAATTTTCATACGATCATCCACCACGTTTTGCTACAATTTGCTCGCTATTAACATAAAATAATTAGCACATAGAAAATCCAGTCCTATCCTCTTGGTTCGTCGGTTTTGGCAAGCGCAAGCGGTCACTCGCCGACACCAGGTAGTCTTACAGATTTGCCTGCGGCAAAATTTGAAACCCCTAGATAACAATGAAGAAATATATCTGTCTTCGTCTATTCAAAACTTGCACCAAACGAACTTTCCATGGTTGTCACGTCGGAATTATGAACGAATCTCTGATTTAAAATTTTCTCTTGAATTTTATGTTTGATATATCCGCCACATCTATGAAATTACACTTTTCAAATTTATTATCGCACATTCACTATTTTCCCATTTCACATTGAATTTGATACGAAATTGATTTTTACAGAAAATCACAATACACTTCGAATCAAAGTTGTAGCACTTTTGGTTCCAGTGCGCTAGTTTAGGAGTTATCGATTACTTGTAATGGAGCACGGGATCATTTAAGCTGTCCGCTCATGTTTTTTGCCAAATATATTATTGCACTTTCACTAATTTTCCGTTTCACGTTAAATTTGATACAGACAATTATCACAATTTCTAGAGTCATAACACGTCATTAACCGGAATGATCATTTTTCTACATTAAAAAGTCTGTATCAAATTCAACGTGTAGTCCATTCATAAGTCTAATACGTAATGTAGTTTCCAAAATATTTCGTTATGATAGTAAACCGAGGTGTATAGTTGCCGTCTGTATTTTGTGAATATTGGCTTTTGGGAGGACAACCTCTTTTATGGCTCAGTAATAAGTTGACAATGGTGAATGGAACTAACCTACGGCTACCTGCGTATACCTGCGTATACCTGCCGCATATTGTAGCCATAGGCTAGGACCATTCACCATTGTCAACTTATTACTGAGCCATAAAAGAGGTTGTCCTCCCAAAAGTCAATATTCACAAAATATTCAGACGGCAACTATATTTTAGGATATGTGTGCGTGTGATGGCGACAAAAGGCACTCACTATTCACTAATGGCACAAGACTAATAACATTAGTCCGAAGAGCGAGCCGAAGAGTGGCATTGTGTGCCAATCCCCCCTATTCAATAATTAATTGCAACGTAGCAAGTAATGTTGTCTATTGCTAGCAACAAAGTAAGTAATTGTTGATAGCAATATACTTGCTACGTAACAATTCCCTTAGTGAATAAGGGGGAATATGAAATTATAAATTTTAATATAAGTATTTATAATAAGTACTTATTATTAAAAATATAATAATTGATAATATTATACTGTTTATTTTTGTTACTAGTACTAGTGTTATTATTGAAGGTATTTTTAATTATTATTTCAATTACTATATCGTTGGTATAACATAATTAGTTAAGGTAATTTGAAATAGAATAAATACTTTTCTATCATTATACTTATGTTGCATTACTGATGAATAATTGACATCTTCCAGTGTCAGTTAGTGATTATTGAAACATCGTACTTAATCGATGTATTTATTAACTACCAGATAAACTTACTAAAGGAATCTTTGACTATAGAGGTGAAAAAAGATGGTTTATAAATGTTCATCAGTTATCTTTTAGCAGAAAGTTGAAATTGTTCATTTTATTAGTTATAATAATTGTAACCTAGGCAGTTATTAACTTCTAGTTGAACATTATTATGTGGATGAGCATAGATAAATCGGCCATAAGACTACATTTTATCTGGCAGTTAAATACCTCGGTTACAATTTGTTACAAAAGAGGTAATCAACAAATTTAACTGCGCGAAGTTAAGAGGAGCCAGCGCAATTTAATGCCAACCAGAGTTACTGAGGGCGCTCCAAGCGCCAAAAATTATGTTCTTTCGCTTTTTATTTAAAATATTTCCAGTAGATGTCACTTTAAGCGTTACAGGTCAATGAGTCTTAACTTGTATCGGTTGCTAATAGATGTCGCGCCAGCTCGCCTGCGCCTCGCCGCTCGCGGCACTAGCCGTGAAGCCGTGAATAAAGAGAGAGCGCAGAGCGCGGTTAAGCAGTTCTTGTGAAATGTTGTGATGTGCAGTTGAATCACAGGTCACAGGTACGTCTTAACAGTGTTTTTTTTTTAAGTTTTTCAATAATTTCTTCCTTGCTTGATAGTTACAAGACGGTTTCATTATGGTGGGTAGGACTTCATACCGTCCTCAGAAGCGTAACAAACGGTCTAAAGCGGCAAAAAAATGGAGAGCTGATAAAAGGTAAGTTAAAAACCGCTAAACATTGTTTTGCGAATATCGAATTATACAGGGTGTCTCGGAATCCCACCGACAAACTTTAATTTAATTAAATTACACTAATGGAATCGTCTAAGTAGTTGCTGCGAATATTGCAACTTATAGGTACTAATAGGTACTCATTATTCCTATCAAAATTAATTATCAACACTTCTGTTTGATTCGTACCTGAAAAAAATATCAACCAGTGCTACTGAAATGTACTCAAATTATTATTTTATATTCCAGCTCCAATTCCGCGGGGAAGAATTTAGCCCAATGTACGGGATATAATGATGGACTATCATTAGATAGTATTCAAAATGAGTATGACAGACCTTTTATGGATAATTTTTAGCACTATAAGGGCCAACTGCACCGCTTTCACTTAAAAGTTAAGCGGAGCTTTAGCCTTGACTACGATTGTTGACAACAATTGTTGCTAAGGTTCCACTTAAATTTTAAGTGAGAGCGGTGTTTTTGACCCTAAGTAAGTAATTCAAAGAATCACCGAAGAAGCCGGTTAACACACGATTTATCATCTCACTTCAAGTTGAGAGCATTAAAATAATTTTGTCGAAATATCGAAAATAGTACATCAGAGACTTGAGTTTTTTTCAATTTCAATTTGTACCTATTTAAAAAACGATGTATCATAATATGTCTAGCCTATACGTTATGAGTTTGGACCAATTTATTTAGTTTTTATGGCATATTTGAAAACTGGTTCATGAGTAATTTTATTCCAAAATTTCAACAGGGCCACATTTGCTTTTGGAGCCTCGAAAAATTAATTCAGCTCTTCCGGTTATTTCGGTTGTAAGGAATGGAACATACAGTTATGTCCCCGCATAGATTTTACAAGAGGAAATTTTTGTTTATGATCAACTGGTATTGCAAATGTAGCAAGTCCAAAGTCAACCTACATTCATTTAGGCAAATTCGAGTTTATGTATTATTTTCTTCGAATCGATGGTTTCAGTGTTAGGTATTTAAAAATCAAAGATAACAACTTTCTCCCCTTTGTAAAGTCTATACGGGGACACGGTGTACAATAATAATTCTTTTGGATCAAGTATTTCAAATAGTGAGTTCGACGTCGACATCAACGGAAATGCGGTTGTTCCCGAAAACATCCCTACCGTGGAAAAGTTGATCTCTAGGTCGGTTGTTATGATTGTTTTTGACTGTCGATTATGATGTTATGAAATTTCAGTAATCCTTCGTGGTGTCCAAATAAGTATGAGGCAAAGACATTTCAGCAGAAGAAGAGACCACTCGAAAAAGGTGTTATGTCCTCAGAAGAATACGAAAATATTTTAAATTACCCCATTGATATAGAAATATCACATGAAAAGAAGGAAAAAGTGATAACCGGCTTTCGCATTGTAGAGCTCGACTATGTTCTTGATTGGGCAGTGAATTTACAATATAATCATTCAAAAGTATGCACTCTGAGTAAGTTGTATATTCAAGAGGAGAGACGCAGGAGCCTGGGATTGGTCAGTCATGTAGTGTTTGGTTGCACCATGTGCTCCAAAGTCTTCAAATTGGCCACAGAGAACCCTAAAAACCCTTCTGTTCTGAATAAAGCAACCGTTTGGGGTGTGATGGCAACAGGGAGTACATATACCCATCTGGACGAATTACTTGCTTCAATGGATGTTCCCAATATGCCGGAAAAAATGTTTTATCGGATTGAAAATGAACTTGGAGAGGTAAGCATCCGGAAATAAACGATAAGATGAAGAAAAATTTGACATTCGGAAGATGGAAAGGGGCACACATCCTATTGTTGTCCGAAGATATTCTTTACTGTACCTTATAAAATTATGTCATTCTAGTTAATAACAGCTATATATTTTCGAGTCTATTTTTGTAACTAGTCCATAATTTAGGCCATTATTTGTGAGTCCATATTTGGACGACTAAATAATGCCTAATTATAAACGAATTGCATATAAGACTTCATGATTTACTGGTTTGGAGATGTCTTTCTCTTCAAAAATTAATCTAAAAACACATAGAGTTATATCAGCCCTTTCCTTTAAAAAAACTGAGATATGTTATATGAATAATGTACTCAACAGGAGTGGAAGAAGTCGTTATGGAACTCTATGATTGCTGCCGGGAAGAAGGAACGAGATCACGCCTTAACATATGGAAACCTCGGTGCTGATAACATACCTTCTGTTACGGTTTGCATTGACGGATCATGGAGTAAGAGATCCTATGGGAACAACTACAATGCTTTATCTGGTATGGTTGGCATAATTGGACGTTTCACCGGCGAGTTATTGTTCGTAGCCGTTAGAAACAAGTATTGCTCTATCTGCGCTCTTAGTGAGAACAAAAACACTTCTCCAAAACTTCACACTTGCTATAAAAATTGGACGAATTCCGCCCCAGCCATGGAAGCTGACATGGCCGTAGAAGGTTTTTGCATTAGCGAAGAGATGCATGGTGTTCAGTACACCAAATTTATAGCCGACGGAGATTCCTCAGTTTTTGCCAAATTGAGAGAAAAGGTCCCTTATGGTTATAAAATAAAGAAAGTTGAATGTAGCAACCACGCTCTGAAAAACTATGGCAAAAGATTGTACAAAATCAAAAAAGATACACACATTAATTCCAAAGGAAGAAAATTACTTACAGGTAAAAAAATCGGTCTTCTACAGAAGAGAGCGAAATGTTCCATATACGAACACGCAAATAAGGGTCAAGACGCATTACAGTTATTGCAAAATGATCTAAAATATGGAATACATCACGTATTTGGTGATCATACAGAATGTCGCGAAAATATCTGCAATAATTTAGGAGATCAGTCCGAGAATCAAATTCCACAACTGAAGGAAACTAATATTTACCACCATCTTACTGGTAATAATAAGTTCAAATGCCGAAAATTTTGGGAAACTCAATTCAATTTATGTTCTAGGTGCGATTGACGTGCTAATTCAGAAAGCCCATCTGCTGTTAGAGAATGAAAACAATAATAGAGCGGAGCGTCTCATGAATCAGGTAGCTCGTTTTAACATGGGAAAACGTCTCAACCTTGTACAAAGGGGGTCATATGAGAGGAGAGTTCACTTGGCTGCTTTACGGCATAACAAGAGCTTCAACTGGCATAGTAGTCCTTTTAAGTCAACAACAAAACGAAGTCCAGGTACTTGATAATAATTAATAAGATGACCACTGCAATGGGAAGGTACATAGTCTGAAAATTTTCCAGGTCAACATTTTAAAAAATTTATTCAAAAAAGTAATAATCACAAACAATGTAAGGCCCGTAAAAGACTTTTTGACCAAGAAAATTCACAACAGAAACAGCCAAAACGGAGAAAAACGTCTGTGGAAACGTCATTGGAATCGCATAAGCCATCTAAAGGTAACATAAATTTTGAAAATGAAATGAAATTAAATAAAAATTACGCCTTTATCTTTAGAGTAAAACTATGACATACCAGTCTCCTAAACAATGTATTTTTCCCAGAAGTAAGTTTTTCCACAATAGATCTTTAAAGGATCATTTTCTCCAAAATAAACATCAGACAAATTTGAAAGAGCAACTAATTTGGCGTGTTTTGATGTAGAAAAATCATATTGGTGTCATTTGAAAGAATCAAAATATCGCAGGTTTTCTAAACGTGAATTCGATTTAAACATTCCGAATAGAATTTGTTGGATTATTCAACTTTCGCGTATATCAAAATTACGGAAGCCCGGTCATACTTGTGAGTTCAGACTTCAGTGTTCAGATTTCAGAGCTCAGAGTTCAGACTTCTGAAAAATTTTTTACCGCACTATTGGCGGACGCCGTATACATAATAGGTATTATGCAGATACATTTACAAATTTATTGTAGATTATGGTCCTCACGCAGAACAGCCCGAGGAAGATCCTGAAATCGTTGCTGTGCAGATCAAAAGGATCATGGAAAGATTTCAGGTGAGGTCTTAACATACAGCGAAAATGTTCTGAAGTTTATGATGTGTTATGATAGGTTGATTTGATGGAGAGAAACCGAATCGAGGCGGCATCAAAACACCAATTCACGGATACTTCAGGAACGTATGAGTCTGAGCGTCGAAATCGTTTGACCGCTTCTCAATTTGGGAGAATAATACGAAGGAAAGCGCAAACATCTTGTCATGAAATGGTAAAATCGTGTTTAAAACCCAACATATTTAGTACAGAGGCGACAGAATATGGAATTGCGAAGGAGAAGGTTGCGATTACTTTATTTGAGCAGAAAACTGGATTAACGGTGCATAAATCAGGTCTCTGGATAGACTTGCATTATGGTTTTCTTGGTGCCTCGCCCGATGGTAAAGTTCAGCAATAACTCATCCTAATAACCATCAGTTGATTATTAAGAAATCTATTCTGTTTAGGGTTGATTCATGAGAAAGATGCAATCTTAGAAGCTAAATGTCTTTTTGTAGCGTCAAAATTGAACGTCACTTCTTTGGCTGAGGTCTTACAGGAAATGAAGAAATTGAAAAAAACCATATGTTTAGAGAAAAAACACGACAAAATAACATTGAAGCGAAATCATGTATATTACTATCAGGTAACCATTTCTAGAGTTTATAGTCTTTAAGCAAAAAAAAGATTTCAGATTCAAGGACAACTTGCTATAACGCAATTAAACATTTGTTATTTCGTCGTCTATATAAATGATGACATCCCAATTCATGTTGAAGAAATCAAAAGGGACGAAACTTTCTGGAATGATGAGATGCTTCCCATTTTGAAAACATTTTACGAAAATTGTATAGCACCAGAGATATTGAGGGATAATTTAGGCAAGGGGTTGCGTTGTGTTGATCCTCCATACATATTGGAAGCTCAAAAGATTTACGAGGAAAAAAAGAAGAAGACTGCTAAGAAATCAAAATGATCATTGGGTTGATCAAAAACCTTACGCAAATATGATCTCATGGAAATGTAGAATAACAAAATAACGAAATGAATTAGCTTTACGTAACGGACTGTTTATTTATTTGTATTCCCTTAATTCTTTTATTAAAATTTCTTGTCCCTGTTCTTGAATAATTTGTGAAGTTTTGGGAATAATAATTCAAAAATTTGTACATGAGGGTTTTTTGGTATGGGGAATACTTATTTGAACTCAGTTTTACTGTATTTTCTAGGGGGCGCTACGTACGCTACAAGCATTTGCAAATGACAGTCTCAACTTTTTCTCTCTTCAAATTACCGATGTTCCAATAAATGGAATCGACTGCTTGATGATTTTACTCAATAAAAGTTCTCTTGTTTGATGTCGCTAAGGTCCACCGTTTTGGTATAATTCATTCTTGAATGGTCGATTTCACCCAAAAATCGCATCAATTTTTAGGGTAATTTTTCATGAAAAACACATTAGCATGACAAAAAGTTAATTCCATGACTGCTTTGCTAAGAACAAATCACCTGACGAAAAAAGTAATTAAACTCCCTTTTTGGTGGGTTCATTTGTTTCTCTTGAAAAATTTCCCCAAAAATTAGAGCGAATTTAGGGTGAAATCCACCATTCGAGAGTAAATAATTCCAAAACGGTGGACCGTAGCGGCATCAAACAAGAGAACTTTTATTGAGCAAAATCATGAAGCAGTCGATTCCATTTATTGGAACATTGGTAATTTGAAGAGGGAAAAAGTTAAGACTGTCATTTGCAAATGCTTGTAGCGTACGTAGCGCCCCCTAGGAAATACAGCAAAACTGAGTCCAAATAAGTATTCACCGTACCAAAAAAACCCTCGTGTATCAATTTTTGAATTATTATTCACAAAACTTGACAAATTATTCAAAAAAATTGAAATAAAAAATTTCATTTCAACACCCTGTAACTTTTTTATTATCAACTTTTGGACTAAGGTCATTGTGGTTAAATCGTCCTATTTTCGAAGACACCCTGTATAACTATATGCTCTGGTATTGTACTCATTTTCGGGAAAAGTATATTTCGGTCGCGAATACCGTGAATTGAGTATATATGAAAGAACAGGGCGTTATATATGGACCAAATAGTGATTTTATTCAGCGAGGTTGACATTTATTTAGAGTTTGGGCAGTGTGAAGTAAGACTCGCACTGCCCAAACTAAATAACTGTCAAACCTCAATTGAAAAAAATACTAATACAATAATTTCATAAGAAAATCACACGGCGACCAGAAATCGCGACTCAAACTTCTCTCTGACTTCGCGGACCAAAATGCGAAATGCCCGGTTACTAGGCAGCTGACGGCTCCGTGAAAAATCACATCAAAATTTGCTCCATCTGTTGGACATTGCCTGAATCAACAAAGGTTTGGAACCATGATAACTCAACTTAAAATGGCGACCAAGATGTCATTAATGTCAATGCCTTCAGTTTTCACAACGTCCTGCCCTTAATGTTGTTTATTGCCCAGACATACTTCACGGGCAATCAAATTTGGACCGAATGTATGGGTTGAGACTGTCAAAGTTGAATTATAATACAAATTTATTGAAATATTATCAGTTTTAACAAGGCTGTTCTGGCCACATTTAGGAATTTCCAACGTTGGCAATTACACAACCCAAAGATTGATTCTTTCTCGTCAACTACGTATGTTTGAGATATCAAACTAATCAGTTGATTAACGACGCGGTTGTGAATAAAGTTGAGGTACTTTATACCGTAGCGACCTCTATTGATTCCGATGAAGTGATGGCCCCTCTTAAATTTCCGGCTTACCTTTGTTACGAGAATCAAAACCAACAATTTAGCTTTATGCAGCTTAATCAGCTAAAAGATGAATGAGCGTTAATAAAGCGGCCCTCAGTCAACTGCTTCATCTGACAGACCTCGCTTACATTTGTCAAATTGTTACAACAATAAATATATTCAACTTCCAGATAACTTTAACTGGGGTGAAAAGATCGTACCTTTTCCTGATGTTGAGGCTACTTTGAATACTCAAATAATATGACTATTTTCGACGTTAATATGACGTTATTAAGTAATTGAAGTTTACTTTGTCAAAGTCTGATTACTCTCTTATCGAAATATTCTTATGCCCTCTCGTACGTATATCGTTACGAATGTAAATAATACGTAAGATGAAATCTTGGTTAGTTTTTTAGTATTTTTTACAAGCATATATTATTTTATTTATATTTTCATGCTTGGTTATGAAATTAAGTATGTATTAGTAATTATAGGCGGCGTTTGTGGAATTTTGTGTAGTTGATGCGATAAGTCGAATATCAATTTATAATGGGAATAAATTTTTTCCTTTGCGCTTTAACTCGCAGAAAACGACTCCCTCTATCAGTGAATAGTTCGCGCCGTACTTTAGCAGTTTCCTATCTTATTCAGCATTATGAAATTGGGTTTGCAACGATCTCCATCAGAGGCGCCACTTCCTGGTGTCAATTTCGGGCCGAAAATACTACGTGATCTCGCGAAAACCTCAAACGCTGTTTTATATGGGGATTGTTCAACTTAATCAAGTAAACAGTGGTAGTATAGAATAGTTTTTTTTTTGTACATAGTTCAATCCTATCAATAAACCGTTTTTTTTTCCTTTAACTCTGCATGGGCATGCTTCCACCTTAACCCGGAGGGAGGGAGATATGTAACGAGTTGAATTTGTTGTTAAATGTTTGTTCGATAGACAGAAGCTCAATTCTGTCACAAACATGATTTTCCCAAAACAAAGCACGTTAAAAATACCACGCAACCGCTTAACTAACCTTTGCAACCAAATTTTCACTAACCTTTCGGAAAAATCAACTCGTTTTAATCCATTAATCAATCAAAAATTGATAAGTCTCGACAGCCAGAACATAACCTCAAAAAAAAAACTCCCGGTAAGCAGAGACGCGAGTTATATATTTTACCTCTCATATGGGAATCATATTAATAATGCTTCATAACCATATAATATTAGATATTGCTTATTTAGCTTTTTATACTTTTGTAGAGTAGATTCAAACTTGTAAAGAATATCTTAAGCAGTTCTATTGTAGCCACGAGACGCAGTAAACTCAATAAAAAGTTTTTGCTTTTTAAAAAATCATTTCAAAAATCCGAGATCAAAACTGGCGCAGTCGGTAGGATTTGCCAAAACGGACGACAAAAATCGCGATTCCGGTCTGTTTTAACGGTTTATTTGGCGAAACCATCCAAAAAATTGACTTTCGGTGAAGTGAACTATTGATTGGAACAAAAATCGTCCTAAGTTCCACGACATCGAAAAACGATCGAGGATTCAAGAAAAGACCGCCAGGGTTCAATCATCGCGATAAAACCTATTGGAACCTTAGTCTAGGAAGTCCTGGGAAACCCTCACCGGATCCTAAAGGCATCAGAGTTAAGAAGAAAAAGAAACAAGAAATTGGAAAATGAAGAATTCGTTCTACCTTCACTTCGCATTGTAAGTGCTCATCCCCTCATTTTTCCCATTAATTTTAATCGAATAACGTAATTTTCTCGTAATTTTTAAATTTAATAAAACAATAATTTTATGTCCGAGTCCGAAAGTGAAATCGACAGACTTACATACGAAATTGCCCAATTACAATTGGCAAATAATCTCGAAACTAATCAAAACAACACAATGAATCCAGCGGGACAAAATAGACCCGATATCCAACTTTTAAGATACCAGGCAGATAATATTCCACTATTCGATGGAAACCCAAAACAACTCAATCGGTTCATTACCGCATGCGAAAATTTTCTGGTAGCTTTTCAAAATACAGCACAAATTCACGACCCTTTGAATGTTTGCCTACTCGACACTGTTTTGAGTAAATTGCGTAATCGTGCAGCAGATCTAATTGGATCGAGATCTGAGCTTAACTCATGGCAATTAATCAAGGAGGCATTAAATCTTACATTTTCCGATCAGAGAAGTATAGATTGTCTTATTCAAGACCTCATCACTATAAGACCCCAAAAGAATGGAACTCTAATACAATTCGGAAATAGAATCCAAGACGCAAGAAGTTTGCTTTTTTCTAAATTAAATACTACCATTCATGACGATAATGAAAAACGAATTAAAACCGAACATTACAACAGTTTGGCACTGAAAACATTTATTAATGGTTTGCCATATCATATGCAATTAGTTGTCAGACTAAGAAACCCAAACTCTCTCGAAGCGGCTTTAGCCCATGTAACAGAAGAAGAAAACTTTATCTGCTTCAATACCGGACGTAATCAAAATCTACAACATGCCAATTATAGACCCCAACCTCGTTTAAATCCTAATTACACAAAAACTCAGAATACAAGTGCTAACTATCAGCCAAACTTTTACCAGAATCCTTCTCAAAATAATTATACACCAAATTTCCAGAATTTCGTGAGACCACAACTTAATAATTTTGTACCAAGAACAAACCCACCAAATTTTGCGCAAAGATTCGTGCTTCAGAATTTCGTGCCTAGACCCACTACTTCAGGACAAAGACCATTTTCTCAAAATACCTCACAAATGAGACAACCATTTCAAAATTACCCCCAAAAATTAAATTGGACTCCGAATAATCGTTTTCCAACTGTTCAAAGCCCTTATTTTGCCAATCAAAAAACAAGTGCCATTTTAAGAAATCAAGTGACTCCTATGGACACAAGTTCCGGAAATGCTAGAACCATTAACACCGCGAAGAATTCCAAGCCGAATTTCGGCTCACAGAAACAGTTCACCCAGGAAATTAATATTCCCCAAGAATTCAATGACCCGAATAATACAGAATCATATAACTATAACGAACAATACGACGATTCGCACCAACCAACAGTGTTGTGCACAGATAACCCGATATAATCTAGATAAGATGATAGATTGAAATGGAAAATACCATTTAGATGAGATAAAAGATAATCCTTCCTATGATTATCTAGATTAAGATGATAGATTATCCAAAATTATCTAGATAAATCTCAGATAATTTCAAGTTAAAATTTAAATAAATAACCTTGCGGAAGGAAAACTCAAACACCGATCAGTAAAGGAAATTATTAAATTTATTTCTCCTGAAATAGCATACTACGACAAGCTAACAACATCTCAAAATGATTGTCACTCAACCTGTTTCTGCGCGGAACTAAAATTTGTGCGCCTGAACTAAATAATCTCTCTACAGGAGCAGAAGAAGGTAATGTTGTGTTATATTAAAAAAAAAAGGTTTTTAACTGTGGGAAAAGCATCCAACATTTTTAGATCCTTCCTTTTAGATCTTAAATATAAATCTACGTCAGCGTCATCAACGTTTCCATTAGCAGAATTGGAAATTCCAGTTTCAGTCGCAGTTGTCAAAATTTTATCTTCATGCTTGGAAGAGAATGAACAATAAAATTGATCATCGCTGGAGTCCGTTTCCGATTCCGCTAATTTTGGGTTATACAAGTTGAACAAACTTGGGGAGACAAGGATTTTTGAGTTATTTTTTGTAACTCATTTTTGGTGAGCATTTCGCTCTAAGAGACTACTGGGGAACGCAGCCACACGTTCCATTTTTTATGGCCTGGATTCCAGTAGTCAATGATAGCCGAGTCGTAAATTCAACTATCATTTTATTAAACAAGGTGTTCGCTTAAATACACTTAATTCTTACAAGCTAAGCATATTTAAAGTTTAATAAAGGTGATGTTATTGCTGACAATTGTATTGGAAACGGTCAGTTTTGCAAGGGCGCACAGTTTGTATTTTATTGTTAAAATTAAGAAAGAAATTGTTTAAACGAAGATTAAACATTCTGGCGTGTCTCAGAGATGAACGGCGGAAACTGAACCTTCTGTCATTCGGTGTTGTTTGGTGTTGTTTGGATGATGATGGAAATGTTCAACAGTTGTTGGACATCTTGGCGCCCTCGGACTGAAGACGTTTGTGCATTGGATGAAAGTTTGAAGTTGCATGAGGACGTCATATGGGTTGTGCCCAAAGACGTCTTGCGGAGCTCCATTCCATGGAGGCGTAAATTCCATAGACGAAACTCAGCAGATTTTTTGGTTTTTCGAGCTATAATTTTCAAGACTCTGAGTTTTTGTTTTGGTTAGCTTACCCCGTCCTTTTTTGTGGGAACCGTGGGAATTCGCCTTGTTTTTCCAGGTCCTTTTTTGTTGAAACCATGGATTTTGTTTTTGAATTTTCCACGTCCTTTTTTGTGGTCCGTGGATTTTTTCTTGGATTTTTCCACGTCCTTTTTTGTGGTCCATGGATTTTTTCTTCCTTCACTCCCCTCGGATGTGTTTTTCTTCACCATTTCTGGGCTGTAGATTTCCATTTGCTGTGTTCTTTTTTTGTTTCGAAGGACCATGAACAAACTCCGTATTTTATCATGGGATCCTTGGTAGCAACAAAAGTCATCCCATAAATATAGACTTTGACTTGTGCAAATGGTTCCATTTTTTCGTCCATCCTCATTAATCTTTCGATTGAGAAAGTAGGTATGTCTTCTCCTTCATCTCTTGTTAATCGATAACCTGGTATTACACCATTCAATTTGTTAATGACTTCTTCCTTGGGTGTCGTCTTACCGAGAGTGTCATTGAATAGAGTGTAACAGCAACCAGTGTCATCATACTTCAATATTCCACGGTCTGCGTTCATAGAAATGGTGTATCCATCCTTGGTCGTAAATGAAAAGGCTCCTTTATTCAAGTTGGGTGGTGGTCCCGCAAAACAATAAAATGCAACTGCCAATCCATGATTCCATTGGTCTTTTTCAATCATTTGTGTTAACATATATCTGGCCATATGTGAGAAGTCACCTACTGTGGGTCCACAAAACTTAAAAAACTCTTTATTGTCCCACGTAAAATTATTTTCTTTGATGCATTTCTTTAAATATTTCCAATGTGCCATGTAATGTTGAACTTTATATTTCATCAATCTTTCAAAATTCATAAAATCTGACATAAGTGGATTGTTGCAGTCGATATTTGTATCAAAGATTATTCCTCCATCTTGTTGATTGCTTATTTCAATTGCTTGACCACCATCACCAAACTGTATCGAATAGTCGTTTATGTCAATGTATGGTTGGTTGCACTTATAGTTGAAATATTCAGTGTGGTCATTAATGGTGAGAATTCCGATGTTCAATGGGCTTTTTATTGGTCTCCCCAGAATTTTCAAATCTTGTCTATTACATCGTAGAAATGAGTGGGGAGCATCTCTGATCTTCTTCTTAACCTGGTTTCTTATGGAGTTCATGTTTTTGCCAGTAGTCATGCTCAAATCATATCTACAATAAACTCCGATCTCAGATAAACAGTTTATGAGCTCTCGGTAATCATTGTAATTGGCGCTTATGTTGATGATTGCTTCGCCGTTATGATCAAAAGTTCCTTTTAGCCCTCCATACTTAAATCTGACGGTCTCATGCCCTCTATAAGTCTTGTATGCCCTACCCGATTTGTTGCGCTGATAGATGACTTGTATTTTGGCTGGAGCTGGGCTAGTAGTTAAGTTGTCCCTAGTATTTTCAATCGTGATAGGGAAACCCAATACTGCCTTCATCCACCTTATTTCGTTGTTCTCCAGTATCTCACTTGCTCTTAAGTGAGTTCTTACAGAGGTGTTTAATATTTTTGTCTGCTGAATTATGAGTTGGAGGTCAGTAAGTGCAGGTTTTTTATCTTGACTCATTTGTATGATTGCTTTCCCAAATAATGTAATTATCTTGTCCAATCCAATGACCCTAGTGTCCCCCATCTGAAGGCTTCTCAGAACATAAGCAGGACCCATTGTGGCATGCTTCATGCTAGCGACGTGTTCCGTAGTACCTGGGATGGTTGGCAGCACTCTACGTCTAGGATCCATGTTTGTCAATAGAATCCTGATTTGTCTGCTTAGTCCTAATTGCGGGTCAATCATTGCTTCTACGAAAGACTTCATCTGAACCATGATATGCTTGGGAATTTCTTCATATGGAATAACATAATCGGGACAAAGTAGTTGTTTGATAAGAGGGACTCTAAGTTCTCGGTCAACTCGAAGTTTCGGTCATTGGGTAACGCGACAGACTAGGAAATGCAAGTCGGCGAACTCAAAGGTGAACCGACACGCATAAGCGTAGAATAGGCGGCTCGCTATTTTTATAAGGTATAATAAAATAGATTAGAACTCAAGGTACGCCTATGGCGAATCTCAAAATGATGAGGTTGCAATAATTAATTGTATAAATTAGATCGAATAAGATTAAATAAATTAGTATGTACCGAAATACTGGTCTTACTCGCCACCAAGTGATCACTACTTTCCAGGCCTATAAAAAGTAAGACGTGAGGCTGCGTCTTGGTAGTGATCACATCCCCAACGAAAGAAAAAGAAAGAAAAAGAATAAACTCGCACAATTAGTCCACCTGTCCGCAGGTCGACAATTGTACATGGTCCTTCGAGAAGAAAAAAGAACACGGCCCACCGGAAAAAGACGACCACTACAAGATGGAGGAAACGAACCGGGCGGTACTCAAGCAAGAATCTTTGGGGCAAGCGATCTTGAAGATTTACACCAATATGAAAAAGGATTCCACGTCGCGAAAAACAGTCCAATATCTCGATCAACGAGCCAAGCAGATGAATGAAAGCTGGACCGAGTTCCAGGAAAATCATGGCGAGATAGAGGCGAACGGGGTGAGAACTCATAATTATTTCAGCTCCGATTATTACGGTCAAGTCAGATCAATAGTCGAATAAGCAGAAACCTACATTGCCGAGTGTCGGACGATGATTGGAATACAGGAAGAAGAAAATTCGAATGGTGGCCAACAAGGGGAGCAAAAAATTGGTGAAGAACAAATTCTTCGCTTAGCCAGGCAAGAATTCAAGATGAATCAAATAAATGAAACCATGGAACGAGCGGAGAGAGACATGGGAGAAAATAAAACAAAACTCAGGTACGAATCAGCTCTTAAAAAGATAAGTACTCAGTGGGAGGCGATCTGCAGTCTTAATGAAGACATTACCATAAACGAAAAGTCATTTTCGCACAAATATTTTGTACTGGACCAGTTCAGGGATCTAGAAGACAGAATAGAAGTCAAAATAGAGGAACTCCAGGAGAAAATTCAGCAGATAAGTCTTAATAATAATAATAATGAGAAAACTCCAGAAAATAGGATCAACATTCCCTTTCCACAAGTCAACTTGCCTAGATTTAATGGAAGCTATGAGGAATGGACCACGTATTGTGAGCTGTTCGGGAGAATAGTTCACCAGAGTCAAAGAATCACGAAAACAGAGAAGATGCATTATTTGAAGACAACAGTGCACGGCGAGGCGAGTCGAATAATTCAGCATCTGTCGATTTCCGAAGCAAATTACGAAACCGCTTGGGGTCTGCTGAACAGTCGATACAACAATAAGAGGCTGTTGGTGGGTAAATTAATAGATAAAATTCTAGATCTCCCTACGATTCACCAAGAGTCAGCGGACCAAATCAAGAACATGCACGATACAACGATAGAATGCGTGGAAGCAATTGAAAATTTGGGAATCGAGACGAAATCTTGGGGGCCAATTGTATTACGTATTTTAGGTAGAAAATGGGATAAAGAGACTACCAAATTATACGAGCGAACATTGCCAAATCCGAAAGAAGTCCCGGATTTCAAGAATACGATGGAATTTCTGTGGACGAGATGTCAAGCTTTGGAAGCTGTGGCTGGACCAAAGTTCGAATATAGGAAGAAAGGAGAGGTTACGAGAGATTGGCCGAAGAAGAACTGGAGTCCACCAAAAAAGAAGTCGTGTGGCTATTGCAGTCAAGATCATGGGCTGTACGCTTGCCAAAAATTCAGGACGCTGGACCCGGTTCAGAGGTTGCGGGTGATCAAGGAAAAGAAGTTGTGTGCGAACTGTCTAACACATAGTAGCCAAGATCAGTGTAAGTCGGTGTATCGATGCACGATTTTGTCAGCTTCCACATAACACTCTGCTTCATATCGAACAAAAAGGAGATCAGAGAAAAGGGAATTCAGGATCGAAACCTTACACACGGACTAGTCAGGTAACTAGCAACGTGGGAATACAGAGTCATACCGTTCTTCTAGCGACCGCCGTAATAAAAGGGAAGAATGCAGCGTGATCCACGGAGATGTTGAGAGCATTAATAGACACTGGGTCACAGGCATCTTTTATTACAGAGCATGCGGCACAATTACTTGCACTCCCAAGAGAGAAAATAACGGCCGAAGTACTTAACAGGAATTGGTAACGGACAACCCAAAGTCGCCAACAGTCAAATAAGGGTGGAGTTATCACCGAGATTTTCGAGCACTTTCAAACTAAACAGCAATCTCCTAATACTAAAGAAACTAACAGGCATTCTTCCCAGGGAACCGGTGGAAGAGGTCAACGTAGAGGACTGGAACAACAAGATGTTGGCAGATCCAACCTTTTACAGACCTGGACCTATCGATATCATTCTTGGGGCCGAAGAATACACTAAGCTGGTACTTGAAGGAATCAATAAGAATGTCAAAGGACTACTGGGACAAAACACGGAGTTCGGGTGGATTCTGTCAGGTACTGGTACGTCAATCCAAAGTAGTCAGATTCAGATAGTCAATATGCTGGCAAGACACGAAGAAGACGAACAACTGAAGAAGTTTTGGCAGTTGGAGGAAGTCGCGGAGCAAAGAGAAGCAACGGAAGATGATCAACAATGCGTGACTCAACGGTCAAACGAGATGAGGATGGGATTTATACAGTTAGATTACCATTCAAGGAACCACAGCAAGAACTGGGCCAATCCAAACCAAGGGCGGCCGCTAGACTGCTGCAGATAGAAAGGAAGTTGGAAAGGAATGACAAGTTGAAAGCCGAATATCATAAATTCATGCAAGAATACGTCGATCTGGACCACATGAGATTGATCCCAAAGCATCAAGAGAATAAAGGGAAGTATTACATACCGCATCAAGCAGTAATACGGGAAGAGAGTACCACTACAAAGCTAAGGGTGGTGTTCGATGCTTCTTCCGCAACGTCGAATGGAGTAAGCCTAAACGAATTGATGCACACAGGACCAAGACTTTAACAAGAATTGGCCGACATAATACTTCGATGGAGGATGTACAAGATTGCGGTCACGGCTGACGTAGAAAAGATGTATCGGCAAATCAGGGTGCATCATGAAGATCAAGATTACCAGAGGATTCTGTGGAGATTTGACAACACAGTACCGATACAAGAATACGCTTTCACAACGGTCACGTATGGAACGTCATCAGCACCCTATCTGGCAGTGAAAACCTTGCAACGGTTGGCAAAAGATGAGGAAAAAACGTATCCGGAAGCATCCAGAGTGGTCCTGAGAGATTTCTACGTGGATGATTTACTTTCGGGGGCAGCAAACAAGAGAGAAGCTAAGCAGCTACAGCAAGATCTGGTATGTCTGTTAAAAAGAGGAGGACTCACCTTACGGAAATGGGCGAGTAACGACTTGACATTAATAAAGAATTTGCCAGAAAAACTACAGGACCAAGCAGCGTTAGAAATATTCAAAGACGGGACCAAAAAGTCACTTGGGTTGCACTGGGCACCAAACGATGATATAATCAGGTTCAAGTGCAAAACAGTCAATGTTGACTTCCCAACAAAAAGAAAAATAATCTCCGAAATAGCGAAACTGTTCGATCCTCTCGGATGGTTGGGGCCAATAATAATAGTAGCAAAGATGTTAATTCAAGAACTTTGGGTATTGAATTTAGATTGGGATGAAGCAGTTCCCATTGGAATCAAAGAAAAATGGCTCAACTATTACGGACAACTACACGAAGTAGAAAAAATAACGCTGCCAAGATGGATTAATCATAACAAAACGAACGAAGTGGAGATTCATGGATTCTGTGATGCGTCAGAAAAGGCGTACGGTGCAGCAGTATACAGCAAGATAACATCTCCAGGAACGAATTCAACGTACACACACCTGTTAGTTGCCAAATCAAAAGTGGCACCAATAAAAGAAAAGAATACGTTACCAAGGTTGGAACTGTGTGCGGCGGAACTGTTAGCAAAATTATTATAAAAAACAATAAAAACGCTAGAATTGAACAACACACCCGTTCATGCGTGGACTGACTCGATGATCACTTTGGGATGGATAAGAGGAAATCCCAACAGATGGAAGACATTCGTTGCGAATCGAGTCTCCCGTATTCAAGCAATAACGTCTCCAGAGCAATGGGGGCATGTAAGGACAGAAGAGAATCCAGCGGACCTTCTATCAAGAGGAGTGCTACCGTCAAAGTTGAGGGATGACACACTGTGGTGGAAGGGTCCAAAATGGCTCTACAACGATAAAGAGATGCCAATTCAAGAAAATGTGCCAGAAGTGCATGATGAGAGAAAAACTTTCCTTATTGTAACAGCAATAACAGGACAAGAATGCAGTTTCATCAGTAGGTTCTCGTCACTCACAAGAATGATCCGAGTCCTCACATATTGCCGAAGGATGCTGAAGGGTCAGAAAAAAGAGACAAACAGTAAGCAGTTACGAGTGCAAGAAATGAAGCAAACTGAAATTCAAATAACAAAAATGGTTCAAATAGAAGCGTTTGGGCAAGAAATTGAATCACTCCAGAAAGACAAGCATCTTCAGAAGAGCCACAAGCTATCTACATTGAGTCCATTCGTAGACAGAGAGAGCGTGCTACGAGTTGGAGGTCGTCTGCAAAAGTCACCGCTACAATACGATGAAAAACATCCGATTATGCTGCCAGGGAAGCACCACTTGACGAAGTTAATCATAGTGAATGCGCACTGGGTGACACTTCATGGCGGAGTACAGCAGACCTTAGCGTTCATAAGAAGAAAATACTGGGTGATAAATGGAAGGAAAGCAGTAAGTTCGCAGATCTTCAAGTGCACTGTGTGCATTCGACACAAAGCACAAACGTCGCAACAGCTTATGGGGAACTTGCCAGCTCCCAGGGTAACACCGTCGTGTCCATTTACCCACACCGGAGTCGATTACGCTGGGCCAATACAAATAAGAGCATCTAAAGGAAGAGGGTACAAGTCATATAAGGGATACATCGCAGTGTTCGTGTGCCTTTCAACCAAGGCGTGTCACGGGTAAAAAGGCGATTGGTCGACTGTTGGCTCAAAGTGGCCGTGCCATTTGGCTCGGCTGGCTCAGCTCGGGTTTAAATTCGTCCGTAGGTCCGAATTAGGGCGCCAGAGTTCGATTCCAGGTGATAAGAGCTAGGGCAAACTCAACCCCCAACTCCGGAACCAACAGTCGTCGCGATGTTAAATTTAACAATAAAGAAATAAATAAAAGAGGAACAGCAGTATGGCGATATCGTGGTATATTAATCAATAATTAATTAACAAGTAGGCAACAATCGACAATTCGATAATTCGAATCGAAATAGGTCTTATCAAATAAACAAATAGATACAGGAATAAATCTTTTGTCCTAAACGGACCGTCGACGAGTCAGCGCTGCTTCGTGTACGTTCACAAAAATTATTAATACACTAAAATTTAAATCAAAATAAACGTAGAAATTGTCCACCTAAGTACTTATCTATGGGAGTGAAAGCGAAAGTACTGGTTTGGTTACTGCGTGCGCGGGAACCGAGCGTCAACTGTCAAAGTTGACAGTTGAGGTTATGTTATGTGTTGTTTATATCGTAAAATCAGTGAAAGTGATCTGAATTAATGAAAATGAGATGGGAAAACTCCCGCAAGTATCAAGGACCTGGAGATCCAACTAAAGGTACCGTAACGTGGTGTGTACAACTCCTGAACGCGTCTTAATTTACTTAAACTAGGCTTAGCTTTTCTAGTTGGTGGTTCGAGTTGGTGAAATTCAGATGTAGGAATGCGTCAAGGCAGAGGTGGACTGTGCAGCCCCCTAGCAGCGCAGAGTTCGTATGTGGATGCGGCCCTAGTTCAAGAAGACGGCGTGTCTCGGAAGTCGTACGTTCGAGTTCCTCGGAAGATTCGACTCGGTAGATGAGATCGGTGGAGGAGTCCAAGAGTACAGCGGTACAGTCGAAGAAAGTAAAGCGCAAAGCGCCGAGGGAATAAACCCCACGATAGAACCCTAAAGTAAGACAACGAATAAGCCCTAAATGTCACATATAAACCTAATCTCGTTTACCTCGTAGAGGGTTCGGCCAAAACTCGAAACAAGGATAGGCCTCAAGAAAACCTCGATGGAAGTGGCGATAAAGGCCTCGAAAACGACAACTCACTAAAAGAGAAGAAGGAAAATTATATCCAAAATGGACACCTCATGGCGGATGGAAAACTCACCGAATATGTGGCTTCAAATCCCTTTCGGATAGATCTCACCCGCAATAATGGCAAAACTAATGCCCGAAAAATAAGCTCACAGGTGAAATACTGTTAAATGGTGATTTCCAAGCAAAACCCTAATAGGATGACCAAAATATAGTCGACACCTTGGAAATTCACGCTACCACCATTCGAGAGTAGCCAGAGAAGAAGGACCCAAAAAAGTGTAATATTCGATGCAAAGATACTATTCGAGAAAGGGTAAATTCCATGAGAGGCGACCAAACGAGCGAGACGAAGAATAGGCTTATCAGTAGAAACACCGCAGGAAGAGGGAGAAGATTAACGGGGAAAGTTCTTTATTTCGCGGTGATATTAAGTACTAGCGATTTAATATAGAACTGTCGGTAAATAAAGTATTTAGCGGCAATAAGTGGTTGCTTGAATTTTCCGCCATCACAGGCGATTCACCTCGAGGCCGTCAGCGACATGACAACTGACACATTCCTAGCAGCATATAGAAGATTCGTCGCAAGAAGAGGACCTTGTGCTCACATGTACAGTGATAATGGGACAACGTTTGTTGGCGCTAGCAACGTCTTGAACGAGATTCCAGAGCTGTTAGCAACGAACGGGACTCAGTGGCACTTCATACCACCCTCGGCACCACATTTCGGAGGAATTTGGGAAGCAGGGGTAAAATCAACTAAACACCATCTGAAGAGAATAATTGGGACATCGACGTTGACGTTTGAAGAGCTATCAACGCTGTTATATCAGATTGAAGCATGTCTCAACTCTCGACCCCTTTGTCAGATGACTGACACCAAAGAAGACATTATGACGATCACCCCACAAGTTTAGAAAGTATTCGGTAGTGAATACATTTTTGCAAAATGTTACAAAACGATCAGGAACCCACTTCAATTTAAATTTAGGATGAGTGATGGCTGATAAAATGACAGGTTTCGAGTCAGAGAAATGATTTTCCATATCAAATAACTGTTCAAATCTCTTTGTGAGTCCTGCTTGAATGGCAAGTTTCAGAGGGGTACAGTAAATCACAGCCGACTAGAGCACGCGAAGTACATTAAGTTAGGTTAGGTTATCTGTCAACCTCAAGCAGTGACGTGACTGGACCATAGATATCTTATTCATAAGATGTCAATGGGCCAGACCATAGACCACTACTTACTGAACATGCATCTTGTAAAATCTGGAAAAAAAGTTATTATTTTTGATAAAATTATCTGTTATGGTGTTAGATAATCTCGGCCAGATAATTACTGTGAAATTATCTAGATAAGATTAAGGATAATGAATTCCAAAGTCATCTAGATAAGATAAAAGATAACACAATTTTATCTAGATTAAGTATCTAGATAAAACTATCTAGATAATGCACAACACTGCCAACCAAACGAATACGACACCGTGAATTACGAATACGACGACACAACTCATATCCTAGCAGAAAATCTTCCGAGTTTCTCTTCTCACGAAGGAAAGAATTTTCGCGAAGCCGAGCTCAACCAAAACCTGACCTAATTCTTTTAAATAACATACGATCGGATTTACCTTATATTTTCATCCCCGAAATTGAAGCCTATTTTCTAATTGACACCGGTAGTTCTAGAAGTCTAATAAACCCGACTTTGGCCCATACATTTTATAAGCCATACATTTCTAACGAAATATTCAATATCCAAACTGCTCATGCGATGACCCATCATGACGAAGTCGCAAATATGCCAATTTTCGAAAATTTCCAAACAAACGGCCTCCACAAATTCTATTTTTTTTTATTTTTCCCCTAAATACGACGGATTAATAGGAGCCGATTTATTACACCAATTAGGCGCTTCAATCGATTTAAAAACCCTCAATTTAAGAATACCATCAACTGAGATCCCAATTATATACGAAGGTTCTAACTCTAATACTACCCAGCAAATTAACTCAAATTTCCAAGGATACACAGTCGTGATCTCACCTTGAACACAACAAAAAACTAAAATACCAGTGCATTTACCTGACGGAATAGGAATACTAGACTATACAAATTCTGAAAACAAAGTAGAGATGCCGGAAGCTCTCGTAAATATTTCGAATAATTTTGCCTTTACAACCTCAACAAATCTCGGTCAAAACCCCGTGAAAATTAAATTCAACCAACCTTTAGATGTTGAAGAAATAAACACTCATGAAATAAATTTTTGCGAAAAAATGGAAATAGATGACCCATTAGACGAAACTCAGGATGACTTACAAAAACAAAACTTATTAAATCTACGACTAGAACATTGTAATCAGGAAGAACGCCAAGCTATCCAAAATTTATGTTTCGAGTATAGAGACATCTTTTATTGCGATAAAGTACCATTGACCTTTACTAACAAAATTCGTCATAGAATCAATCTTACAAATGAATCTCCAGTTATTACAAAAAGTTATCGTTATCCCGAGGTACACAAACAAGAAGTAAAAGATCAAATTTCAAAGATTCTCGATCAAAATATCATACAACACTCAAGCTCGCCGTGGTCAAGTCCAAGTTGGATTGTCCCCAAAAAATTAGACGCCTCAGGGAAGCGTAAGTGGAGAATGGTGATCGACTACAGGAAATTAAATGAAAAAACAATAGATGACAAATATCCATTACCAAACATCTCAGATATCCTTGACAAATTAGGCCGCAGTCAATACTTTACAACTCTCGATTTAGCGAACGGTTTCCACCAAATCGAAATGCACCCAAACGATGTAGGAAAAACAAGTAGTGTCAGGAGGTATGTTCTAAAACCTCACCACGACTGCGCAGTAGTGTCGGCGTTTTGAGGTTTTGTGAAGGTTAAGAATTACAAGTTGCCTAAATTCCGGCGGTTTGTGTGGAAATCCCAGGTGACAGCTGTCAAGATGGCGGAAGAATTGAGTTTAAAAAGTGCGGGATATTTGAAAAACCTCAAAATGTGAGTTTAATTGGTTGCCTACCTAGCGTTCCGCAATTAAAAAACAAAATGCGGGAATCCCCGATTTCTAGGCTCAGCATTACAATTTGCCCACATTCCGGCGTATTGTGTGAAAACCCCAGGCTGACAGTAGCCAAGATGGCGGAATAATTGAGTTCAAAAAGTGCGGGATATTTGAAAAAACCTCACAATGTGAGCCGCAATTAAAAATGCGGGGATTCCCGATTTCGGTATTTTCAAACGAAAAATCTACCATTTATGAAATCCATAATGGTGCATATTTAAATTCGAAAAATGTGGAATTTGAAGATCATAAGTAGGAATTCAGGGGTTATGAAATGCGGTATATTAATTAAATTCAATACATTCAAAATTTGACATTTTTTTAATTTCTATACATAATGTGAATAATGACAATAATTCCCTCAATAATTGTAATGATAATGAACATAAAAACAATATTATTAATAATAGGTATAAGAATAATAACATAATATTATCTATAAGAAATTTAGGAGGTAAGGATGTAATGGCCAATATAATCGTTATCATGATCAGCAATACACGCTCGAATACATGGTAATTTATTTGTGACATAATCGTATATTTTAAAGCCATTCCGCACACTGCACTTATTTAACTTCGAACACTAAGCCCGATAATGAATGATAATTCACAATGCGATCATGTATGATAAGACAATAAGCCCGCGTATGTGGTGGAAATATTTCGGCACTTTCAAACTCTACTTGGACATCTACGGTACTGGATTTCACAGCCTCTTCTTGTTTTGAGCAATCGATAACGAATAAAGCCTTATTCTTGAAGGTTTTATAGTCACTGATGGGCTCACTAATTTTGCGATGGTAAAAAGTCCTCTGAAAGTCACTGTAGGTTTGATACGCCTCCGTGTAATCGTCCTTGGCAAAGTCGCAACGTAGGCAATCGTATGGATAGCAGGTAGAGTTTAACCACACACGAACTGATGTTAAATTGACATTGTCAAAAGATGCAATATCACTTCGAGCATTATCTTTTCGATTCGATTGAAAGGCTAAAATAATGTAGCGGGGGCGCTCCAGACTGGTGGACGTCTGCACACTCCAAATGTCCTTGTTTGTAGCTTTAACGGCGGGGAGTTCATGAACTTGCCATTTGCGGAACGGTATCGATATTGGAGCACCGACACTCATTTTTTGAAAAAGTTGTAATTTTCTCTCATCGTTCGGATAAATGTGTTTCACACGTATTTCCATATCGGTGATGTCGATCTTGGCAGTCTTCGTGCCGGTACTCATGTAAGAATTATTATCGGTCCTATTGCGAATCAATCGAAGCTGGTGCTTCCCCATAATGATATGAGGATAGTCTTCGAACACTCCGAACCAGAACCGTAACGGTATCCATAGGGAAAATGTTTCGCCTTTCAATTTATCATATGTAGGTATAACATTTACTGTAGCATTTGGATTCCATCCGGCCATTTGTAATGAATTACATTCTTGACTATTGTAACATAGCAGCCCCTTTATGGAACTTACAGTACCGATATCGCGAACCTTATCGATTTCGTGCCCATTTAGCAAGTACGTGCCGGATTGGAATAGATAGGAGCCGGCGTTATTGGTCAAGTTACACACACCATCGTTCCCCGCCGATTCGACCAACTTACACACGATATGCAGAACGGCATCATTCCAATAGATTAATGCATCCTGTTGGTTGATCACAAACTCAATTTCATCGTTATTATTAAATGATTTGATTTGTGGCCGATATGAATGCACTTCCTCACGGATCACACTTTCGTCGAACCGAGGTTTTTTGAATATGTCCAATGTGTCGGACATTGTAACCCAAAGACTTCAATAATCGAATATTATCAATGGTAAGTCGTCGTCTCACTGATGACGATGTTGAGGATTGATCAGTACCTACTGAAATTGGTACTGACTGATCGTCATTAAATACCAGCCCCATTCTGAACGTGGTATCAATAGAACGATGGACGCCCCCTCTCCTCTTTCAATTCCAAAATCACAACCACTTGTTCACCGCGGAAATTCACTGGCCGCCACTCTTGATCGAGTAAATCGACAGTTATTTCATGAATGATCGATTCATTGATAACTGGTAAATATATAGGATTTCTGGGCTCGACATTGATACTGTAACCAGGTTCAACGTTCGGAGCGAACTCGTAGATCGTATGCGACGGCTTATTGTCATAGTAGGCACCTTTTGTGATATTACACTCCACTCGTATAGTGACGACTTTGATGATATTCATCGGTAAATCAGAAGTGTGTAATAAATTCGCTGGTAACTTTTTCGCTGAGAACCCCAACATTCGTCCGATACTGTCCAGAGGTTGAAAGTCTACTTCATATACCGATTTCACCTCACATTGTAGTGTATTATTATTCGGCTTCAATGAAATCAATTCGATATCTTTAAATTTTATTTCATCATCATCGCTGAGATGCGATTTAAGTAAACGTTTTAGACACTCTTCAATCGATGTGATTTCATAAGATCCAATGGGGATCGTAATAACTCGATTCGTTCCATCATTTCCATAATAATAAAATTTATTATTTCCTGCGTCGATATTTGGAATACTATTGCACGTATGAAGGCCGACTAGACGAAGCGAATAACTACAATCGGAATTCAGCTGAATCGGCGGATCTTGGACGGCAGCAAGAGTACTTCCGCGTCCCGTTAAAGTGAATGTTCGCGACATGACTAAATGAGACTGACGTTGCAACTTTATTTATTATTTATTTATTATATAAAAATTTCAAACACAAATGTCCACAATTATAGGTGGTACTTTGGTAAGTATCATGATTATAATAGATATTGAAATGCTCAAAGTATTTTATCAACTCCAAGGGGGGCGATAAATTCCCCATACTATCAAAGTATATGACGTCAGGTCCACATTTTTTGTAAGAAGTCCAATGAGTCCCACTACCAACACTCGAATCGATATTAATGATCCCAGATTCATTCCTGCGAGGTACAGCCGGTAATTCATCTCGCATGAATACACCGCGAAAATGTGGGATTTTGAGAATTTTCACGTAACGTCGCAGGTCGATGTCCGTGAGGGGGCGTGTTGGTAGTTTCAATGGGAGTTTTTTGGCCGAATAAATAGACCCATGCCACTCTTGTACGGTTTCAGATAAAGTCCGTCACCTTTTTTACCTAAAGCTATAGTCTCCATGGATCGATTGTGCCGTTGCGATTCCTCAAACTTTTGCTTTCCGATTATAGCATCATTGACTGCTTTTGCCACACTGGCGGCACCTCCTAAATTGAAAAATAAAATTATAAGTATTTCAAGGCTACTACTACTTATCAATGAATCAAACCAACCTGTCAATGCTCCAAGTGCCGAGAGTCCTGATAAAATCGGCACAAGAAAGGGTATGAATGAACCCGTCTTCGGTACGGGTATGACCCGTGGTAATTTGACACCTTTTTTGCCACCCACTTTCTTAACCGCCACCCGAGCCGCTTTTAGAGTTTTCACAGTGTGCGACTTTAAATCGCCAACATACTTGTCTCCCTTCTTTTTCAGTTCATTCACAATAGCCCTATGGAATATCGCCTTCACCTGTCTTCCTTTTTGCTTAATTTTCCCATCCGTAATACCGGCCCCCATTTTACGTTTAATTTTCATCGTATTGGTCGTCAACCAGGCAGCCGTTTTTTCACCGAAACTGGAATCTTTGGCCTTGACACGGTCCCAAGCTTTATATTCCAAAACTTTATCAGCGGCGTGACGTGCACTGAGGTCGTTGGACTGTGAATAAGAGATATCGTGCTCCTTACATGCCTTATCTAGACCATTTACCCCCGCATCACCCCTGGCCAGACGTTTCTTCAATTTAGTACCGGGCCCGCAATACTGATATCCGGGTAGATGGGCCTCAAAT
Organism: Salpingus planirostris; assembly: GCA_949788335.1. Lineage (NCBI taxonomy): Eukaryota > Metazoa > Arthropoda > Insecta > Coleoptera > Salpingidae > Salpingus > Salpingus planirostris. The sequence continues at coordinate 456,698 of CATKUT010000014.1, read as the reverse complement.
GGCAGATTATTTATAATCGAGTTAATCATTTTCATTCTCACACCGCGTCCTACTTGTGTAACTATCGCTTTTATACTGATGATTTAACAATACCTAAGTACTCATATATATATTGGTAAATCATTATGAATATGGATCAGTATCCATCAAAATGCGGTTCGTGCCACAGAATGCTAAATAACCTATACGCAATCAAGATACCGACGATGATATTCATCACCACAACCAAGTACAACGTCACGGAGGACTTCTCCCAAATTCGATACGTGCACTAATAATCGGCCCCTCAAATTGTGGTAAAACTAATGTGATGATGAGCCTCCTCTTGGAATCCAATGGACTTCGCTTTGAGAATGTGTATGTGTATTCGAAGTCGCTTTACCAATCAAAATTCCAAATGCTGGATAAGGTATTGAAACGTATACCCGAACTTGGCTATTACCCCTTCAATGAAAACGCGGACATTATGGATCCGTCAGAGGCCAAAATAAACTCTGTGTTCATATTCGATGATGTGGTATGCGGTGCACAGAACAATATACGAAAATACTTCAGTATGGGTAGGCATAGAAATGTTGACAGTTTCTATCTAGCTCAAAGTTATATGAGTATTCCCAAGCACCTCATTCGAGATAATGCAAATTTTTTAGTAGTTTTCAAGCAAGATGATAAAAATTTGAAAAATGTGTACGAGGAGCATGTGGGTGCCGATATCCCGACATTTTCCGAATTTAAAAATATGTGTGGTCAATGCTGGAAGGACAGACATGGATTCCTCGTGATTTCAAAAGATGATCATATCACTAAGGGGCGTTATCGTAAAGGATTCGACAGCTACATATTGATGTAGCCCTTGTGCGTGACATGTAGTTTGATAGCTACTTCCCTATCGAGAGCATCTTTGCCATCGTCGTCGTCGTTATTGTCATCATGAATACCACTCTGAAGAAGAAAGTGATCGAGGCATCACGAAATGTGAAAAATAAATTTGAATCATTAAAATTGGATCGTCTGCAGCAAAAACAGACAGTGGAAGAAGTTTTTGAACCGGTAATATCCTCATTGAAAAGTTTATCGCGAGCAAATTCGGCATCACAACCCTTGAGCCCAGTTTTGAGGACACCATCACCGAAAGATATGGGAAGGCATATTCTAAAAAGAAGTAAAATGTTCATGTCACCAACATCATCATCCACCCCTCAACCCAAACGATTAAAGCAAGAGCGTCAACCGCAACCACAAGAGCGTCAACCGCAACCACAACAGCGTCAACCGCAACCACTAGATCCACTGAACGGTGTGGATGGTATGGATGATGGGGTCGGAGATGATGGGGATGAAGAAGAAGAGGGTGATTTGGATGAAGAAGAAGAGGATAATGTGAATGAAGAGGGGAATACTGATGATGATGATGATGAGGAAGACGTGACGATAAGATCGAGATCATCCGTTCTACTCTCTGAAATGTTGGAAAGAATGCCCGACATTGCAAAACCATACGTTAGGAAATTCCTATTCGATAATGATCAGCGAAAAATGGATCATCGTAATGTGCAATATTCCACGGGGAATGATGAATGGCTTATTGGCAGAACTCCGATGAAAATCCATTCAAATGGTGACCTCAAAATTGATCAACGCTTGATAAAAGGGACACGTGGTATTTATGAGCTGATTTTTATGAGATACCCCGATGATGACAAATACAAATCAGAAGATTTGGAAGCTTATTTATGGTTGGCGCGAGTGGCGAATTTATATCGTCAAGATTTCGAACGGAATGGAAAAGTTATGGGTAGTAAAGGCGAAAAATATAAATTAATACGTCCCATATTTCAATCTCTTCAATCGAAAACCAAGGAAGGTGTATCTCATTCGCATGTCGGCAAAGGCTACTCCGAAACATACCATCACCCAATGTTGAATCATCCAATGAAATATAATGAAAAACCGATAGAGTACATTTATTGGGATGATATTAATGAGCTGGTGGAACGTTTGGGACTTTTGAGTGCATCACGGCGAGCTGGTAATACATCTCATAACAACGAAATCATAGCGATCGAAGAGGAATTGCGTGAAGTTGAAGTGATATATTAATTCCGCATCAATCCGTATGTAGATCAGTCAACTCCCAACGGTCATCATGAGTGTCGATAAATTTGGTAGATCTAATCGCATTAGACATGTCAGTAACGATAATGATGGATTCATAAGTTCATATCAAAAAATGGTGAAGGCGTTTAATTCCTTGAGTTTGAATGAAGATGGAGATTACGATGCGTTGAATAAAAAAATAACTAATGTTATGAGCCCCACCGATGCGAGTGACTGTGCCAATATGGAGTACGTGGATACTGCATTAAATTCCAATTTTAGAAGAGTGGAAGATGAATTCAATGAAATCGTAAAAAAATTAGACGAGAAATGGCAGAGGATATTTGAAGAGAGTGAAACCCATATTCATACGCTACTGGATAAAATGTCATCGACTTCAAAAGTGAACCACACGATGAACACTCTTATAAAGAAAAAACGCCCTCTCCAGGAGGTTATTCCGTCTAATATATCTGTAGCGGGTGCATCGTTGAAGCCATGGGTCGAAATCGAGAAGAAATTGTAGAAAAAAATCGTCGTATGAGTGTAAAGGAGCAAATTGTGAATGAGATATATAAACCTGCAAGGCGAGCATTTCCTCGCCGACGTACTATCATGCGTGGGATAGATGACCTGTGGCAAGCTGACTTGGCAGACTTTACAGATTATTCTCGTCAAAATCGCGGATTCAAATATATATTAGTGGTGATCGATGGATTTTCCAAGTACGTATGGACTGAAGCTGTGAAATCGAAATGTGGGAAGGATGTGACGGCCGCCATGAGTTTGATAATGAATAAACGCACTGGGAAAACTCATAGGATTCCCAAAAATTTACAAACTGATAAGGGAAAAGAATTTTATAATGAATCATTCGAGAATCTCATGAAGAAATTCAACGTAAATCATTACAGTACATATAGTGTGATGAAGGCGGCTATAGTAGAACGTGTAATACGAACCATCAAAGGTAGACTTTACAAATTATTCACATTAGAAGACTCCTACAATTGGATCGACGGTCGATTAGATCGGGTGATTGCTGCATATAATAAAAAATCCATTCATCGTACGACGGGTATGAAACCGATTGATATTACAAAGAAAAATGAGCGAGCTATTTTAGAGACTGTGTACCTCAATCCAATCAAATCAGTAGCTAAGGCAAAATTCAAAGTTGGAGATATTGTACGGATCAGCAAAGAGAAGCATTTATTCCGCAAAGGTTATCTCCCCTCCTGGACAACGGAATTATTTCAAATATGTAAAGTGAACATGACAGATCCTATTACGTATTTATTACAAGGAGTCGATGGCTCATCAATTTTGGGAAGTTTCTACGAATATGAATTACAGCGGACCACTCATGAAGATATCTATTTAATTGAGCGAATTTTACGCAGGAAGGGGGATAAAATCTACGTTAAATATCTCGGCTTTGATAATAAGCATAATAGTTGGATCAATTCATCCGACATTGTAGACTAGTGTGTGTTCGATAGTGATTTTTATTATCATCATCATGAGGATGCAGGAGCAAGTTACGACAAGATATCCATCATATGCACCACCGTTGGCTCTGACACCATCACCACCAGCACCACCATTACCACCATCTTCAACCCCACCGAACCCTTGGGAAAATGTCGATCACTCAATCAATGCGGGGAGACAGAAGTTTTCATCATCAGCTCTTGCTCTGGTCATGGCGCTTCAAAATATTGAGCAGAGTATAAAAATATTATCGTTAACCGGCTGGAATTTAGTTATCAATCAATTAAATCCATGGGAATTGAATAATATTTGGACCGAACTTCCGCTCCGATATCAAACTGATGAAGGTATACAATCCCGTTTGCCATGCTTCGAGCATCATGGAGAAGACGAGTATCTCGCCTACGGACCCGTACCCTTAACCAAGGATAAGTGTCACCGATGCCGCGCCAATAAATATGAACGTGAAAATAATATCGGATATGATGTAATCAATTAAAATTTTAGTACTTATAAATATTATAATATGAAACATCTGAATGCCCCCATTTTAATTTCTCAATGTATAGACTTGTTATTATAGAAATAAAAAAATTCTGATGACTATTTTATTTTTTTTTTCAAGCATAAAAGTAATACAAAAATATGCAATTTGATGATCGACATCCTGTCTGTATGCAGCATGATCTATTCTCTCACATAATATTTTGTAAGTTAGCAATTTCTTCGATATGTAAGAAAGTGATGCCGTTCAACAACCTCTGCTAGATCAGCTAATAATCGCTTCCGCCACCTCCATCATTACCACCACCAATTCTGATATGTGGCTCTGTTTCCCCTCTTCTCACCTGATTAGTACTATCATTAATTCATCATTTCTCAAACTGATAAGATGGAGAGCCTAAACAGTATCGGTCAGTGCGAAATTATTAAACCAAAGTTGAAGTTAGACCAGCTCCAAATCGATAAAATCTATAGAGTGGTAGATGTGAGAAAAATCTCTACCAGTTTCGGCGACGCAGTGTTGGTGGAGTTAGATGAGAATATCATCTTCCTCCCCAGGCGCGTAGTACATCTCATCACCCCCGAAGCGATCCAGGAGCTGTTGGCCGGTGCTGGTTGCGGCATTAAATTCACCGGCAAGCTTGCAATTGGTAATCGACCCTTTCCGGCCAATACTTTTTCATTCGAAAAATTTTTGGCGGAGGCGACGACGACGACGACGACGACAACTACGGAACTAGAGGCAAAGGCGGAGGAAGTAAACGAAAAAAAAAGAGACAATTGAATAATATAAGGACGACGACGACGACGACCACGACGATAATATAATTAGGTAAGTGAAACATTATTTTTTTCTATGAAATTTTTTTTCACGAGTAGAATTACTTATACTCATAATTATTTGAATTTACAGATATGTATATTTGTGAAATATGTGGGAAAACCTACACGAGGAAGGACAATTTGAAGCGGCATGAACAGGCATTTCATAAAAAGGATGAGGCGGGGGAGGAGGAGGAGGGCGGACTAGCTCTACCTTCAACATCTAAACGGAGATGTGTTGCAAACGTCTACTGCTCCCATTGCGATTTGCAAGTACCAAAGTCGAATTGGAGCGGCCATTTACGTAGTCAACAGCACAAATCCAACCTCCCTGTACACCTGGATGATGATGATGATGTTCATGTCGTGGACCAAAATTTCAAATCGCGCATTATAAGTTTACGTATTTTAAATAGAGATCAAGTGCTACTTGATATCGCAGCTTTCTTGAATAATATTAAAGATAAAATACGGAGAATTATTTCAAGATACGTTGATAAATTCAACACAATGAAGACTAATTTCGAGCTATTCGCCGACTATCTACTCCCTACGAAATTTGAGGTTGATATGAAGTCCTTCAATACGAAAAACAGCATCGTCACGCCTACGACGGATTTTGAAGATATTTTCAGTCAGCTTGTAGATGTACTGAAAACTAAAGCGGAGGAATTTCAGGAGCGAGATTCAGGTATGTCGATTATATTGCAAAAATAATAAATATATATATCGAATTAACGATTTTCTTCACTTTCCTCTTATACCAGGATGGACGCTCATGAGGATTCTACATCTGGAAGTTAACATCTGTAAATTCGTCGTTTTTGGAGGCTCTAGCTACATTCCACTACCAGCGGACATAGATCGTAGAAAGGCGATTGTGAACGTACACAATTTTGACAACCAATGCTTCAAATGGTCCATTCTTGCTCATCTTCATCCAACCGATGTAATGCCCAATCGTGTTACGAATTACCGAAGGTATGAAAACGATTTAAATTTCGATGGTCTATCATTCCCCCTCAATTTACGCGATATCGCTGCCTTCGAACGGCTTAATAATATTTCGGTAAATGTTTATGGGCTAGAAGCTCATTTTGATAAAAATACTGCGAGATGGAGATCGGAGGTTGTGGGGCCACTTCATTTTTCAAAGTTCCGAAACGCTGCCACTCATATTGATCTTTTATTGATTACCGATGATGATGCGGGTGGACAACATTATTGCCTTATACGTAACTTATCGCGTTTGATACGCTCCCAGATCACCTCACATACCGAAGCAATTTTTTTATGTCGCGGGTGTCTGACTCATTTTACAAGTGAATATAAATATAACGCTCACATTGAGAATGATTGTAATCATCTCAAAACGAAATTACCTACATCTGAAATGCGGCAAGATAAATTTGGCAATCCGTCTGTCGGTAATATCCTGAAGTTTGAAAATTTTGAAAAATCATTAAAATCACCATTCGTTATTTACGCTGATTTCGAAACTATTCTATTACCGATACAAACTTGCCAACCTAGTTCCGCTTCATCATCTACCACCAGTACACATTTGCATGCCCCCTACAGTTTTGCTTACGTAATTAAATGTGACTTTGATGATAGTCTCACGAAGTTTGAACTTTATCGCGGAGAAAATGCTTCCGAAATATTCATCGAGCGGCTGGAGCGCGATGTCATTGACTTATATAAAAAATATTTTAAATATCCTAAACGGATGATACCCTTAACCGACGAGGAGAACGTAGCTTTTATAAATTCAACCCACTGCTCTATCTGCGACAAGCCTTTCAGTAATAATCCTTTCGACAGTAAAGTTCGCGACCATTGTCACTTGAGTGGAAAATTCAGGGGTGCCGCACATGGTACTTGTAATTTGAATTATAAATTACCTAAATTTGTACCCATTTATTTTCATAATTTATCGAATTATGACAGTCATCTTTTTATAAAAACACTTGCCTCTGAATTTAGTCATATAGACGTTATACCTCAAAATAAGGAAAAATATATCTCATTTACGAAAAATTTGCTTGTGGATAAAGATTTTAAAGGCGATAATGTATATTTTAAACTCAGATTTGTAGATTCTTTTCGATTCATGCCGTCATCACTCGATAAATTGTCTCAAACTCTATCAGATGTTGAATGTTCGGAAGTCATAAAGCATTTTCCGGATCGTGGACAATTCAATTTACTGCGACAAAAAGGGGTTTTTCCCTACTCATACGTCGATTCGTTCGAGAAACTGAACGAAGACACCTTACCGAGCCGCGATAAGTTCTATGATAACTTGAAAAAGTGTCACATTACCGAGGAAGACTATACACGCGCCCAGCGCATCTGGCAGCTTTGCGGCTGCAGAACGCTTGGTGAATATGCGGACGTCTATCTTAAATCGGATGTCTTATTACTTTGTAGCGTATTTGAACGTTTTCGGGAAGTGTGCCTTGAAACATATAAATTAGATGCAGCGCATTACTTTACAGCACCGGGGCTTAGTTGGGACGCTATGCTAAAACAAACCGGTATCGAGTTGGAGTTATTTACAGATATCGACATGATACATTTTATTAAAAAAGGGATACGTGGCGGAATTTGCGTATGTAATCACCGCAAGAGTGAGGCAAATAATAAATTTCTTCCTCATTACGATCCCACGTTACCATCAAAATATATTATGTATTTAGACGCGACGAATTTATATGGTGCGGCAATGTCGCAAAGTTTACCGCAAAGCCACTTCGAATGGGTAAGCCCAGCTGAGTTTGAACGTGCAAATGCTGCCGGGATCGATGATGATGCTGCAATTGGTTATATTTTGGAAGTTGATTTGGCGTATCCTGAAAATCTCCACGATTATCACAATGATTTGCCATTTTGCGCGGAGAATATTATTCCTACTACATCTCGAGCTAAAGTTTCTAAATTATGCCCCAATTTGAATGATAAAACTAAATATGTAATTCATTATCGGAACTTAAATCAGGCCTTGAGCCACGGATTAATATTGACTAGAATTCATCGTGTATTGAAATTTAAACAGTCGACTTGGTTGAAGACATATATTGACCTCAACACACAAAAACGGAATCAGAGTCGCACTGCATTCGAAAAAGATTTCTATAAACTAATGAACAATAGCGTTTTCGGTAAAACTATGGAATGTGTCGATAAACGAGTCGATGTGAAATTGATAACTCATTGGGAAAATCGTGGACGAAAAATCGGAGCGCAAACTTTAGTAGCCAGACCCAACTTTAAAAATTTGCTATCATTCACTGATAATTTTGTGGCAATTCAGATGGAGAAAACCCAAATTGTGTACGATAAACCAATTTATGTGGGTTTTTGCGTATTAGATCTATCAAAGGTAATTATGTATGATTTTTTTTATTTCCTGAAAGGGATTTACGGCGATAGAGTACGTCTGCTGTATTCCGACACAGACAGCCTAATACTAGAAATAATTACCGAGGATTTCTATGCTGATATGCGTGAACATTTACACCGCTTTGATACATCTAATTATTCGGCCGATAACATCCATAATATGCCTATTACAATATCGGTGGTCGGCAAAATGAAAGATGAATATAAAGGGCGCGTTCCCTGGGACTTTGTTGGTACGGGCGCCAAAGCTTATTGTGTTAATGTTGAGGGGGATTTGACTAAAAAGGCCAAAGGGGTAAAAATGGAAGTTGTTCGAAATAATTTATCTATGCAGGACTATGTTGATGTGGTCACCAATGAGACGCCTATTATCTATCGCGCTATGAATGTATTTAGGTCTGAAAATCATTCAATTTATACGAAATTAATTTATAAAATCGCTTTGTCTCATAACGATGACAAAAGGTTTTCAATACCGGGTACCCACAGTACCTTAGCTCTAGGGCATAGAGATATTTTACATTTATCATAAATAATTTTATATGTATCGTCACTATGTTTAATTATATTTTATACTGTTGTATAGTTCATTTCTTTAGTACTATTATTATTATTATTATTATATCTCTTTAATGTACTGTTATAGTTGTCGTCGCCATCGTCTTTTTTTTTCACTTTGAATAAATATTTTTAATTCTCACCAGTTGTTGCCTTTGATATTACCTCTTGTAACCGCAAATTCCCCATTTCATAATTTACAAATTCCACAATAAAATTCAAATTTGTAGATTCTTATTTTGTATTTTAAGATCTTCAAATTCCACATTTTTCGAATTTAAATATGCACCATTAAGGATTTCATAAATGGTAGATTTTTCGTTTGAAAATACCGAAATCGGGAATCCCCGCATTTTTAATTGCGGCTCACATTGTGAGGTTTTTTCAAATATCCCGCACTTTTTGAACTCAATTATTCCGCCATCTTGGCTACTGTCAGCCTGGGGTTTTCACACAATACGCCGGAATGTGGGCAAATTGTAATGCTGAGCCTAGAAATCGGGGATTCCCGCATTTTGTTTTTTAATTGCGGAACGCTAGGTAGGCAACCAATTAAACTCACATTTTGAGGTTTTTCAAATATCCCGCACTTTTTAAACTCAATTCTTCCGCCATCTTGACAGCTGTCACCTGGGATTTCCACACAAAACGCCGGAATTTAGGCAACTTGTAATTCTTAACCTTCACAAAACCTCAAAACGCCGACACTACTGCGCAGTCGTGGTGAGGTTTTAGAACATACCTCCTGACACTACTAAAACAGCATTTTCGACTGAGAACGGTCACTATGAATTCAAGCGAATGCCATTCGGGCTAAAAAATACACCATCAACATTCCAACGTGTGATGGATAACATCTTAAGAGGATTACATAATGAAATTTGCCTTGTTTATCTTGACGATATTGTCATCTTTAGCACCTCACTTCAGGAACATCTCACTCGACTCAAGAAAGTTTTCGATCGACTTCGAGAGTCGAACTTCAAAATTCAAATGGATAAATTGGAATTTTTAAGAAAAGAAGTTCAATATTTAGGCCATATAGTGACTCCCGAAGGTGTAAAACCAAACCCGGAGAAAATTTCAGCAATTAAAAATTTTCCAATACCCAAAACTCAAAAAGAAATAAAATCGTTTTTAGGCTTATTAGGTTACTATCGACGCTTCGTGAAGGACTTTGTCAAAATTACAAAACCCCTAGCCTCATGTCTAAAGAAAGACGCCAAAGTAGTCCATTCAAATGAATTTATTAAATCTTTCAAACTTTGCAAAAATATTTTAATGAACTCTCCGATTCTGCAATACCCCGATTTCACAAGACAGTTTACTCTAACTACAGACGCAAGCAATTTTGCAGTAGACGCCGTTTTATCGCAAGGCAACATCCCTCATGATAAACCTGTGGCTTACGCCTCAAGAACCTTAAATGAATGCGATTGTAGATACTCAACCATCGAGAAGGAACTACTCGCAATCGTTTGGGCGTGCAAACACTTCCGCCCATACTTTTTTGGAAGAAAATTCAAAATTTTTACTGACCACCGCCCTCTAGTATGGCTATTCATTCTCAAAGAGCCCAGTAGTAAATTAATAAGATGGCGGTTAAAATTAGAGGAATTTGACTACGAAATTATTTACAAAAAAGGAAAGCAAAATACAAATGCAGACGCATGCAACTAAATGCTTTAGAGACAGAAAGTGTCGCGAACAACCCGGGAGATATCGACAACGACATCGTTGAATATTTACGCCGAATTTCAGAAAATATGCCATATGATGAACAACGACCTTCAACAAGTCGTGACGTCACTCAAATGCAATCTTCATCTTCAACAAATCAGGGAAAACCAAAAATATAAATTTTAGAGAACATTCAAATAAAAGCTCCAAATTTGGATCCCACTTTAAACACTCCACATTCAGTTAGTAACGACCAATCACTTAACACCGGTATACAAATTTTAGACGAAATCATCAACAATAAACCCTATCAGATAATTATTCCAAAACACCCTCATAACAAACTCGTCGTTTCATGGGACAAATTCGAAAACAATAATATTTGGAATGTAAAACTACCAAAATCCAATCCTAAATTAATTTTAGAATTCTTTAAGACTTATACAACCGAAAAAAAAACCGTTTTACCTCTACTTTCACGACGACTCAATGTATAACGAGTTTAATGAAGTTTATATGGAATAATTCCACGCCTCCGGTTTAAAATTAATAAAACGTACGAAATTAGTTAATGTAATCAAAACTGCTGACGAACGCATTATGTTAATAAAACATCAACACGAAGGAAAAACCAATCATCGAGGTATAAACGAAACTCTTGAAAAACTCAAAAGAAATTATTACTGGCCCTCATTAAAACTTGATGTAATGTCCCCTCTGAATCGGACAGTTTCAGTTGCGAGTAAAGAGACAATAACCCCTTCAGGTTAATAATACACTTTATTTCCTCAAGCACAGTTACATCGGGAGAACATCCCAGAATCAACGCCTATCGACTTCTGTCCAGGTTGTTGGCACAACGACCTGAGCATTCGTCTCTTGCTCATTCATCATTAATTTCGACCTAATTATTATGCGCTTCTTCCGTTGCAGCAATCACCTATGACAGGTATTTCACCATATAGTGCTATTCGCTGATATTGAGTAATTGTTCCAACGGCTAGAGTTCAATACTCTTTTTGGTTACATTGCATTGACGTCACTAAATACATTAACGATTGTGAAATCTGTCACAAAAGTAAATATTGCCGAAAACCCCCATACGTTCCACTCGTATTAACGGAAACAATTGGAAAACCCTTTCAGCTACTTCACGTAGATGTGTTTAAATTTGATAATCAAAATTAAAATCAAAAATAAAATCTCCAGTCAAATATCTCAAATTGATCCCACCATAGTCAAAAGGACTAAAAGAGGTTTGATAAATGGATTAGGATCTATCGTAAAAGCCATTACTGGAAATGTAGCCCAAGGAGATGCCGAAAAATACGATAAGGCAATCACTACTCTCTCTGAAAATCAAAATAAAATTAAAACCTTAGTTAAAGAACAGATTACGATCCTTCATAAATCAATAACAAATTTCGATGTTGTAACACGCAATTTAACTCACAACCAACAACTTTTGGAAGCTCACATTACACAACTACAAAATTCTATCAAACAATTGAATGAGAAGAATACACCCTTTTTAAAATTCTTCCTAATACAAACATTAATTGGTCAGATAACTGCTGCATTTCAATCAATCTATGACATCCTGGAAAAACTAGAAGTCGCTACCACCTTTTCAAAATTAAATACCTTCCATAACTCGATGACCGAACCCACAGAATTACTAAAAGAAATCAAAACAATCATTACAGAACTTACAAAAAATAAACTACCTTTTGAACCAATATTGGAAAATATTTTATATTTCGAGAAAATTCTAGAAATCAAAAGCTACTGAAAGGACAATAAAATTATTTTCATTATTCAAGTACCAATCGTGGAACCAGAAAATTACGTTCTTTATCGATTGTACCCGTTACCTACTCCATCTACAACCGATCACCACTTCAAAATAATTTTGCCTCAATCGAAATACCTTCTCCTGAGTGAGCAATTTTACATGTCGTTCAAAAAGAAATGCCAGGAAATAACCACTGAAAGTTTCCTCTGTCACGAAGACAATCCAACATCAATTACTGAAAATTCACCATGTGAAGTCCAAATGTTGAATTTCAACAAGGACATTGACCAATGTAACCAAATATCGATCGAAGTGAACGGCATTCGGATCAGTAAACTAGAAGAAGAACAATACGTTGTGATTGTTCCCACCGAAATCATCGCTATACAGCACTGTGGTACCAATACGGAAAAGGTACCATTGCAAGGGACTTATATCCTTGAAATCGACCCAAACTGCGAAGTCATCATCAACAATTCTCGCATCATAAAATATCAAAGTAACAAAATTCACTTCAAGAATGTCAATTTGCCTAAAATCATTTCGAATCAAACTTTTAATACTAAATCAATTCAATTTCAACCTATTAAATCAGATCACGTCAATTTGAATGATGTTCAAAATCTTCAGAGTGCTTTAACTTTGCAATCGAACAAAATCGAAGAAATCCCAGATGGCCCGATACATTACAACAAGACAAGTGTTTGGACAATCTTATTATATGTACTTGTATTTTTTGCAGCTATTTATGTTGTAATAAAATATTATGTAAACAGGAGTAGCGACCCCCAAAGGAAGAGTCCAGTTAACGAAGACCCTGGAATTGTTATTTAAAACTCGCTGATTTTACATTATGCTCGCTTTTTGCGTTGGGAGGAGTTATATATTTTACCTCTCATATGGGAATCATATTAATAATGCTTCATGACCATATAATATGAGATATTGCTTATTAAGCTTTTTATACTTTTGTAGAGTAGAATCAAACTTGTAAAGAATATCTTAGGCAGTTCTATTGTAGCCACGAAACGCAGTAAACTCAATAAAAAGTTTTTGCTTTTTAAAAAATCTTTTCAAAAATCCGAGATCAAAACTCGCTGGGTCAATCATCCAGGTATCACTTTTAATTTGAAAGATATCATGGTTTTATTGGGACAATGTAATAAATTTTAAAAAACAGCTCACTAAGGCTGTGGAAAAATCAAAATGCAAGAAATAAAAGTCATTCTGTAACAATGATGTGATTGTTGTTTTCTGTAGCCTTTGCATTTCGTCGACATTGACCACACAGAGAGCAACTCAGTCAGGGTAGCAGTCGTGATTTTGGACATGATAAAGTACTTCTTGAGATTTGGCCAAAAACAGGCAGAAAAACAATAAGAAACCAACAATCACACCATTAATTGTGACAGAATGACTTTTATTACTTTCATTTTGATTTTTCCACAGCCTTATTGAGCGGTTTTTTCAACTAATTGCGTTTTCCCAATAAAACCATGATAATTTTTATGATAAAAGTGATACCCGGATGATTGACCCAGCGTTGTATTCCTCTAACCATTGACTTTCTTTAACATTTGAGCATTTTTGCCGGAATCCTTGTAGTTGAAGAGATAATGAGCCGGTTTAAAACCCGACCCATAAGATTTCTCGAAATAAAACCTCTGTATCTTTAAAACTAAGAGTCATATCGAGATGAGTGACCCAGCATTAAACTCGTTAAACCAAGGCCTTCAATGTTTGTTTGAACTTCTTTCGAAAATCCCTCACGGTTATCGAGATACATCGTTTGTTGAGGCCCAGGTGGGACACGGTGTATAAATTGTAATGCTGAACTTTGAGATCGGGGATCCCCGCATTTGTTTTTAATTACTGAACGCTAGATAGGCAACCAATCAAACTCACATTTTAATAGGTTTTCAAATATCCCGCACTTTTCACACTCAATTATTCCGCCATCTTGGCTACTGTCAGCTGGGATTTCCACATACAGGCTGTTTGATAAAAACTCCAGAACGCCACAGTTTCTTTGGTTATGATCTGATTTCAAAAACCCATTAACAAAAAATGATTTATGTTTCATGCACTAAGAATAGAGCTTGTTACCAAATTTTTTCCATCAACTTCTTTTTTTAACATTGGTGAATTTAAATTTTTAAGAATAAAGTACAATAACTTCTAATTTAAAATTGAAGTATGTATTTTTCTCTTTAGTATGGTATGTAGAAAGTGGTCATTTTTTCAATGTTCATCCAAGAAAACGCATAAAAAGTTTCGCCCGATTTGAATTAAATTTTAAGAAATGTCAGTTTCAGGAGTGCTTTGGATTCCACAGCAAACGTGAAAATGACGTTTTTTTGTTTAATCCGACTAAATCTGCACAGCAAAAATTCTCATGCATCCTTTCGATACAATTTTGTACATTGAACTTTAGATTTTACATTGTTACTAAAAATGTTCAAATGAACATACCCATTTAGTAGTTTATACTCAACTTTTGTACAAGGCATATTAGACTTCATTTCATTACAATGATAGTATTTTTGGATGCATTAATTTAATTCGAAACGGTAAAAATATTGGATTGAGTGAGAGTTTAATTTGTTTATTTTAAAAATATATTACTAGTACTCAATATTGGAGCAATATGTGGGTTCTATTGAAGTGATGCATTTGAGGTTCTTTATTGTTCAAAATTGGACTTGATAATGATACAAAATAATAATCGAACTCAAGTTAATTATTTGGCATTTCTACATAGTTGTACAAAATTGTACTGATCGCTAGCACACTATACATTCATTATCTTTGCGTAGAATATGTGTGTTTTTAAACTGTAAAAAATTGTATTTTCTCTGGAATTTCCAGCTTATTATTTGGCGCCGGAGAGTTCTAGAAGAACCCAGTGTCAGTGAGTGCTTAGTAGTGCGAGGTGAGTAAATCGACCGTTCTTATTAATTGTAAAATACATAATACATTGGAGGTTGGAGGAGACCGTAGGGAGCCTTCTCATCTCATGGAATTTTGAAGAATTAGTAGTAGAGGATTTCAAAAGTAAGTATTTTAAATCTACTTCATATTTTTGAACGAAGGAATCAATTAATTGCATCTAACCATTATTGATATTAGTGAGGATTTCTATACAAGTTCATGCCCTTTATAACTGGATAATATGTACGTAGGCTCATTGTCTAATGTAGTATATATATTAATATACATATAGCGATAGAATAGCATAGATAAGCATAATTAGTATTAAGGAATAATAAGTGCGTTCCGACTGAAGAGTAGTTGTACGAACAGTCGTGAGCTAGTCGCACCTCCGATGAGGTAGCGCAATATTACTGATGTGAGTCCAGTTATTGAATAAACCACCTCAGACCATAATAATGAGTATTGTTGCGCCCTACGACCAAGACATTACATGGCGATCCTGCCAGTCCTGTTTGCCAAGTAGGTGAAATGGACATAAAAATGAGTGAATTTCGAAAATAACGAAAAGTGACGAAAGGGGACTCCAGTCTGTCGGCGCTCCTCGGTGAGAGAGAAGTAAAGTACCAGTGCCAGTGTCGAGCTGCAAGTAAAAGGGGAAAAAAATTCGAAGTCGAAATGGGCATTGAAGGCACACCCAAGGGTGGTTGTGCTCATCATGGTATGGGAGCTACTGAAGGCATCGGCTCCGCCAGCGAAAAGGCAGAAAATTAGGTATTTCCGAAGGGTGCACAGTTAGTGTAACAAGGCGGGTTACGAAAAACCCCAAAATCAACGTGAGTGGAAAGTCGGTGAACCCGGATGTGCGAAAGTGCAACAGTGCGGAAAATGGTGGAAAAAATGCAGAATAGGTATCGGCTTCAAATGGAATCATTATGGAACTCTCAGCAAGCTTCGGATGTCAGCGACAAGACGGATGCGCATTTCCTGTAAGTTCAATAAATTGCGAATATGCGGAATTGGTGTGCGGCAAGTAGAAATATTGATAATCTGATGATGTATGCAAGTTCAGCGGAAATATTAAATTTCCAATAGCTGGTTTTTCTTTAATGTTAAGTAAATGGAGATAATAAGTTTAGAAAGTAATTATAGTTGCTTGAAAGATATTAAAACCAATCTAGTTAAATTAAGTAGAGATAAACGTAAGCGAGAAACTTTGTCAAAAAGGTTGGATGAAGCAACGTGCAGTGTACGAATATTAAGGTCGGTAAACTTAGAACGATGAACTCACTATTTAATACAAATCAGCAAACTAATATCCTCAATCATTTCCTTATAAATTCAATAACTAAGCATATAGAGGGTTCACCGTCCGTTTACCTCCGGTCTACTAATTGTGCAATATCCATAGATCAGCAATTATTTAACGATTAATATAACATAGAGAATAAGACAGTGTGCGTCGAGCTCCCAAATGTAAAACAACTAATTTTCCGACGTGTATAAAGATTGAATATATGATTTTCGTTTAACCCTCAACTGTCTCTTGACTGCAACCCTACCTCCATCATTACATGGCGATCCTGCCAGTGGCAATTTTTTTTTTTTCCGGGAAGAAAAATGTGCAGTTGTGTGAGCCAATAAGTTAGTGTGGTTCTTCTGAAAGAGAAATCAGAGATCTGTGCGGAAATGGGTTCCAAACAGTGCAAGGAAGAGGTTATCATCGCCCAATCTGGAAACAGCGGAGGACAAACTGATAGTGTGTCGCAATCGATGGGTTATAGAGATTATATCCAGTTGGCGGTGACTTGTATTGCGGTCTTCATCATTCTTGCGAATGCATATGGTCGTTGCCGAAGGAAGTTCGAAGATAGAGTACGACGACAAGTGGTTTTGAGCCGGAATCAAGCCCAAGTTTAATCAGTAACTTTAGGACAGTACGTGCGGGTGTGACTGTGCGGAGATCGTGAGGGTCGTGTGCGGTAAGAGCAGAGCAAAGTGCGCGATCTGTGATTATGCGGCTAATGAAGACATCTCCGGATTGAAGACAACGATGCCATGTCCATCAAAATTGGTGATTTCGAACTTTTGCTGGCTGACCTTAAGGCTTTCCACAGCAATTTGGGGAAAGACAACGCAGAGCGAAGGAAGGATGCGCAAAATCTCGAGCGTAAGCAACAGAGTTTAGATAAGTTAGAATTAAATTTTACGGAACTTAAGAAAGGTTTCAATGCTCAAGCGAATGAGTCCCGTGTCATAGAAGAAGCCAAATTTGTTGCTACATCTATCGAGAAATACCTAGCTGCAATTAGGGTTATTTTGAGTGAAAGGGTGGAACAGATAGCGAATCCATATAATAATAGCGATAGTGCAGAAACAGTCACGATGGCGGGAAATTTCTGTATTAAAACCGCCGCGGGGTTATTGCCATTAATGAATGGTAAAGAAGAAGTGACAAAACAATTAATAGACGCGATTGAGTGGTACGAAAATATGTTGAACACCGAGGGCAAGAAAATGTTGATAACTTATGTCCTGAAAACCAGGCTGTCTCAAAGTGCCAAAACTCGGATGAAGACAAGTTACAACTCATGCGCGGAATTAATTGGGGATCTTAGAAAGAATTATACTACCGTATTGTCCGCTACGTCTGTTATTGTAAAGTTAAATAACTCCACACAAGGGAATAAAAGCGTAGACGATTTTGGCAAAAGTCTGGAAGAATTATTGGCGCAGTTGACAATTTCACAAGCGAATGGGAATGATCAAATTTTGGATGCTCTAAGAACTTCAAATGAAAAGTTGGCTGTCCACGTATTTGCAAATGGGTTGCAAAGCAATGAATTGCGAACAATTATCAAAGCGCGTAATTATGCCACGTTAAGAGAGGCAATCTGTGGAGCTAAGGAAGATGAATCGCAAAGTTCAGGTAGTCAGCAAGTTTTTCATATGCGGGGAAAAAATTATTTCAAAGGGAACGCGAATAATTACAGAGGTGGTTACCAAAAGAATAATTATTATAAGCAGTCGAATAGTCGTGATAACAATAATACCACGGGGTACGGAAATAATAATTATCGCGAAAATAATAATTATCGCGGAAATAACAATTATCGCGGAAATAATAATTACCGTGGGAGTAATTACAAAACCTATAATGGAAATAATAACAGAGACAATAAGCAAAACTCGTATGGTAAGAATGATTCGGGAAACAAGGGTAGTTCTAAAAATTATTATAGTAATAATGGTAGAGATAGGAACAACTACGGTAAAGACAACCAGAGGGTTTATCACGGGGATGCCGATGATACTAGTAAGCAAGAAGACAGTAAGTCGGGAAACGCCGATAAATCGTTTTTTCGTGACCAGTAAGCAAAACAAAGTAAATGATAAAAGTGAGGAGGAAGTAGTTTTAAGCATAAATGGATTAAATTACGTAAGATTTACACATAGGGGTAAGGATTTATTATTTCTGATAGATACAGGAGCCTCAGTAAGTGTCATTTTTGAAGAAAGTATTAATAAAAACGAAGAAGAACTTAATTTATCGAGGAATGTAAAGATTAAGGGAATTTCTGGTTCAGTAGTTTCGCGTTGTTCAGCAAAACTCCAATTACAATTAAATGATAAAAGTGTGTCACACGAATTTTTACTCATGAACTGTTTCGATGACAGCATGCAAGGAATATTAGGATCAGATTTTCTGCAGATTTATGAAGCTACAATAGATTTTGGAAAGTATAATTTCACAATTCATAGTAACGGTGATAAAATTGCAGTACCGATGGAGTCAAAATATAACCTTCATACAGTAGTGCCTGCGAGGTGTCAGGTAATAAGATATTTTAAAGTAGAGAGCGCGGTTGATGTTGTTGTTTTGCAAGATGAAATTAGCTCAGGAATTTTTGTAGCAGGGGCTCTAGCAAGACCAATTAGTAACGAAATACCAGTGAGAATTCTGAATACAGGCGACGAAAGCATAACTCTCAGAAATTTTAAACCGAAATTGGGTAGAATAGAAGATTTTAGGATATGTACATTTAAGGATAATCTTAAAACGTCAGTTTCTAGAGTAGATAAGGTACTAGACCTAATAAATACAAAACATCTGAACAAAGATGAAAAATTTTCGATACAGCGTGTTTGTGCTAAATACTCGGACGTGTTTCATTTAGAGAACGATCGTCTTACAGTTACAAACATTTACAAAGAAAAAATAAACCTGCAAACAAATGCTACTCCAGTATATGTAAAGCCCTATAGATTACCTCAGGCTCAAAAAGAGGAGATACACAGACAGATTCAGACGATGTTAGACGACGATATTATTGAGGAAGTCAAAGCGCCATGGTCAGCACCCTTGCTGATAGTCCCGAAGAAAGGTGATCAAAGTGGAGTGCAGAAATGGCGTGTCGTAATTGATTATCGGTTACTAAACAAAAAGATCGAAGATGATAAATTTCCCCTCCCCAGCATAACCGAAATTTTGGACTCCCTGTCTGGCGCAATGTATTTCTCTCACTTAGATCTTTCACAGGGTTATTATCAAATCGAGTTAGAACCTAGCAGTAGGCCCTGCACAGCTTTTACTACTGACAGAGGCCAATATCAAATGAAGAGACTGCCCATGGGTTTGAAGATTAGCCCAAGCGCATTCTCTAGAGCTATGACGATAGCTATGGCGGGATTAAGCTATGAAAGTTGTTTCATATATTTGGACGACTTGATCATTTTTGGAAATAATCTCACCACACATAACAAAAACTTAACGAGAGTGTTGCAACGTCTACGTGACGTCAATTTGAAAATTAATCCTCACAAATGTGAATTTTTGAAAAAAGAAATTTTTTATTTGGGGCACATCATTTCAGCGGAAGGTGTGTCGCCAGATCCATCGAAAATAGAAGTAATGCGGAAATATCCAGTTCCCAAAGACGCGAACGAGACCAAACGGTTCGTAGCATTCGCGAATTACTACAGACGATATATTCCGAATTTTGCCGATATCGCGGCACCGCTTAATAATTTAGCAAGGAAAAATGTACCATTCACATGGTCGACGAAGTGCCAAGCAGCATTCGAAAATCTTAAAACTTCATTGATTAACCCACCGATATTAGAATATCCTGATTTTTCGCCTGACAACATGTTCACTTTAAAAACAGATGCTTCTGGATTCGCGCTAGGAGCAGTACTCTCTAACAATACTGACAGACCAGTCGCTTTTGCAAGTAGGTCCTTAAATAAGGCGGAGATGAACTATTGCACTATTGAGAAAGAACTTCTTGCGATAGTGTGGGCGGTGAAACACTTTCGACCGTACCTATTCGGAAGGAAGTTTACAATTTTTACGGATCATCGACCGTTGATTTATTTGTTCGGTATGGCCAACCCTTCAAGTAGATTAACTAAATTCAGGCTCGTGTTAGAAGAATATAATTTTACAGTAGAGTATATTCAAGGCAGCAAGAACGTGATCGCGGACGCGTTATCACGCATCAAACTTACAATAGAGGAACTAAAAGAAATGCATACTAGTGTTAATGGTACTATGTATGTAATAACTAGGTCAAAACCGAGCGAGAACGTCTCGCATTACAAAACAATGACGATGCGAAGTCATCGCACCGCGACAGGATTGATCACCCTGGCATTGTGGAATTGCTTAAAAAATCTAATGAATCGGTTGAAATACGTATTCCAATACCAGCCGAGTTTAATAAGTTAATGGAAAACAAAAATTTTATAGAATTCAACGAGAACATAATTATTGATGGATTAGCGCGCGTGATATTTTTGAAACAGGATCCTCGATCGACGTTGTCATTAAACGAATCGTTGAGAGACCTGGAGTTCATTTGTAAACAAGATGGTATACCAGAATTAATATTAATAAAAAATAAATTAGAGGCCTCAGTAATAAGTCAATTAGTAAAGTTCTCGAAACAATCACGGATAAAAATTTCGATATTGAAGAAAGTAAAAACTATCGAAGATAGAGATAGCCAACAATTAATTATGAACGATTTTCATATACTACCCACAGGCGGACACGCGGGTGTCAATAGGATGTACAATAACATCAAAAGATATTTTTCATGGTCAGGATTAAGGAGTGATGTAGAGCGATTCGTCAAACGATGTGACGACTGTCAGAGGTATAAGCATTCTAAACCGAATTTGGAGCCACTATCGATAACGACGACCGCAACGTCAGCTTTTCAAAAAATTTACCTAGATTTGGTTGGCCCAATAGAGCCAGACCAATACAATAACCGGTACATTCTGACTCTGCAGTGCGAGCTCAGTAAATTCGTAGAGGGATACCCAATAGAGAATAAAGAGGCTACAACGGTAGCTAAAGCCTTTGTTAACAATTTTGTGTTAAGGTACGGAATTCCCTCTGAAATAGTAACCGATCAAGGAACAGAGTTCATTAATTCTACTTTGACTGGAATTTGCGAATTATTGCAAGTCAAACAACTTAATTCCACGGCATACCATCATCAAACTTTAGGTGCACTAGAGAATACGCATAAAAGTTTAGGTGCCTATTTGAGAATACAGATGGCAAAACATCCTGTCACTTGGAGTTCTTGGGTACCATATTGGTGCTTTTCGTTCAATAGTACAGTTCATTCTGAGACTAAGTACACCCCATATGAACTAGTTTTCGGGAAAAGTTGTAATCTGCCATCCAATATTCTTAACAGACAAGATCCTTTGTATAATTTTGAAAACTATCCACTTGAACTGAAGTATCGACTTCAACAAGCATGGAGCGATGCTAGAAATAATTTAGTAGTTTCCAAAACGAAAAGGAAATCTAATTACGATATAAAAAGTAAAATAGTAGAATATAAGATAGGTGATAAGGTTATGTTAAAAAACGAGGCAAGAACGAAAATGGAGGCTGTTTACAGTGGTCCATATGACATTCAGGAAATTTCCTCACCAAATATTGTAATTAAGATAGATGGTAAGTTGGTAAATGTTCACAAAAACAGGGTTAAATTGTATAATTCATGATTCAATTTTCGATTTATTTTGTTTCTTTTAAAATTTTGTCATATATTCATTACGATTAAATTTAAGTTTGAATAAATTGTTTCTGTATTATCTGTTACGTCTTATTCTTGGGAAAACAATTGTACTTTCATCAGGTTTGTGTTAATTTCTTCACCTCATGCGGGTGTTGATGTAAAAAAAAAAAATGTATCATTCTGTCTATTTTTTTTTTCTTTCGCGCCGAGGAGGTGCAGTGTACGAATATTAAGGTCGGTAAACTTAGAACGATGAACTCACTATTTAATACAAATCAGCAAACTAATATCCTCAATCATTTACTTATAAATTCAATAACTAAGCATATAGAGGGTTCACCGTCCGTTTACCTCCGGTCTACTAATTGTGCAATATCCATAGATCAGCAATTATTTAACGATTAATATAACATAGAGAATAAGACAGTGTGCGTCGAGCTCCCAAATGTAAAACAACTAATTTTCCGACGTGTATAAAGATTGAATATATGATTTTCGTTTAACCCTCAACTGTCTCTTGACTGCAACCCTACCTCCATCATTACAAACGGAAATTTATAATACAGTGGCCGATATTGTTAGTCAAATTAATGAGAAGATTAGGAAATCAGAGTACGAACAGGGTGCGTTTTTGTCAGCTAAACATTTGTATAACAAAATCCAAGAAGTATATGCTGAAATCAAAAAATTTTGTGCAGAGCAAGCTAATGAAGATTCAGAAGAGCAGGTCGATGATGAGGAAGCAGTCGAACGGCCTATAGAGCGCACGGTAGAATTAGCTGGAGAAACAAGTAACACAGAAAGCCTAATGAGTACTTTTGATATTAGAACCGCGGTAAGCCTCCTACCTATGATGGATGGTACGGAAGATAAAACACTTCAATTAATCAGTGCTATTGAACTTTATTCTACTATGATCGATGCAAATGGAAAGACGGCATTAATTACTTTCGTCCTCAAGACAAGATTGTCTACAAGTGCAAAGCTAAGGTTATCCTCTGAGTACGGGAGAGTTGCAGATTTGCTTAGGGACATGAAAACACACTTGCTCACCAAAAAATCTGATACGGCCTTACAATCAAAGTTAGCACGCGCAAAGAAAGGTGACAAGTCGGTCGAAGGGTTCGGTAGAGAGTTGGAAGAAATGTTTGTCGATTTGACCATTGCGCAAGCGAATGATGACAATGAGGCATATAAGGTCCTAAGACCACTTAACGAAAAAACAGCAATCAAGCGGTTCGCGGATGGCTTAAAAAATCAGAGAATGAGTACTATAATCGCGTCTCGAAATTTTACGTCGTTGAAAGATGCAATACGGGCGGCGCAAGATGAGGAAACTCCGAGAGAAAATTCGCAGATCATGTCGTTCCAACGTGGAAGAGGTGGCAATAGTAACTACCGAGGCAACAATTATAGTGGAAATAATTTTCGGGGAAATCGGTATAATTCGAATAATTCTAATCGCGGTAGATCTGGGAATTCGCGAGGTCAGAGATGGAATAATAATAGAGGTAATAACACTCGGACGGGTCGATATCAAAATCGATACAATAATAGTAATTCAAACAATCAGAATAGTAGAGGATACTATCGCGGCGGTTTTAATAACCAAAGATCGAACGGTAGCATAAATGTGGCTGAAACGGCACCTAACAACTCAAATCAGAACAGGTCGGAGCAAAGTAATAGCAAAACTAGTAATAATAGTCTGAATTATTTTTTTCGAGAATAATATAATGTATCATAGTGTTTACGCAGGCTCTGGAATGAATGGTATAGACGTTGGTGTGAATGGCAAAAAATTAAAATTACTATTAGATACTGGCGCATCTTTGTGTGAGATAAAGTATGAATGTGTTGACACTGATATTCCAATATTTAGAGAAAAAATTAGAATAAACGGAATTGGTGGTACGTTAATTTCAGAAGGTTACGTTCTTATTAATTTGGAAATAAAAGAACAATATTTTAAAGAAAAATTTTACGTATTTAAGAATCTGTCATGTAGTACTGATGGAATAATAGGACAAAACTTCTTAGGCAAGTTCAATTAACATTAAGTAATTTAACCAGAAACATAACGGTGGCGATGCAATCAGATATGAATGAGCGTTTGATTATTCCCCCAAGGTGTGAAGTTGTAGAAGAAGTGAAGATGAATGCAACAGAGGATTGTGTGGTAATTGCTCAGCAATTGTGTAATGGTGTATTTGTAGCAGGAATGACTGTTAAACCACAGTTCGGTAAAATTCCGGTTAGGATACTTAATACAAGAGAAGATGAAATAGTGCTAACGAATTTTACGCCAAAAGTGCATAGCATGAAAGAGTACGAACTTTGTAAGCTTGATTCGGGGATAAACGACCCCGAGCGTATAAAAAAATTGTTTAAATGCTTAAGTTTTAATGGGTTAAATGAGGAAGAGCAAAAGTCGTTAGAAAACATATGTGCAAAATACGCGGATATATTCTGTCTGCCAGGTGACACATTATCCACTACTAATGTTTGTAAACAATCCATAAAGATAAAACAAAACGCTTTACCAGTTTACGTGAAACCATATAGGCTTCCACAAGCTGTTACCGCCGATTGGCGATAACGGTCCAGTCCGGGCTGCTCGCCGGCTCAGTCGAAGACGGGGTGAGTTAATAATAAAAATGAGATGGTAATTAGAGCGCCACCCGTTTTATTGGTAAAAGCCCAAGAATATTGAGACTGGATAAAGTGATATACAAAACGGGAAACTTTATGTTACAAGGTAATTGAAGCTCAAGTAGCTCTAGCGGAAGGCGGTTAAATTATGCGCTGTGATATGTAAATATTAAGCAATCTCGACGAAAGAATCGAGTAATAATTATCTGATTGACAGGTTAGATTCGGCCTGGTATACGTATACTCGGTTTACAAATTGGGCAACGCCAGTCTGAAGGACTAGCGAGTAGTGAGGCTACAAAATCTTAAATAAGCAAAGAGAAAGAAATAGGGAAACGACGCAATAAATTCCGAACACAATTCGGGGGGGAAAGGCAGACTTAGCTGGATGGGAGCTGGTACCGTTGCGGCGTCGCGCTCTATTGCCGTGGCTGCGGCAGGGTAGGTGTCGTGGTCGCACCCCAACTTCGGCGAACAGGCGAGACGTCGGTCCTCGAATTTAGCGGCCTTGGCAACGAATCAGCGCGCCCCCGTGTAGTCTAGGGTAGTGTAAGGTGACTCGCGCTACAGCAGCCCGTTCCAGGGTGGAGGGTAGGTTTTCCCCGTACGAATCGGACGTCAAATGAGAGCAAGGAAGAGATCACAAAGACGGTAGGTACCGTAAACTATAAAAGGCCTGTAAATAACGAGTAGAATAAGCTTTCGCCCCTTTCAGGTCCTATCGATGAGGGTTTACCTGTAGGTGAAGGGCGGCCTAACGTGTGCAAAGGGGTTTCAGCCCTTGTGAGGAAGTGCGTGTGGAAGAAATTTCCGTGCGACCCACAATTCGTTAATATTTCCACTGGACGATACTATACACGAAACGGTAAGTGGAAATACAATAGAAAATTGTATAATTTTCTTAGATTCGAAAGGATTTTCGCAGATTTTCTTCGCAGCACTTTACGACATTAACGTCAAGAAAAGAATGGCCGAAAGTCGGAGGACGGACGTCGTCATCGTCGAAGTACTCGTAAAAAGGGTCGAAAGAAGTGCTCAAGTGGATGCCAACGCCCCGAGACCTCGGCGAGATTTGCGAGGGAAAATACCGCAGGAAGCTAGTTGATGCCGAAAAGAGTGACTAGGCCAACTCAGAATCATCCCTAAATTCAACAGCACCGAGAAACCGAGACGGCCTATCCGAATATCTAGTGCCATAGACAATAATGTCGGTGGATATGGCAGCAAAAGGGCACTATAGAGGGTGGATAATTCGAATATTCCGCCATCGGTGCGAACCGGAAGGTAGAGAGAGACAGGTGGAATTCTAGGTATTTTAACGATAAATCCAGGTATTGGTACTCGATGATTGACAAGTGACGAACAATTTGACAGCAGTAAACAGATCGATATTATTGATTAATGTTAATTAATTAATTTAAGCGATTTAGCGATTTAAAAATGTAAGTAATAAACTACTCGAATCATGATTGTCCATCAATTATCAACCCGTAGGTCCCAGCGCGTCAGAAGAGTCGAATACACGAAATAGGTTAGGTGGGTTTGAGATAAGCAAAGTAAATAGAAATCGAAAGTACGCTATTTTAGGTCGAATCATCAGAAATGGTGCAAAAGTGGTACGACATCAGAAACGGAACGTAACAACACCCCCCCCCTACTTAAAAGAAAATTTCCCAAATTTTCTCTCTGTCGGTCGCACGCCATACAGCCTCTCAAGATGACCAACAATATACGCTCGAAATTCGTAAAATAAACAACTATCTTGCCCAGGCAATACGACAACAAGGCGCGATAAGACCGAATCTTCGAGAGCGGGGATTAACCCAACAGGGCAAACGACAACAAGCTGAGCCAATCTCCGCTGAACGAGTAATAAGAAGCGATATTTTCGGTTTACCAGATTTGCAGCAACTGCATCGGGAAGAAACCCACGTAATACCCGAAATTGCACATGTATGTGAGAGACTGCAATCGCGATCAGCACGACGTCCCGAAAACAGGGGAAAACCAGCAGGGAGTGCAGCGATAACGTACTTACGAGAGAGAAAAAGAAAAGGGGAAAAAGAAAGAAGGAACATAGGGCACCTTTAGGGCATGCCACTTGTCCGGCCCTACGACAAGCCAATCCCAAAAAAATATGGACGACACGAGACGTCACAAAGAAACGAAAGCGTCGAAAAAGCTCCGTTGTCCCGCTCACAACAACATCATCGCCCAAGGGCTTAATAGCACCGGACTGGCGCACCCCAGACGCCAGCCGCGTGCAAAAAGTAAAACCCCTGAGACGGGGGGAGGAAAAAAAATCACACACTCATCAACTCATTCCAGGTGGCGCACACACATCCCAAGAATCATTCAGAATGCATTCAACAAGCACACCAGTCTGTTTAGGAGGACTTCTACCCCAGGCCAGACGAAACCACTGCCGTATTCTACAGCCCCGAACAGCAGAGCGCGAAAACCAAAAAAACGTGGATGGATGTCTACTCGGCGTCGTCGCGAGCAGGCGGGTGCGGTTTGAGGTCCTTAGATGACCACACTCCCAACGTTCGGCCGCTATCGTCTTCAAGTTCGTACGTCCACGGACTTAATTTTTTCCGGACTTTATAAGGACCGACGAACGGTGTCGCGAGCTTGGAGGTGAAGCCTCTAGCCGCATCCGAAAGCACGAAATTCCGTTTCCACACGTACTGTCCGTCCGCAAACTCATCCGTACGGCGACGCAAGTTGTACGATTGCTTCGACCGCTGGTAAGAGCTTTTCAGACGCTTTGACACATCCTCAAAGACTCTTGCCAGGGTATCCGCGCGTTGCTGGAGGTCCGCCGACCTGTCGAATTGGATGAGATCCGCGGGGGCGTCGGCGTCGTGGCGCCAGAGTTGGACTTCGCGACCGAAATTAATAAAATTTGGAGTCATACCCGTTACCTCGTGTTTGGCCGACCGAATGCTGGCAGCGATAAAGGAGAGATGTTTGTCCCAGTCCTTCTGCTTGTCTGATACATAAGCGATAAGCATACTTTTAACGACCCGGTTAATGCGTTCGGTCGGATTAGCTTGAGGGTGGTAATTGGCCGTGAAGGAAATGGAGACCCCGTATCGCGTGGTAAGATCCTTGAATAGTTTACTGCGAAATTGAACGCCATTATCACAGATTATCGTCGCAGGACAGCCGAAAATGTGAAAGACGTGCTCCTCGACCAGTCGCACCACCGCCGACGCCGTGGCCTGGCGAAGAGGGAATAAAAGCACGAATTTTGAAAAGCAATCCGCTACCGCAAGAATGTAAGCGTATCCACGACCGCTACGGGGTAAGGGACCCATCAAATCCATACAGATTAATTGCCAAGGGGCGGAAACGGTTGGCTGTTTACTCAACATTTGGCCAGCAGGGCGCTGCTGAAGTGGCTTCGTGCGAAGGCAAACGCGACACTCCCGGATAAAATTTGCCACCCCGCACCGGAGCCGTGGCCAATAGTACTCCTGGAGTATTCTGGCCGAGGTCTTATGTACGCCCTGATGACCGTAGGTATCGTGGAACCGCGCGATAATATTGCGGCGCTGTTTTGTCGGAACCACGCGACGCCAGCGACCATCCTCTGGGTGTAATTCCGGGTAGGGTGTGGAAATGCGCTTGAAAAGCTGGTTCGGTTCGTCGATCCGCCAATTCGGGTATGATTGGGGTCGTGCGCGGACGCGACTGAGCATGCCGAGGTACCACTTGTCGCTAACCGTTGCAGGCGTCACGGCGGGGTCCGCAGGCCCCGGTACAACTGCATCGATGACCGGTACCGCTCGCGACAAGACATCGGGGACGACATTGTCTTTCCCTTTCCGATGCACGATGTCAAAATCGTACTGTTGGAGCCGGACCGCCCACCGCGCAATCCTACCGACCGGATCCTTGATGGAATTTAGCCATTTGAGCGAATAATGGTCCGTGACGACCGTAAACTTTGTGGCTTCAAGGTACGGACGCAATTTTTCGATGGCAAACAACACACCGAGACACTCCTTTTCCGTAGTGCTGTACTTTCGTTCGGCGGCAGTGAGTGACCGGCTGATAAAACAAATTACATGCTCTCCGTCGGCCTGAGTCTGATATAAAACGGCACCGAGCCCATAATCCGACGCATCCGTCTGAACGAAAAAAGGTAGGTCGTAATTCGGACACGAAAGCGTTGGCGCCGACACCAAATGCTGCTTGATTTCGCGGAAAGATTGTTCACATTCACCCCCCCACACGAAAGATTTGTTTTTCCGTAACAACGCGGTCAGAGGCGCAACGACGGTGGCAAAATTCGGAATGAACCGCCGGTACCACGACGCAAGTCCCAACAGTCGTCGCGTCTCGGTGACGGATTTTGGCGTGGGGATCGCCAACAACGCCTGAACCTTTTCGGGGTCCACCAGCAAACCGTTGGCGTTCACAACATACCCGAGGTACCGGAGTTCGGGACGACAGAACGTGCATTTGGCCTTACTGAGGGTAAGACCGGCTGCGGTAAGTCTCACAAAAACCTCCTTTATCATTTCGATATGCTTTTCGAAGGTGGAGGTACAAATAATGACGTCATCCAAGTAAACAAAGACGTGTGGTTCGAGGTCCGGTCCCAAAACCCGATCAATCAACCGCTGCCACGTTGCCGGGGCATTATGGAGCCCAAATGGCATTCTACAAAAATGAAAATGACCGCGACCAGGAACAGAAAACGCGGTATGCTCCTTTGACGCTTCCGCCATGGGAATTTGCCAATAGGCGCTCTTTATATCGAGAGTCGACAAGAACCGCGCATCGCGAAGCTTGTCGAGAGTAGCCGCAACGAAGGGGAGAGGGTACGCGTCCGGTTTGCTGACCTTATTCAAGGTCCGAAAGTCTACACAAAACCGAATCGAGCCGTCCTTCTTTCGGATAATTACCACGGGCGAGGACCAGGCTGATTTGGAGGGCTCTATCACTCCCATCCCGAGCATTTTGTCCAGCTCTGCGTCGACGAGTTTGCGCATGGCCGGGGACATAGGGTAGTGACGCTGTTTAATCGGGGGAGATTCGGTGGTGATGACGTGCTCCACGAGGTTAGCTCGACCGAGTCCGTCGCCCATCTTGGCGAACCCGTCAGCGATGACGGCGTCGAGCAGCGCGGCTTGATCGGCCGTGAGAAAATCGGAAGGGACGATGGCGTTGACTTTAAGCGCGGGCTCGGGACGAAAGGACCAATGTCCACTCGATAAGTCCGGGAGGATTTCCATTAATCGCCAGAAATCCGTCCCCAGAATGATTCCATGGGGCATATCGGGTATCACGAGGGCGTCAACGATACGGAGGCGATTGGCCACGCGAATAGGCAAAGCCACGCTACCGATCACGGGGCAAGACTGCCCATTGGCGACTTGACAAGCGGGGACATAAGAAGGGGTCAATTCACAAAAGGGTTGAAGCGTTGCCCATCCTGTTGCGCCGACAACAGTCCGGGAAGCGCCCGAATCAAGGAGGGAGGTGAATTTCTGGTCGAAAATTGAAATATTGAGATGCGGTCTCTCATCGCCGGGGCATTGCGAGAGGAGGTAGGCGAGAGCCGCATAGTGGGGAGAGGGTTCGACCGCAGCCTCACCCGAGGGCACCGCTCGGTCCATCAGCGTCTCGGGTTGGCGTTTCCCGAGCTCGAACACCGAGGACACGTACGACTGGTGACTTCCGGTTCGCCACACCGGTAGCAGAAAACGCGACGGGTCGGTTCGGGGCAGTGCGCAAAGGTGTGGCCGGGTTGTCGGCAGTTCCAACAAGTGGAGGGAGCACGAGGCGCAGGAGTCGTCAGCCCGATCAACGGAAGGTCCATCAGGGCCGGGAGCACCTTTTGAGCGGGTGCCGATGACGTTCCCGCCGCATCCACAGAGACGCAGTGTGCAGCCGGTGTGCGATTTCGACGAAAGGCCAGGTCTGGCTCCAACAAATTCAGCAGGTTACCCGTCGGGGGTTGGTATTTTTGCGCCAGTACAGTCGCGGCCTCGATTTGCCGACACAACATTGCCAGTTGCTCGATAGAAAAAATAGACGAAAGCGCTAACTGCGTGGCGAATGTCGGATGCAAATTTTTGCGAATTATTGATAATCGCGTCGGCTCCGAGGGGAGGGACGAAAGTCGAGCGAACAGATTCTCCATAATGGAGATGAACGCACCGGCACGCTCGCTGGGATGTTGTTTACGACCGCGAATCTCATCCCAAAGCTCGGTGTCGTAATCAGCAGGGCGGTACTCGACCAACAGAGCAGTCACCAGACCTCTCCAATCGCTGACATTAGAACGCACGCGCCGGTACCATATCAGCGCTTCGCCCGAAAATAATTCGACCGCGCTTTGAAATAATTGCTCGAGCGAGATCCCGCGTGAGCTTCGGAGCTCCTCGACTCGCTCCAAAAAAGCCGACACACTCGAGCGACCGTCGAAAGTAAGGTTCCACTTTGTGATGGCCGAGTATTGGTGGGTGTGACCCCGGTAATCATCGCGGCGCGTGGATGAGAGGGCGGCTGGAGGACTAAGGGCGCATTGATTTAACCGTTCGGCCAAACGCGTGGAGCAACTCAATACCTCCTCGACACGAAGCATTAACCGCATGAGGCGTTCTTCTTGAGCGCGATCCCGATAACTCGGGAGGGGCGGGCAATAGTGCGGACGGGGTTGTGCGGTGGCGGAAGGTGCGGGCGCATCCACCAAGGGTGGTTGTGGTGCTTCCCCCACGGTTGGTTGCGGCGCACCGATCCGCGAGTCCACCGGTGGAATTTTCTGATTCCCGGGTGTCGCCGGAGAAGCCACGACCTGGGGGAGGAGCAGGTTCGGCTCGTCCAGGAGCGACCGCTCTCCCTGACCGCGACCGGAGGTAGCAGCAGGAACTCCGAGGCCGGTATGGGGTGGCCGCGTTCGCAGTGCCGCATTATGTTCGGCCCATACCACCTCGAGCTCTCGCAGGCACTCATCAGCCAGCGCAATCCGCTGAGCGCGATCCTGCAGGGTGACTTCATCGTCGCTCTGTATTCGGGACAGTCGGTGCCGGACGTGAGTCAATCGCGATTTGACTCGACGATATTCGTTCGATGCATTTCCGAAATCGAAGTCCTGCAGGTACCCGAGCAGCTCGGTGAGCTTACTACCGCAAATTCCAAGCTCCGTCTGAGGGTCAAGCTCGAGATTCGAGTCGATAGCCGAACTACCCGTGGCATTCTCGTCCGCGAGGGCAGCCTGAAGCGCTGCGCGCTTTTGCGCGACCGTCGTATAACCGGTAACACCGCGGATGAAAAGCTCGTGCGATAGCTCGTCGCCCAGCAACCGGTAAACATCCATCATGAACGCAGGGTCAAAAGAACCACCAGAAAAAATAAAGATATAGATGGAGATTGACCGGCCAACAAATTATTTCTACACCAGCAACGGCGATGAGGGCCGCTAATCGCAAGCAGGAAAGAAAAACTGAAGGCGATAAGCAGAGACACAAACAAAAAAAAATACTCGTTCCCTAACCAAAACAAATGATCGTCGGTTGCGACGGACGGCAGGAGTATCCACCCCCTTCAAGAATAAGACCGAAAAACAACTGCACTTGAGAGAAACGCGAGACCGCTGCAAAAATTTAACAAAAAAACCACCGCCAAAACACGTTGGGCGCCAATTTGTTACCGCCGATTGGCGATAACGGTCCAGTCCGGGCTGCTCGCCGGCTCAGTCGAAGACGGGGTGAGTTAATAATAAAAATGAGATGGTAATTAGAGCGCCACCCGTTTTATTGGTAAAAGCCCAAGAATATTGAGACTGGATAAAGTGATATACAAAACGGGAAACTTTATGTTACAAGGTAATTGAAGCTCAAGTAGCTCTAGCGGAAGGCGGTTAAATTATGCGCTGTGATATGTAAATATTAAGCAATCTCGACGAAAGAATCGAGTAATAATTATCTGATTGACAGGTTAGATTCGGCCTGGTATACGTATACTCGGTTTACAAATTGGGCAACGCCAGTCTGAAGGACTAGCGAGTAGTGAGGCTACAAAATCTTAAATAAGCAAAGAGAAAGAAATAGGGAAACGACGCAATAAATTCCGAACACAATTCGGGGGGGAAAGGCAGACTTAGCTGGATGGGAGCTGGTACCGTTGCGGCGTCGCGCTCTATTGCCGTGGCTGCGGCAGGGTAGGTGTCGTGGTCGCACCCCAACTTCGGCGAACAGGCGAGACGTCGGTCCTCGAATTTAGCGGCCTTGGCA
This sequence comes from Salpingus planirostris, assembly GCA_949788335.1. Classification (NCBI taxonomy): domain Eukaryota; kingdom Metazoa; phylum Arthropoda; class Insecta; order Coleoptera; family Salpingidae; genus Salpingus; species Salpingus planirostris. The sequence continues at coordinate 423,462 of CATKUT010000014.1, read as the reverse complement.
ACGAATCAGCGCGCCCCCGTGTAGTCTAGGGTAGTGTAAGGTGACTCGCGCTACAGCAGCCCGTTCCAGGGTGGAGGGTAGGTTTTCCCCGTACGAATCGGACGTCAAATGAGAGCAAGGAAGAGATCACAAAGACGGTAGGTACCGTAAACTATAAAAGGCCTGTAAATAACGAGTAGAATAAGCTTTCGCCCCTTTCAGGTCCTATCGATGAGGGTTTACCTGTAGGTGAAGGGCGGCCTAACGTGTGCAAAGGGGTTTCAGCCCTTGTGAGGAAGTGCGTGTGGAAGAAATTTCCGTGCGACCCACAATTCGTTAATATTTCCACTGGACGATACTATACACGAAACGGTAAGTGGAAATACAATAGAAAATTGTATAATTTTCTTAGATTCGAAAGGATTTTCGCAGATTTTCTTCGCAGCACTTTACGACATTAACGTCAAGAAAAGAATGGCCGAAAGTCGGAGGACGGACGTCGTCATCGTCGAAGTACTCGTAAAAAGGGTCGAAAGAAGTGCTCAAGTGGATGCCAACGCCCCGAGACCTCGGCGAGATTTGCGAGGGAAAATACCGCAGGAAGCTAGTTGATGCCGAAAAGAGTGACTAGGCCAACTCAGAATCATCCCTAAATTCAACAGCACCGAGAAACCGAGACGGCCTATCCGAATATCTAGTGCCATAGACAATAATGTCGGTGGATATGGCAGCAAAAGGGCACTATAGAGGGTGGATAATTCGAATATTCCGCCATCGGTGCGAACCGGAAGGTAGAGAGAGACAGGTGGAATTCTAGGTATTTTAACGATAAATCCAGGTATTGGTACTCGATGATTGACAAGTGACGAACAATTTGACAGCAGTAAACAGATCGATATTATTGATTAATGTTAATTAATTAATTTAAGCGATTTAGCGATTTAAAAATGTAAGTAATAAACTACTCGAATCATGATTGTCCATCAATTATCAACCCGTAGGTCCCAGCGCGTCAGAAGAGTCGAATACACGAAATAGGTTAGGTGGGTTTGAGATAAGCAAAGTAAATAGAAATCGAAAGTACGCTATTTTAGGTCGAATCATCAGAAATGGTGCAAAAGTGGTACGACATCAGAAACGGAACGTAACAAAGCTCAAAAGAGTGAGATAGCCAAGCAAGTTAAAGACATGCTGAAAAATGACATTATTGAGGAAGCTCAAAGTGAGTGGTCATCTCCTTTATTAATAGTTCCCAAGAAATCAGATAGATCTGGAGAAAAGAAGTGGAGAGTCGTAATCGATTACAGACTCCTTAACAAGATCATCCACGACGACAAATTCCCTTTGCCTAATATAACCGAAATTCTTGATTCGTTATCAGGTTCAATTTATTTCTCACATTTAGATTTAAGTCAAGGATATTATCAAGTTGAGTTAAGTCCAGAAAGTAGGCCTTACACAGCTTTCACAACTAATGATGGCCAATACCAGATAAAAAGACTTCCGATGGGATTAAAAATTAGCCCCAGCAGTTTTTCCCGAGTAATGACAATGGCATTATCAGGATTAAATTACGAGAACTGCTTCATATATCTTGACGATTTAATTGTGTTTGGGAAAAATTTGGAGCATCATAATGCAAATTTAATGAAAGTCTTCAATAGGCTCAGAAAAGTTAATTTAAAGTTGAATCCCGTTAAGTGCGATTTTTTAAACAAACAAATATTATATCTGGGACACGAAATTACTTCAAAAGGCATTTTACCAGACCCAGAGAAGATCAGCGCAATGCAGTCGTAACCTGTATCCCAAAACGCTGATGACGTGAAAAGGTTTGTGGCTTTCGCAAACTATTATCGTAAACATATTCCGAACTTTGCTGCAAAAGCAGTTCCTTTAAATAAATTATCAAGGAAAAATGTAATTTTTGAGTGGACAACAGAATGTCAGGAATCATTTGAGCTCTTAAAGCACGCGTTGATGCAACCCCCGGTGTTGCAGTACCCTGATTTTTCAGATAAGAATGAATTTCGTTTGCAGACCGATGCTTCAGGAAAGGCAATAGGATCGGTACTATCAAATAGTGACAATAAACCGATAGCTTACGCTAGCCGTGGTTTAAACAAGTCGGAGTTGAATTATGCAACGATTGAAAAAGAATTATTATTATAGTCTGGTCCGTTAAACATTTCAGGCCTTACTTGTATGGGAGACAGTTCAAAATTTTAACAGATCACAGGCCATTAGTGTATCTTTTTAATCATAATAACCCTTCAAGTCGATTGACTAAATTTCGTTTGTGTTTGGAAGAGTACGATTTCAAGATTGAATATGTGAGAGGAAGTGAAAATGTGACTACTGATGCCTTATCAAGAATAATTATAACGTCGGAAGATTTGAAAAATATTCGACAAAAATCAGTATGTATGATGACTAGAGCGCAATCCAAAAAACAGACATCCGAATTAGAGAAACATACGGAAAACGAAAAAACGGTTCCTACGAACGTTCGGCCTGATCACCCGAGTGTCGTAGAAATCCTCAAGAAACCGAAGGATTGTGTCGAATTAATTGTTAGTCATGATGAAAATTTAAAGGTGAATAAAATAAAAAAGCTTGAGCATGTTTCAAATAAGTCAGAAAATGTATTCTACGTACCGTCACTATCTACAATTTTTTATGTTCCAAAACCTCGATCAACATTCTCGCTAGCCGAATTGTTGAGAGACTTGGAATTAATTTGTAAAAATTTTAACATTCCCGAAATAATAATAATAAAAAACAATGCGCATTGTAATAAATTAATAAGGGAAATTTCTGAAATATTAGAAAATAACTCCAATTGGACCGGTCCGCGAATTGCAATAATAAAAGGAGTACAGAGAATTATCGATGACGATACGAAGAAAATTATCCTCAATGATTTTCATTTACTACCAACCAGTGGTCATGCTGGTATACAACGAATGCTAAATAACATTAAAAAACATTACTTTTGGCCAGGGTTACTTAAAGATGTAACTCAATTTGTAAATCATTGCGACAACTGTCAAAGACATAAATTTGGAAGAAATACGAAACAACCTATGGTTATTACGACAACAGCGAGCGCTGCATTCCAGAAAATTTTCTTGGATCTAATGGGTCCTCTTGAACAAGATGCTGAATGTAACTGTTACATACTAACGCTTCAGTGTGAATTAACTAAATTTGTAGAAGGATATCCGATAAAATCAAAAGAATCGGTAGAAGTAGCGAAAGCACTAGTCGAAAATTTTATTTTGAGATTTGGAATACCTCAAGAAATTGCATCAGATCGTGGTACAGAATTTATTTCAAGTACAATGAAATCAGTAAGCGACTCATTGCAAGTTAAGCAAACTTTCAGCACCGCTTACCATCATCAAAGTATAGGAGCACTAGAAAATTCTCATAAGGCTCTAGGAGCATATCTTCGAATATTAGCTCAAAAAGAAAACTCAATGTGGAGCACTTGGTTGCCATATTGGTGTTTTTCTTATAATACATCAGTGCATACTGAAACAAAATACACTCCCTATGAACTTGTATTCGGTAGAATTTGTAATATTCCCAGTAATTTGATAAATGAAATCGATCCACTGTATAATTTTAATGATTACGCTTTAGAACTTGAATATAGGTTACAACGGGCACATGCCGACGCTAATAAAAGTTTAGTTTTAAATAAAAATAGAAGGAAAAATGCGTACGATAAGACAATAAACCCAGTGACGTACAAGGAAAACGATTTAATTTTGGTGAAAAGTGAAACCGGTAACAAGCTCAGTGCAGTGTTCAACGGTTGTTTGTTTACATGTCTTGTTGGCATTTAGTTGGTATTCGCATTGCAATGTGTAGGTTAAGTGATAATATTGTTTAGAGAATGATTAAAATTAATTTGATTTGATTATTGTTTCAGGGAAAAAAAAATCAAAAAAAAAAAAGGGAAGGTGTAGTTTATATATTAATATACATATAGCGATAGAATAGCATAGATAAGCATAATTAGTATTAAGGAATAATAAGTGCGTTCCGACTGAAGAGTAGTTGTACGAACAGTCGTGAGCTAGTCGCACCTCCGATGAGGTAGCGCAATATTACTGATGTGAGTCCAGTTATTGAATAAACCACCTCAGACCATAATAATGAGTATTGTTGCGCCCTACGACCAAGACATTACACTAAGTAGTATATTCTCCGACAATGGTAGTAATCTACTCAAGATTTATAACAGGGTAAGTAACGGCAAAATGCGAAATCGATTGATAGGAGTCGATACTTGGGTACTTTCCCGATCTGCGAATTCAACTGACGTCGTATAGGATTCGTAGGTATAAAGCATGTAGCAAACATGTAGATCTTCAATTATACATGCGTAATATATGATAACTTCTAGCTATTTTGAGCAATCATTGATGCATCAATATTGTTATTATTCTCTAAATTTTTTAAAGGTTCTAATGATTTGTTTTGTATTGTGTTTCAGAAGTCTGTGAACGCCGTGGTGAAGGCGAAATATTTTTAGGATTTTTTAAAAGAGCATCTGTAGGATCTCCATTTTATAATCACTCAGCATCAAAGTGTATGTACAACATTCTCAATAAATAAACATTTGTTGTCTTCATTGGCTCAAAGTTTTATTGAATAATAGTCCTAAAAGCAATCAATAATTAACCCATCAGAACAACGAAGAAGACTACACAAATGATTCTCTTTTTCTGGTACAAATTTGGCATTTCAATAAGTACACGCAAATACTCTTTTTTAATTCATATCAGTAAAGGTTTCAAATATATTAGGGTGTTGTTAATAACTCTCTTAATAGTATGCTTTAATGTACAAATTGGATGTTAAATCAACCCAATATTTGTACTTGAGGTTTTATGTACAATTTTGTAATGTCGAGTGAGAGTACAAACTTGAATCCGCTGAAAGTGCAGCTTGTCCTTAACGTATATCAAATATTTTTTGTACTTGAGCAGGGTGCAAATGTAGCAATAATATGAAAGTACTTTTTTCTGTGTGGCGAATCATTTTTAACGTTTTTCGGATGATTATTAAGGAAAATCAACTTTTTTATTGACCAATGGTATAGAAAAAAATATCTACTTCAACTTTGAATAGGAAATAATCGCGTTTTATTATTAAAAAAGTTAAATTTACCAATGTTGAAAAAAGTAGTTGAGGGAAAAAATTTGGCGGCAAGGCCTATTCGTAGAGCATGAAAAATAAATCATTTTTTGTTAATGGGTTTTTGAAATGGGATGACAACCAAAGAAACTGTGGCGTTCTGGAGTTTTTATCAAACAGCCTGTATACCAAAAATTCCGCATTTTTCGATTTTAAAATTCGCACATTTTGTAATCCGAAAGTTCAAATTAAAATCGAAAAATCTAGGGAATTCGTTGAGTTTCATTTGGACCCCACAATAGACAACATGTCGTTTTATTTTAGTTTTTCCGGTGAAAAAAACGTATACTTTGTCAGCGAATTTTAATCCATCGCTGAAATTAGAAGATGGATTATATGAAATCGGTTTGATAAATTTCAGTAGTTACAATTCAATACCGAACGTTAATGAGGATAACAATAAATTTCATTTCGACAACCAACAAGTCGAGCTGCCCGTGGGAAGTTGTAACGTTATAGACATTGCCCGAGGATTGAAAAAATTTGTGAAATCAATAGAAGAGACTACCCCGACTAATGCAATGCATTTGAAAGCAAATTACAATACGCCAAAGTGTGAATTGAAATCTAACAAGCAGATAGACTTCAGCAAACCGAAAAATTGAGAGCCAACGTGTTACACATTTCGGAGTTCCCTGTGAACATAATGCGTGTGAATATGATGTTATGGTTTATTTTTACGCTCGAGTACTATCCTAGGTACTACACTCGAATTTTAACTTATCACGACACCTATTGACCCTCGTGGGAGTCATCGGCCCGGTGTGGCCAGAGTTCAGTAGATATTCGGCGGGAAAGTAAACGCAAACACGAACTCTTTAATGTTAATCGATATTTTATTGGTACTAATTTCTCTCGTTGTTTCCTGAGGGATCTTTCCCACTTTCGTTGAGTTTGGACAGGGTCTTCATTTCGAATCACTTCTTGGTGGTACTCACGTCGTGCACCCTTCCGCCGTTTAAGTGCATTTCCTGTAAGAGGAATATGTGGATGTAATTTTGAATTATCGTATCCATCCTTCGGGGCTCTTACCTCTCAGGAAGTTTTCCGACCGAAATCTTGCCGTTCAGTGCTTGTGAAGCCAGTATTTTTGCGATTTCGTGTCCGATCCCCATTTCGGGGATATAAAGCACTCCGGCATGAGTTAGTACTATTCTTCTAGATCTTGTTCTGTTATCTAAGACCTGCCCTTACAGATTGAATCGACGCAACCACCCACATCTGGTATACCAACTTTCTTCGAAACCATCGTCTCACTTTTAAGGTAAATCTGGAAACCAACGACACCGCGTGTCGCTTATGCAATTTTTCGTTCTAGGGATTATTTTTTCCCTTCCTTCTTTCGTCTTCGTCGTTCCACCCCTAGCGGGTTAACAGTCCACGGTCCGTCCAGGTCCGAAGGGTTCTCACCGTTGCTGGTTGTCGTCCCCGATCGTTTTCCGGGAGCTGTCGCATCGAAAGGTCAGATCTACGCTTGATCCCTTTTCAGGAACTTCCGATTTGAAGTAACGTCTTCCTTTGCATCGTGTACCTATTATATAAATACCTGTATTTAATTACCGTATTGCGTATATCGCGGCGCTAATAATTTTATTGATTGCGTAGTTTAATTTCAAATACTTACTTTTTGTAAGATCCATTCGCGCTTGGCCAAGATCGGACGATCCTTTTGCTTAATTTGATTGATCCTTATATCGAGTACCTTAAGTTTGCCTAATTTAATACCTAACTGGTACTTCTTTTAGTATTTTATGAATACCAGCTTTACCATCTATTTGAGAGTGTGTAACAAATTTACTTGGCGCCCTAATATAACATCTTTTATTACCCACGGCCGTCTTCACTGTTGCTAGCCCGTGCACAACTCTTAAGTGAGTATTAGGAAGAATTTTTGGTAACACATGGACTGACGATGCAAAACGCGCGTTCGAACAGTGTAAATTGGACATAGGAATCGCCGCCCTTTGGAAGATTCGCCCCTTCGATTGACTGTGAATGCTTCCGATTTCGCGCTGGGAGCCGTCCTGTGTAACGACGCTCCCCGAGCGCCGTCACTTAAAGTCCGCTCCCGTCTTGTTTTCCCGCCGTTTCCTTATCACTTCTGTCGTCACCGTTTGTTCTAGAATGTTCGATTCCCTCTCCCGCCTCCGAGGCTATAAAAGGCCGCCCCCGTTCCGGTTTCGCTAGTCTATGTTATGCCGGTGGAATAGCACGGTCATAGACGTTTGAGTTTAACCTACCCCGTTTTTCGCTGCAGGTAAATTAACCGCGGCAGTCCAGTGCGAACCCCCGTTTTTTAGGGGATAAGCAAGTCCTGTTTCTTCAGTCCGGTTTCCCTATTTTTACTAACAGACCCAGGTCAATTAACCGGGTCACAGTCCTTTTCGACTAACACCGATCCTGCGTTTGGCGACGCATCCCACACCGCTTTAGTCCGCCACCTCCGGGTGTATCCCGAACGGCCGTAACAAGCCTCCTGTGACACCGTTCCGGCGTTCCCGCCCGGTGTCTTAACTCGCCCCCGGCGAGCTCCGTTCCGCTGTTACCAAAAATTCCTCCTAATTCTCACTTAAGAGCTGTGCACGGGCTAGCAACAGTGAAGACGGCCGTGGGTAAATAAGGTGTTATATTGGGGCGCCAAGTAAATTTATTACACACTCTTAGATTGATGACAAAAGCTGGTAATCATAAAATACTAAAAGAAGTACCAGTTAGGTATTAGATTAGGCAAACTTAAGGTACTCGATATAAAGATTAATTAAATTAAGCAAAAGGATCGTTCCGATCTTGGCCAAGCGCGAATGGATCTTACAAAAAGTAAGTAAGTATATGAAATTAAACTACGCAAACAATAAAATTATTAGCGCCGCGATATACGCAATACGGTAACTAAATTCAGTTATTTATATAACAGGCACACGATGTAAAGGAAGACGTTTCTTCAAATCGGAAGTTCCTGAAAAGGGATCAAGCGTGGATCTGACCTTTCGATGCGACAGCTCCCGGAAAACGATCGGGGACGACTACCAACAACGGTGAGAACCCTCCGGACCCGGACGGACCGTGGACTATTAACCCGCTAGGGGTGAAACGACGAAGACGAAGAATGGAAGGAGAGGAAAAACCCTAGAACGAAGAATTGCATAAGCGACACGCGGTGTCGTTAGTCTCCAGATTTACCTCAAAAGTGAGACGAGGGTTTCGAATAAAGTTGGTAAACCAGATGTGGGTGGTTGCGTCGGTTTAATCTGTAAGGGCAGGTCTTAGATAACAGAACAAGATCTAGAAGAATAGTACTCACTTATGCCGGAGTGCTTTATAGCCCCAAAATGGGTATCGGACACGAAATCGCAAAAATACTGGCTTCACAAGCACTGAACGGCAAGATTTCGGTCGGAAAAGTTCCTGAGAGGTAAGAGCCCCGAAGGATGGATACGATAATTCAAAATTACATCCACATATTCCTCTTACAGGAAACGCACTTAAACGGCAGAAGGGTGCACGACGTGAGTACCACCAAGAAGTGATTCGAAATGAAAACCCTGTCCAAACTCAACAAAAGTGGGGGAAGATCCCACAGGAAACAACGAGAGAAATTAGTACCAATAAAATATCGATTAACATTAAAGAGTTCGTGTTTACGTTTACCTTCCCGCCGAATATCTACTGAACTCTGGCCACACCGGGCCGATGACTCCCACGAGGGTCAATAGGTGTCGCGATAAGTTAAAATTCAATTGTAGTACCTGGGATAGTACTCGAGCGTAAAAATAAACCGTAACAACTCCCCCCTTGCTAAAAAAAGATTTTGTGCAACAAAATAAGAACAAGAAAATTGGAAAAATGCTACTAAGGATCATGAAAGTGTTGTGGGCTTACCATCCAGTTAAGGCGGCCACCAAAAACAAATACAGGCAAATAAAACGTCGGAAAAAAAACCGAACAAATTTCAGGTGAAGCCTGGGGTTCCCAACCAAACCCAATTATCGGTAAGTGATAATCAACCTAAAATTTACGAAAGTGAAATTGTGAAGTTAAACTGGAATACAAAAAAACTCCAGAAGACAAAAAAAAAATAAATAAAAATTTACCTGGACCCCTTTTTGTCCCCATAAAACACATAGTTACGCAACACCATGGGACAGTACCAACGATAGACACACTAGTTCCTTTAGGGGATTCTTACCCCAGGCGAAACGACACCGTTGGACTATTCTAACCCGACCCAACACGGGGTCGAAAAACAAAGACAAATCCTATCCGGGATCTGCGCCGAAGTCCTTAAACGGCCAAGTACCAAGATACTTGCGGGACGAAACGGCCATTAGTACCGCGTCGGCCCGTGCAACGACCGTAGGCCCGACCATGAAACCCGAAAACTCGGAAGCGAAACCTAACACGGCGCATTTCGAAGCAGGACGAACACTCAAACCTTCCGGACTAACAGAAGAAAACGGTTTTTCCCTTGGACAACTCGCGGATTCCTCAACCCCTTCAGGCAAAGGACAACGAGGATCGGCGAGTTCGAGGACAGGACCGGCGTCGATCGAATCGTCCATCCCCGACACCGCAGAACCTCCCTCGCAAACCGGAAGCGAAACGGCGACATTGGGAATCCTCGACGGCGGACCCAGGAGTTCCCGAAATTTCAACTCGGTGGTGGCATCGTCGACCGCACTCGAAGTGGCAACCGAAACCGAGAAGTCGGCGGAATTGAGCCTCTGCTCGAAGTCGCTCTCCATTTCCCAGACCCGGCAAAGAAGTGCGAGGAGAAAAGTACGCGAAGCATCAGTGACATGGACCGGAAGTGCCTCCCTAAGTCTAGAGATCCGGCCCAAGATGTGCTTCAGCTTAGTGTCGGCGATCCGCTCCTCGATACTTCCCAGCAGGATGACTGGACGATCGCCCAGAAAGTCCCGCAAAGACCGCGTCGCGCGCACACAGGCCTCAATCTCCGGCCGGACGTCCACCTGAAAACCTTCGGGAATTGGTAGGCTACCAAAAGACTCATCCTGAATTAACTCCGAGAGTTTCTCGCGCATCGAAGAAATAGTTTCGCCTTCCACATTGGGAAACCCGCGGACCGATAACTCATACGTGAGTTCCGCGCGGACCAGTCGTCGAGGATCCATGACGTCATAACCCGGACGACGAGGAAGAAAACAGATAAAACACAACAAAGCAAGACAACAACAATATTTCGCTACAAGAAAAGCGACATTACCGATAAGGACCAAGGTGAACCGTCGGCCAAACGCCCAAGAAATGTATCAGCTGCCACGGCCTGCGACAACCGCAAAAAAAAGGACTCGCCGCTGATAACAATAGTCGACTGGAACCGGCCAAATTCACCTAGCTTATCGATAGGAGACACGGTACACGAAAGAAAACAAGCAAGGTCAGATCCACCACCGTAACAAGAATCGCGATAAGTGAATTTTACTAAAAAGCTAATTGCCAAACTTAATTTGCATTTCCAGGATGCTAATCAAAAAGAACGAAAATGGACCGAAAGTTAGTCAACAACACACCGTCCTTTGCATACCGAGTGCCTTAAAAAATGGGCCCCACGTTGGGCGCCAAATTTGTTACCAAAAATTCCTCCTAATTCTCACTTAAGAGCTGTGCACGGGCTAGCAACAGTGAAGACGGCCGTGGGTAAATAAGGTGTTATATTGGGGCGCCAAGTAAATTTATTACACACTCTTAGATTGATGACAAAAGCTGGTAATCATAAAATACTAAAAGAAGTACCAGTTAGGTATTAGATTAGGCAAACTTAAGGTACTCGATATAAAGATTAATTAAATTAAGCAAAAGGATCGTTCCGATCTTGGCCAAGCGCGAATGGATCTTACAAAAAGTAAGTAAGTATATGAAATTAAACTACGCAAACAATAAAATTATTAGCGCCGCGATATACGCAATACGGTAACTAAATTCAGTTATTTATATAACAGGCACACGATGTAAAGGAAGACGTTTCTTCAAATCGGAAGTTCCTGAAAAGGGATCAAGCGTGGATCTGACCTTTCGATGCGACAGCTCCCGGAAAACGATCGGGGACGACTACCAACAACGGTGAGAACCCTCCGGACCCGGACGGACCGTGGACTATTAACCCGCTAGGGGTGAAACGACGAAGACGAAGAATGGAAGGAGAGGAAAAACCCTAGAACGAAGAATTGCATAAGCGACACGCGGTGTCGTTAGTCTCCAGATTTACCTCAAAAGTGAGACGAGGGTTTCGAATAAAGTTGGTAAACCAGATGTGGGTGGTTGCGTCGGTTTAATCTGTAAGGGCAGGTCTTAGATAACAGAACAAGATCTAGAAGAATAGTACTCACTTATGCCGGAGTGCTTTATAGCCCCAAAATGGGTATCGGACACGAAATCGCAAAAATACTGGCTTCACAAGCACTGAACGGCAAGATTTCGGTCGGAAAAGTTCCTGAGAGGTAAGAGCCCCGAAGGATGGATACGATAATTCAAAATTACATCCACATATTCCTCTTACAGGAAACGCACTTAAACGGCAGAAGGGTGCACGACGTGAGTACCACCAAGAAGTGATTCGAAATGAAAACCCTGTCCAAACTCAACAAAAGTGGGGGAAGATCCCACAGGAAACAACGAGAGAAATTAGTACCAATAAAATATCGATTAACATTAAAGAGTTCGTGTTTACGTTTACCTTCCCGCCGAATATCTACTGAACTCTGGCCACACCGGGCCGATGACTCCCACGAGGGTCAATAGGTGTCGCGATAAGTTAAAATTCAATTGTAGTACCTGGGATAGTACTCGAGCGTAAAAATAAACCGTAACACCGCATCTCTGTTTCGTTACGTCTTTAGTTCTTAAGTCTAGATTAAGCCGGCTAGGGTAGTTTAAGTTTCCGTCCGTTTCCGTCTGTGCCGTCCGCATTTGCCGCTATTGCGAAATAAAGATAGTTCACAGACCCCTGGTGTTTCCGTTTCTCCGGCTTAAGTCTGCTACCCCGGTAAGAGTGCTTCCTCTGTAAACTAAGCTGGCGCCCGAGACTTCCGTTCGACCGGAAGTGCGTCACAAATTGGCGCCCGAGCAGGGACCGTGAAGGAAGCCCGCCCCGTCCGATCCGTTCATCACCGAGAGGGACTATTGTGGACTTTGACGGACAGGGATGTCAAAGCCCACGAAGATGGATCCGCCGCCGCTCGATTTTGAGCTCGAGGCCGCCGGTCCCGTGCCACCCGTTTCCAAGGTCCGGAGAGCCGCCCCCGTCTCGCCCGTTGGCCTGGAGGCCGCCGATATCCGCGTCGGTTGGGTCTACACCCTCCGCAAGGAGGACCTAGTGCAGGAAGCCGGGAAATTCGGCCTTGCCACCGTCGGCACCGTCGACGACCTCCGGCGCCGCATCGTCCGTTTCCTCAGGGAGGGAACCATCTCGGTCGGCACCGTTCCCCGGGAAAACCCCGGGATTGCCACGTTCGCGGCCGACGCTCAACCGGCCGCCATTCCGCGTTGTGTCGAACCGCTTCCGACTCCCCGCTCCGTCGAGCCCCTGGACACCGCTCGATGGAACGTCCGCTTCAACGGGAAAACCGACTCCGTTGCGTTCCTGGAACGTTTGTCCGACGTTCAAACCCGGTACCGGATCACCGACGACCGTTTGCTCCTCGTCCTGCCCGATTTGTTGACCGAATCCGCTCTTTTGTGGTACCGGAACAATGTGTCCGAATGGGAGACGTGGACCGCGTTTCTGGCAGACTTTTCCGCGTTTTACCTGCCGCCAGATTACCGCATCCACCTGCAGGAGCAAATCACGAAAAGGCTCGAGTATCCGCATGAATCCGGCGCTGATTACGTCACCGCCATCCGCACCCTGGTACGCCGCCTAGGGGACGTCCCGCTCGAAGAGGAGTTATTCTGGCTCCACCGCAAGCTTCGGCAGGAATATCGCCTCTATATTCGCCGGTCCGATTTCGATACCGTACGCGACTTGATAAGCCGGATCAAGGAGTACGAGGCCGTGATCGGCGATAGCACGGCGACAAAAACCCGGCCGCCGATAAGCGCAGGTAGCCAAGGTGAACGCCCCGCAACCTTGACCTCGACCCGCGTCGAGGCGCCGCTCCCGCCACGTCCGGTTTTCGCGCTGCGACCGACTCCGGCGCCGCGAACCGCCTTCGCCAGTACCGGCCCCGCCATAGTGGACCCGAAGACGGCATGCGGCGCACAGCCGTTCTGCCTGCACCGGCGTCCCGATCACGTTTTGTTCCCGCTGCGGAAAACGGGGAATCTACTCCCGCGATTGACCATGTCTCCGCTCGGGAAACTAGAGCCGAGTCCGGTTTCCCGGAGACCTCCCGGACTCCCGCACAACGCCGCTACTGTCTCCAAACCCGTGAAGGAGCTCCGACCGCAGCTGAAGATCCGGGTAATTGATCGTTGTTTTACCGCCCTCCTCGACACCGGAGCGACGCGGTCGTACGTCAACGCGACCGTGATGAACTGGTGCAAAGAGCACAAAGTGGGTACAGTTTTCACGCCCGACGAGACCACAGTCACGCTCGCCGACGGTCGGTCCCGGGAAATTCATTCCGGCATCCGCCTAACCTGTTCCGTCACCGAGGGCTCGCTGGAATTTGCATTTCACCATCTACCAGGCCTACCGCACGAATTCCTGTTGAAGGTCGATTACATGCGAGAGACCGGTTGCGTCATCGACTTTCCCCGGAAGAAAATCCAGCATCTCCGAGTGCCGTCCGCCCCGGCCGCCCCGCCGTCGCCGCCACCACCGGAAGTCTTGACCATCTCGCACACGGCTAGTGAGAACAGCCCGCCTGCAGCGGAGGCCGACCTCACCGACGCCGAACGACGGCGAATGCGAGCATTTCTGGACGGGGAATTACCGACGTTCGCCTAAATTGCCGGCGTCACCGATCTCGCAGTCCACGAGATCCGTTTGTCGCGCCCAGAGCCGATAAAACAACGTTACCGCCCGCAAAACCCAAAAATGCAGGAAATCGTGGACCAGGAGGTGGATAAGATGCTCGCCGACGGTATCATCGAGCGATCCAAAAGCCCGTGGAGTTCGCCTATCGTCATCGCCTGGAAGAAGGACGGAAAATACCGCTTCTGCATCGACTTCCGGAAAGTTAACGAGGTTTCCGTGAAAGACGCGTACCCGCTCCCACAAATCAACGAAAATCTGGCGAAGTTGCGGGAGGCGAAAAACTTTTCCACCCTCGACCTTCGCTCCGGGTACTGGCAAGTACCGCTCACCGACGCGAGCAAACCGATAACCGCCTTCACCGTCCCCGGTAGGGGGCTGTTCCAGTTCCGCGTAATGGCCTTCGGTTTGCATTCCGCCCCGGCGACCTTCCAGCGCCTGTTGGATACCGTAATCGGCCCGGAAATGGAACCTCACGCGTTCGTGTACCTGGATGACATCATCGTGATCGGCCGGCCGTTTGAGGAGCACCTGGAAAACCTACGGGGGGTGTTCCGGCGATTACGCATCGCGAATCTCCGGATAAATCCGGAGAAGAGCCATTTCTGCCGCCGATCGATTACGTACCTGGGGCACGTCGTCACGCCAGAAGGCATCGCCACCGACCCCGGGAAGGTCGCCGCCATTAACCAGCTCGAGACGCCGAAAAGTATCCGCGGCCTTCGTGGAGTCTTGGGCATGGCGTCCTGGTACCGACGTTTCGTCCCGGCGTTCACCGAAATCACCGCGCCCCTCACCAAACTACTCCGCAAGGACGTCCGCTGGCTGTGGGGCCCCGAACAGGACTGGGCCTTCAACCGCCTGAAGAACAGCCTCACCGAGGCGCCCGTCTTGGCCTGTCCGAATTTTTCCCGTACGTTTTCGTTGCAAACCGACGCATGGGATTACGGAATCGGCGCCGCCCTCACCCAGGAGGTCGATGGCCGCGAACACGTTATCGAGTTCGCAAGCCGCACTCTCAATCCGGCGGAGAAAAATTATTCCGCCACCGAAAAGGAGTGCCTCGCAATCGTCTGGGGCATCGACAAGATGCGCCCCTACCTGGAGGGGTACCGATTCACCGTCGGCACCGACCACCAATCGCTGAAGTTCCTCCACAGCATGAAAAGCCCGGCCGGACGACTCGCGCGGTGGAGTATGCTGCTGCAATCCTACGATTTTGAGGTAAGATACCGGAAAGGTAATCAGAATCAGGTTGCGGATGCGCTCTCGCGAGATCCGTTGCCCCACACCGGGGAGGAGCCCGACTTCGCGTACGTCGTCGCCGAGGACCGTATAGTCGCCGCAGTCTTCGTTCCCTCATTTGACTTTTAGAGCCGTTCAACCCTCTTATTACTGTATGAAAAGAAAACAAGTAATAAATCCATAGGCGGTCATCACAGGCAGGTATGAAGAAAAATTTCGGAAGGTACTTTTGAGGTACTCTATGTCGTGTAATTAAGAATACTCAGGTATAAACTGTCTCATGCTCCCACATAGCTTAAAAATACTTTCCCAAATGTCGAAGTTCCAATCGACCAAGACATCCTGCTGGTTTATTACCTCTCTTCTATTCATTTGAAATTAGAGGGTTGAACGGCTCTAGAAGTCAAATGAGGGAACGAAGACTGCGGCGACGGTACCTGGTACGCCAGGAAACTCGCCGAAGTCGTCGAGAAGCCCGCCGAAAGTCCCGATTACGCCGTCAGAGATGGGAAATTGTACCGCCATTTCTGGGATAATCGCGACCTCACCGAGCCCGAAATGTCCGATCCGTGGAAATTGTGCGTCCCGGAAGCGCAGCGCGAGCGCGTCCTAGTCGAAAATCACGACGCGCCGACCGCCGGGCATCTCGGAATCGCGAAAACCGCCGCGCGGATTGCCAATCGCTATTATTGGCCCGGGATGTTTCGCAATATCGGCCGCTACGTCCGGCATTGCAACACCTGCCAACGCTTTAAGCCGCAACAGCAGCAGCCAGCAGGGAAAATGCATCCGACGCCGAACCGACTGCCGTGGGAAACCGTCAGTACCGACCTCGTTGGGCCGCTCCCGCGCTCGTCTAAAGGGAACAACTTCCTCGTCGTGTTCCAGGATCGGTTCACGAAATACGTCGCCTGTCGCCCGGTTCGGCGCGCTACCGCCCAAGCCGTCACCAAGGCGCTTTACGAGGAAGTCATCTCCCGTTTCGGCACCCCGAAAACGGTAATTTCCGACAACGGGACGCAATTCGTGAGCCGCTGTTTTGCCGATCTGCTGGCGGAGTTCGGGATTGAGCACCGGCACACGCCGCCGTACACGCCGCAAGCCAATCTGGTCGAGCGGGCTAACCGGACGATAAAGGTGGTCATCGCGCAATACACGGAGGGAAATCACCGCCACTGGGATCAGGATTTGCCCGCCGTGATGCTCGCGCTGAACAGCGCCCGCCACGATTCCACCGGATTTTCCCCCGCGTTTTTAAATTTCGGCCGAGAATTGAACTTGCCCCGGACTCTTCACCAGGAGAATGCACCAGTCTCCGACCTGGAGCAGGCCGCAAATGAAATTCCGGGGAACCGCCTCTCCCGACTCGGGAAAATGGCCGAAGTGTTCGCGTTAGTCCGGACGCAACTCTCTCACGCCTTCACGCGGCAAAGCCGGCACTACAATCTTCGGCGTCGGGACTGGAGATGTTTCCCGGGGGACGTCGTCATGAAGAAAGAGCACCCGCTGTCGTCCGCCGATAAGGGTTTCGCCGCGAAACTCGCCCCGAAATTCTCCGGCCCGTACACCGTGTCGCGAGTCCTTTCGCCGGTCGTGTACGATCTCAAGGACGCCGCCGGAAAGACCGTGCGCCGGATCCACGTCAAGGATCTGAAACCGTATCGTCACGAAGGACTCGACGAATAACAGTCCGACCGGCGTTTTCCAAAACAAAAAAAAAAAAAAACGAAGAAAATCCGCTGTCCGTCGCCGTTAAATAGCCGCCCACCTCCGCCGCTCGGCAGTGTGTTTCGTCGCGAATAAACAACCGATTTAAGAGACGGAATGCAACGCCGCGACCGATCGTTGCCGGATCCGCCGATGCCGGCCCTGCGCCCGATCGCCGGTATAAAACGGACCTTTTCTCCCGACATGGAGATCGACCTGACCTCCGACACCGACATGGAAATCGACCCGGAACGCGAAGAGCAGCTCCTGCGTTCGCCGGAGCCTATCTCGGCCCCGACGGAACCAGCGAAATCCCGCCCGGTCAAGTCTGACGCCGCACCGGCCAAGGTGGCGTTACTGGAGCACGTCATTATCACGCCGGCAAGCCACGTCCAGCTGCCGGTCTCGATAGCGCTGTCCGACCTTCGTCCACCACATCGGCCGCAGGGAAGGTACCGCTACCGCACCCACCGCGGGTACCTGTGCGTGTACGCGCGGTCGGAGGTCAGTACCGTTCCTGTCGCGTTCGCGAGACTAGTGTGTTCCTGTAAAGCCACCACTACAGCAAGAAAATGCGCCAGAACGCCATCCGAGGCAGTTATATCACGCGGCCCGAGGCCCCCACCCCCGAGGCTCACCACCCCGAGGCTCACCACCCCGAGGCTCACCACCAAGAGGCCCCCAACCCCGAGGCTCACCACCCCGAGGCCCGCCACCCCGAGGCTGCCGCCCCAGGGTCAGTCCCGGGATTCGTCCCCGCCGGCACCGGCGCCGGCCTGCTGCTGGCGTCCGCCCCCACAGCCCCCAGAGGAACAACATTCCTGGGGTGGATGCCGGTCTTCGGGGCCCTGACGCCGGCACCGGCCCCGGCACCGACGCCGGCCCCAGCACCGACGCCAGCCCCAGCCACAGCACCAGCGCCGGCTCTAGGCCCACCACCGGCGCCCACGCCGACGCGCACCCCAGCGCGCTTCCCGGCGCTCACCCCGGCGCCCACGCCGACGCGCACCCCGGCGCTCTTCCCGGCGCTCACCCCGGGGCCCACGCCGACGCGCACCCCGGCGCTCTTCTCGGCGCTCACCCCGGGTCCCACGCCGACGCGCACCCCGGCGCTCACGCCGGTGCGCCCTCCGGCGCCCAGCCCGGCGCACACCCCGGCGCTTCCACCGGCGACCGGGTTGATCGGCTGGCGACCGGCGGCCAGCACCGACCCAGAACCAGCGGCGGCTCCCCGGCGATGGATGCCGGGCCCCTTGGAGCACCGCTGCTGGAACTGCGGCGACGGGGGGCACACCCGCAGCTGGTGCCACAAGCCGGCGATAATTTTCTGCTCCCGGTGCGGCTTGCGGGGCACTCGCTCGCGGGACTGCCCCTGCCCCCCCCGGCGGTGAAGCGGCGCCTTCCCCAGCGCCTTCCCCGGCGCGCTCCCGCGGCCGTCGCCGTTTTGACGGCCGCGGCGTTTAAAGAATATTTTTAGTTATGCCGCGGTCTGGGCCATTTTATTGTTTTTTCGTTAGGTTGCAGAAGTGCCGTTTTTCGTTGTTTCGGACAGTTTTTTAGTTAACCCCCTCAAGGGGTAGTACCGTTCCTGTCGGGAAAACATTTTCCGGGAAATCTCCGTGTGTGCGTAAACCGTCCGTGCAAGTTCGCTCCGCGAGTTCTTGGGGGTCCGATATCCGGCAACAACAATTTTTTCGTGCCGGCACCGTGCGAGTGTGAGACGCGGGAATAATTGTGGGCGGCTATCTCCGTCTCCGTTCACGCACCGGTCGTCTCCGTTCGACCCGCAACTTGCCAACCGTTGCTACCCGCAACCGCACCGACCGCCGAAGGATGTTCCTATCGGCGATGTTTACGCTGGAGTTTTTGCCGTCCCGACCGACTACCTGCCCCGCTCCGGTCTTGACCGTGAAATTCATTTTCGACCCGAAAATTTATTTTTGGTTTCCGAAATTTTAGTAACTTTGTCCGGGTGTTTTTCCGCGAACCTTGGTGTTCGCCTTTGTAATTTAGTCTAGATTTTTGATATTTATTTGTTTCATTTTAGTGTTCATACATTTAGCTCCGGGTGTTTAGCTTTGTTCCGGCTCGTCGGACAATAAATGTTCAATCGAGGGTAAACGTTCTGTGATGTCCATGTGATAATCCGCTCTTTTTCAGGGAATTTTTGTACCAAAAATTTTCGTAACGAAGGAGGGGTGTGTAACGACGCTCCCCGAGCGCCGTCACTTAAAGTCCGCTCCCGTCTTGTTTTCCCGCCGTTTTCTTATCACCTCTGTCGTCACCGTTTGTTCTAGAATGTTCGATTCCCTCTCCCGCCTCCGAGGCTATAAAAGGCCGCCCCCGTTCCGGTTTCGCTAGTCTATGTTATGCCGGTGGAATAGCACGGTCATAGACGTTTGAGTTTAACCTACCCCGTTTTTCGCTGCAGGTAAATTAACCGCGGCAGTCCAGTGCGAACCCCCGTTTTTTAGGGGATAAGCAAGTCCTGTTTCTCCAGTCCGGTTTCCCTATTTTTACTAACAGACCCAGGTCAATTAACCGGGTCACAGTCCTTTTCGACCAACACCGATCCTGCGTTTGGCGTCGAGGACCTCTAACCCGACGCATCCCACACCGCTTTAGTCCGCCACCTCCAGGTGTATCCCGAACGGCCGTAACATGCCTCCTGTGACACCGTTCCGGCGTTCCCGCCCGGTGTCTTAACTCGCCCCCGGCGAGCTCCGTTCCGCATCTCTGTTTCGTTACGTCTTTAGTTCTTAAGTCTAGATTAAGCCGGCTAGGGTAGTTTAAGTTTCCGTCCGTTTCCGTCTGTGCCGTCCGCATTTGCCGCTATTGCGAAATAAAGATAGTTCACAGACCCCTGGTGTTTCCGTTTCTCCGGCTTAAGTCTGCTACCCCGGTAAGAGTGCTTCCTCTGTAAACTAAGCTGGCGCCCGAGACTTCCGTTCGACCGGAAGTGCGTCACACCTGGAACAACGAGAATCCGACTCTTGGAAACCCCTTGGTTTCTACTCGACAAACTTGACGAAAACTCAACGCAACTATAGTGCTTACGATCGCGAGTTACTCGCAGTGTACGCGGCAATCAAACATTTTCGGTAAGTTGTCGAGGGTCGACTCCTAACGGTCAGGACGGACCATAAACCGCTAATATTCGCGTTTCGGCAGCGTTCAGACAAAGCTTCGCCGCGTCAACTCCGACACCTTGACTTCATCGGACAGTTTACTACTGACATTATTCACATCGCAGGTCAGGATAATACCGTGGCCGACACGCTGTCGAAGTCATCAGCCTACCATCGTCAGTCGCAGTGGAGGACATTGCCCGGGAGCAGAACAGCAACGACGAGCTCGCCAAATTGATCGCCGGCAGCTCGAGCTTGAGCTTACGAAAGTTCACGCCTCCTGGAGAGAAGACGGCCATATACTGTGACGACTCCAACGGAATCATCAGGCCCTACATCCCTACAGCTCTGAGAAGGGCTATTTTCGAACTCAACCATGGCCAATGGCATCCCGGAATCAGGTCAAATACGAGCGAAATACGTTTGGCCCGGCATGGGGAAGCAAATCGCAACATGGACGCGATCTTGTCTCCAGTGCCAGCGATCTAAGGTGAACCGACATACTGTAACACCCCGACAATATTTTACAGTCCCCGACCAGAGGTTTTCGCACGTGCATCTTGACCTCGTCGAGCCACTCCCAATCTGTCAAGAATATCGTTATCTGCTAACGATCGTTGACAGATTCACACGTTGGCCCGAGGCGAGGCCTTTGAAGGACATCACGGCGGAAACGGTGGCAAGAGCATTCATTTCCACTTGGATTTCCCGCTACGGATGTCCCCAGACGATAACGACTGATAAGGGTCGACAATTCGAGGCTTCGCTCTTCAAGTCACTCACAACATTCCTTGGGATCGAAAGACGACGGTGCTCGTCTTACAAACCGCAGACCAACGGCATCCTCGAAAGGTGGCATCGAAGCCTTAAATACGCTTTGAAGTGTCACGAGGACGCTAACAGGGTCGACCGCCTTCCGATAGTCCTTTTGGGTTTACGTAACTCCTACAAAGAGGATCTGAAGACATCACCTGCGGAGATGACCTATGGTTCACTACTGAAACTACCTGGGGAACTCTTTGTCAACCAGACAACTTCAGTTCCGGATCCTGGCGACTTCGTGGTCGAGCTGCGAGAGATGATGCGAAATTTGCGACCAGCGCCAACAGCCCTACACTCGAGCGAAAAGCCGTTCGTTCATCCTAAGCTTTCCAAATGCTCGCACGTTTTCCTCCGAGACGACACCGTACGCAGGCCCCTGCAACAGCCATACACGGGACCCTACGAAGTTATCAAGCGAATCAACTCCAAAGTGTACGTAATTCGTACGCTAAACAAAAACATGTCTGTTTCTGTCGATAGATCAAAGCCAGCATTCGTGACCCAAGCGCCTCACGAGGACCCTGAACCAACGACGTCCGCGCCTGGACGTCCCAAACGCCAGATTCGCCAACCAGTCCGCTTCCGTGACTGATTCGCTGGGAGGGGGGTGATGTGGCGGTACCTGCATTACCGGCATCGCCACCTTGACTCGGCGCAAAGGTGACCACCGTGACGTCACCAGCAGGAACGATTCCGGCTCGCTCTCGAGTACCGACCAGGGCACGAAGAACATCGCGTTCGCGTTTTAAAATGTACGACCGACCTAATTTATTATTAATGTAGTTATTTCGATTTATTATATGTGTGATTGAAAGTGTTGACTCTTATTACAAACAAACCTTATAACTGTATCGTCAGGAAATTATCTGGCCAATCATTCGCATCATAATAGCCCAATCAAGACACTGTCTTCGTAGTTTTTCTTGGGTACCCGTGCAATTTCAACGTCGCGGGCGATACGACGGTGGTTTGAAAACGAGTAATTATTCGTACGATTCATATTTATATAACGATATAACATTTCAATTTTGTTTACGTAATGTTGACTCGTCTCTACACGGTGTCCAGAAATTAGCCTGCAATAATTTGCCCGATGATTCCTCTATAAAAATGATGGAAAAAAGTTCAAATGAACGTATGTCGAGAATCGAATGTACTATTAAAGAATTCAAAATTTCCACCAGGGGCGGGTCATCTAGGGGGGGCCGTGGTGAAAAATCTTCTTAACTTTTTTGTATGATGCTTTTTTCGAGTTTAAACTACATATTATGAAATTATGAGTTGTTTTACGAAAAAAAGTTACTCTTGGTAAACATCGATAGGAGGCGCCGCATTCGAAATAAATCGATTTGAACTTTTAAATTTTTTTGTAATTTCTGTTGAAATGTAAGTTTTCAAGCAGTATTTTAGTTAAGACAGCTTGAATAGCAATCTGACATCACTAAAATTTGAAAATTCAACAAAGAATGCAACATTTTACATTGAATTCAAGGAAAACTATTACAACTATTACGAGGGTGTCACGTCGTAAGATCTGGGGCGACGTTTTCCATCCAAAATGATGCATTTTTTAATTAATGTCCAAGTCTTTGATATGGTTAGTGATGTTAGATTGCTAATCATGATGTCTTGATCAAAATACTGCTTGAAAAGTTACATTTCAACAGAAATTAGAAAAAAATTTAAATGTTCAAATTGATTTATTTCGAATGTGGCGCCTCCTATCGATGTTTACCAAGAGTACCTTTTTTTTCGTGAAATCTCTCATGATGTCATGAAATGTTGTCCAAATTTCGAAAAAAGCATCATACAAAAAAGTTAGGAAGATTTTTAACGACGGCCCCCCCTAGATGACCCGCCCCTGGTGGAAATTTTGAATTCTTTCCTATTCCATTTTGTTGAACATAAAAAGGTTAATAATTGTACCAAATATGATTTCTCAATCTTGAACAGTTTTGGAGATATTTAACATAAATCATCATAGGGGGTTTATCTCCCTTAGGAAGCGATTCTCGACATACGTTCATTAGGACTTTTTTTCATCGTTCTTATAGAGGAATCATCGGACAAATTATTGCAGGCTAATTTCTGGACACGGTGTATATTACGACTCAAAAAAATTATGTATGAAAGTAGACTATTTTATGACAATTGTTAACAATTATCTACACACTAATCGAACAGTTAGAATTTGTGCACGATGTGTAGAAAATTATCGTATTGTTAACGATAACATCGATGGTCGTCTTATGTGTTCCAGAGAGAAACATGAACATCATCCTGTACTTGTACATACGCTTAAGTATAAGATTATGAATCCTATGTTTTGGTGTGTCTTTTGTTTAAAGAAACCGTTATTTACTGTTCGATCTGGGGCCATGTCGCGGGCTGGAAACGACACAGGATGAAATAAACTCGTAGCGACGCAGTATGGAAATTTGTACGACACCTACAGCGGTCCCAAATATGTAAACCTCGTACGTCGGAACCTTCGTAAAGTCGAAACCTTCGTACGTCGGAATCCCCGCTTCCCAGCTCCTTACATCGGAATTGAACGACAGCTGCGTTCAAACATCTAAAATAAATTAAAATTTTCCTCATTTTTGTGTTGAGAGCCCAAATCCAAAACCGCATTTGTGCAAAAAGTCAACCTCCAAACCGGGAAAAGAGCAGAAAGAGAATAATGCAAACTCGGACGATCCCAAACTCGGATTGGAGCATACAGGAACGTAACGTAACCGGTATTCGATAAACCGGGAAAAATGCAAACCGGAAAAACTCCAAACACGGACTCAACAGTCCACTATGAGTTAGGCGCACTGCTGGGGGTTAGGTATAGCAACCCAGCGTGCACACATCGTCCAATGGACGTCCATTGGACGTCCAGATTCAGCTGTTTTCATCCAGGATGGTAAATGGACGAAAACGGACGTCCATTGGACGTCCAGGCCTGGACCACTTCGGATGATCGATTTTCAAGCCGCAAACGGACGTCCATTGGACGTCCAGAATCGAGCGATTTCAGACGATCGATTTTCGGGCCGAAAACGGACGTCCATTGGACGTCCAGAAACGAGCGATTTCAGACGATCGATTTTCGGGCTGAAAACAGACGTCCATTGGACGTCCAAGCCTGGACCAATTCGGATGATCGATTTTCAAGCCGAAAACGGACGTCCATTGGACGTCCAGAAACGAGCGTTTTCAGACGATCGATTTTCGGGCCGAAAACGGACTATGTCGGACGATACTTTATAGAAACTACAATTCTCATAATTCAATCTATCCTATATGAATTCTAATCGAAATTCCTAATTATTCTATTTTTGGTTTTGCTGCGGTAATCAGTTGGTAAGATTAATATAATACTTGTAGCACCAGCCGACGATTTATTTAATTTTGATTACAACAAAACTAGAATTCGACTTTATTTCTCATTAATTACAAAAGTGGCGACAACCAATGTGTAATTTTTGGGTGATTAGTTATATTTCAATATTCAATCATTTATTGAGAGAAATTTATTGCTGTAATTATTCAAATGACGAATAGTTTATAATTATAATCATATGGTTAAGAATTAAGATCAATTAAGTAACCAAAAGAAAGAAATAAAATAATAAATAACGAAATGCATCGTCCAGAAATCGTCCAGAAATGGTCCATAAATGGTCCAGAGATAGAGTTATAAGTCGCTAACGCTCGGTTAAAATCACTAACTATAAGTAGACGTTTCATTCCATCATAGAACATGTATTTCCGTACTCCGAGTTGCTAATGATTTCTAATTGCGCCCAATAAACCTGCTAGTTATGTATTGTAGTATGTATCATAATCGTCTATGTGTCTAATAAAATATCCTTCATCGAATGTAAAAATATAGATAATTAAAAATTGCACGATCTCATAAATCAATATTTTACATATTATTCTGAAAATGCCTCACAATAGTTTTTGGTTTGTTTCAATATCCAATTCAATTCTTAGCAAATTGAATTCAATTTTTGTTTTATAATCATACATTATGGCCGCATTATCGACCTTTCGTGCATGGTCCAGAAATGGTCCATTTATGGTCCAGAAATGGTCCATTTATCGTCCAGAAATGGTCTGTTTACCGTCCGTTATGGTCCATTCATGATCCAGATATGGTCCATTTATCGTCCAGATGCGGTCCGTTTTATGGTCCAGAAATGGTCTATTTTTGCTGCACCTGGACGTCCAATGGACGTCCATTGGACGTCCGCCAGCCGGTAAATGGACCATAAATGGACCATGCTATGAGCGGTCCTGGACGTCCATTGGACGTCCATTGGACGACCGTGTGCACCCTGGGAAGGTTTAGGTACAGGACGTGATCCGTCGAACCTCATGTACCTATTCATTTCCTATTCCCACATAACATACACAACAGGGCCCTGTTCCCCAACTCTACTACGACTTGTACCTAATTGTAAAAAGTGCGCTATGAAACCCGTGAAAAAGCCGTCATTCTTCTGTCAACGTGTGATTGAGTCGGATGAATCATCTTATTTTCGCATGATAAAAATATAAATTTGCATCCAAACTCACGTGTTTCTATCACTACAATAAGATAATACCACAAAACACTTGAAACTTCTTTTAAATTAATGATGGATTTTCATCTGACAAATCAATTTATTAGAATTGACACGCGCGTTCTCGAAAATTTAGTAACTATTTATGTCATTGTTGTGGGAACACTGGAAAATTTCATTTATAGATGTCAAAATTTTACGAGTCGTAGTAAAATTTCTACTGAGGTGCCGGGAGGTAGGTAAAAATGTTGGAAATCACTTAATACTCCATTTGATTATATTTAAATGAAT
Source organism: Salpingus planirostris (assembly GCA_949788335.1). NCBI lineage: Eukaryota > Metazoa > Arthropoda > Insecta > Coleoptera > Salpingidae > Salpingus > Salpingus planirostris. The sequence continues at coordinate 397,585 of CATKUT010000014.1, read as the reverse complement.
AATCCACATATCAGGGATATTCCCAACCTTCTTTCCGTAAATGTTTTCCACTTTTTAAAAGTAGAAAATTAAATGAATGTTCTTATATACATTTGACGAAGAATTTTTGTGATTTTATTGATTTAACGTAAAAATAATGAACAAGAAAGCCCTACAAAGTGCAAACGCAGTCCATGAAATTTATTCAAGTTTCACGAGATATTACACAGTGGTATGAATGGAACCCACTTTCGGAGACAGTTCTGAGTTAGTCCAATGATCTTGATAATGCGTCTCGTTGATTTGTAAGCTTGCAGGGAACTCGAGCCTCTGCAGGAACCTCCCTTCTGCTGAATAGTTTGGATTTCCACATTAATTGGCAGTATTTATTAATGTAGTTTTTCGATGGAGGATGACTCGGAGGATACCGTTTGCCATAAGTCTACAGCCGCCTTCTAAATCGTGGATACAGTGCACTATTTCAGAAAACACTTGCATCTATTTGCAGTTCGGTCCACAATCTTGCATAGACTTAATGGAATTATTTCTTTTTCTGTCCACAAAGCCATTCTCGTCCATTCACCCCGATTTGAATTAGGATTCCGTCAATGCACCCGCAAACGTTATCGAAGCCGGCCAATGGGGTCGTCCACGACTTTTTTTTTAGTGCATTTTCTGAAAGTCCTCCCTTCACTGAGTAGACGCTCGGGTGTCGTTTTTTAATTAAGGCCCTTAAGACCCTAAAAATCACTATTTTCAATTTTGATGACGACGTAAATAGTAGTCACGTGATTCACGCATGGTTCCGGTTATAACTACGTCATTATCAGTAGCTGGCTCGTGAGCTATGAAGTTTAGGGGGCAAATTCGCGAAAAATCAGAACGACGCGGCAGGGTGGCGGCAGTCAGTTGAGAGGTATTGAAAACTGAAAATTAAAAAGCGTAATGTGAAGAAGCCGATTGAAATTGAAACAGATTTTTTGAAATCCGTATTAAAGTGTCCAGATTGGAAAAAGCGACGTTGAATCCGAAAATTGCCCGAGCACAAAATTTCATCGAAGATCTAATCCTAATGTCTAATAGTCTCTAGGCGGAAACTGAAGTAAATAACACCATCATGATACCAATTGAGAAAAATATAATAATAAGTCGATGTTTAGTTGGACAGAGTATAACTGTCTGAATTTGCTTGAAATACCACAACATAAACAATTTTTTTGTGTCTAAAACTCAAATGTTTTTATCTTGAAATTATTTTTATAATTGACTAAATAGCGAGCTCTGAAAAATAAAAGGAATGATTAGGTTTAATACAGGTTGATTTGAATTCCAAACAGTGTATAATCTCTTGTAAAATTACATTGCTTTAATAAGTAGGAAGCAACTTATAGTTGCCGCTAAAATTTATTGGTGATTTATGAAATAAAATGAATAAATACAGAAATAGGGCAAAAGAAGCAAATGTTCAACGATTCATTACCAATTTAATTTCAACCACTTTGAAACATTATACTAAAAAAGGAAAAGATAAATAAATTGCAAACGGGAGGAAAGAGTAATAAATCGTGCAATTGAAATTACAGAAAACTGTAGAATAAAGTTGAAATTAATCAGTGATTGGCCAAACAGAATTTAAAAAACTTTTTTAAAGTACGACAATAATGCAACAGTTACTGTAATTAGTTAACATTATCAGAAAATTTTGCAGAAATTACAGTTTTTTTTTGGATTACTAATATTTTTATGCTACTATTTCATAACAGTAACATAATTTCTTCAATAAGTGATCCAGACTAAGTCGATGATTGATGGAACATGATCAGATGGCAAATTCCTTGAAAATTTAGAGGCTGATGAAGAAGAATACCCCTTTTGAACTCGATTTGCTCCACAATGTCTTCTTTCCGAGTGTAAGTTTATCCAATCCCAAATTTTAATTGGAAAGGCTCACTCGAAGACTCACTTATGTCAACAAAAATGAAGTCGTTCTGATTGAGGATTATGTATATGCATATTTCCGACACATTTTCGATCTGGACAGTTTTCGTCTTTTTATGGCTTGTTTCATGTTGAAAATGCTGATATCTCTTCACTCATATGTTTCCCATTAGATTCGGCTAGTTGACTGGGTCGGACTTGAAGAGAGCCCGATCGGATATTCAAATGGGAAACGACATCATTCTTCAGTATCAATCTCCGCTGCAATTCTCTGTACGTTATCCATTTTTTGTTGTCTTCGGTCAACTACATGCAATCACAGTTGATTAGTTACCTTATTAGTTACCATAAATTCACTACATATTCATAATTCTCAAGTTTACAGCATAGTTCTCGTCTGGGTACAGCTACGTTTGTACGTATAGAGGGTACATAATAGGTAGGAATTGTTCTATTTACGGTAGAAGTAAAGAGTCGGAACAATTTTCATCGACTTCCTACAAAGTGTTAAAATTTCGACTAGGAGCATGATAGATTAGTGAACTTTTGGTTAATGTATTAGTTTCAATAGTGGAATGAGTGTACATACGCAAGAAATGAGAGATTTCGTTGAATTTCCAAAAGTTAACCTCACTTTCATATTCTCGGAAAAACGCTGTAAACTCAGAAAATATATGTGGAAATTGTTGAAATCATACGTTAAAATAGTCCTCACAGCGGTACGCTGTTGATTCAGTCATCTTTTTCCCAATAGCATTAAACCATGCTTCTCTTCGCGAGCACTTCACGAGCACGGTATAAAATAGTTTTGTCGGAGAGTTTTCGCTGTCGGTTTTACACAAGGGCACGAAACACACTTTTTGCCGATTTTGCAAGACATTTTGAAGGTATCTATCAAAAATCCGTCCACACGAATTGAAAAATTCGATTTAAGTTATGAACGGACCTAATAAACAAACATGCACGAACTGCACTGAATGGATGTCACAAAATGTCGAGCAGGTGCCCATATCCGGTGATGGGATGCGTTCGAAAATCGCTTTCATGGCGCACTTAGAAATTCTGTCTTTGTTACACATATACACATCACATAAGTGCATTTCATTCAAATCTCATTTAAATTTACTTCAAAGTGTTGACTAACCATAATCGATGACGACACAAATAGTTGGATGAATTAGAAAAAAATCATTATCTTCGTTGATGATTGATGACATTCTTAACGAAATGCATTTATGTGACCAGTGATACATAAGCGATGACCCCATATAGTTGGTTTCGCTATACCCGCCGTTGTGGACGACCCCATTATCGAAATCTGCCTGTATAACCAAAATAATGAAATAATAATTTTCAAGGGCGTTGAGGACATTTGAACCCCCAGGATCACATGGGCCGATGTAAGAGATGTCCCCGGATGTTCACAAAAATTGCCAACCTCATAGCTGTACGTTTTCCACTCCTACCTACCCCTAAGAAACTGAAATACTTTTCTCCAAGGGTGATGACGTCACTTGAACTCCAAGGCCCTGATGGCTTCATGAAGATGGTTCTAGAAGATGTTTTATGAGTTCTAGTAAACGCTATACTTTGGTCAAATGAAAGCTCTCCATTTCTTGAATAACCTAGCAACTAACGTATTGTTAATTACATCACCTGTTCAATATTTGGCTAAATAAGTAGGTACCGTAGTTAAATAAAATCATTTTTATTGGAACACCCAGTGCATTGTTGTATCCCTCCCTGATCATTACAAAATCTCTATAAGGAACAAGAAATTTTCACATAAACCGTTCAAGATATTCACCCCAACTTCAGCTCTTGTATAAAGTCCAACTGCACCGCTTTCTGCTTAAAATTCTGATTAACGTCTTACGGTAGCAAGTATATAATTGACTATTGCTAACAACAATAACTGGTCGATTCTGTAACTCGTAACGATATCGTTCAGAGAATCAACATCCGTTATTGCTATGAAAAAGCCAATGAGAGAGCTTCTACCCTAGCGATACCGATTGTTGATTTTCTGAACGGTCCTGTTAAGAGTTACAGAATCGCCCAGTTAGAGTGATTGTTTTCCGACATTTTAATTTTTTTGATGTTTTTTTTTTCAATTTTGATCCCAGATCGTCTAATAAATCGTTAACAATTGGTTTACACGAATACCCAATTGCCAGGGCCGCCATCTGCTGGACGATCCAGGAATCACTCGTATTACCGGCGGTCGCCTACCGACATCTATTGCGCGACTTAGGAACTACCGTTCTGTCGCGCAGGCGAATAGGAAGGGTCGGAGTCGAAGCAGGGAATGACCGGAACTGGGGGTACTCGGCGAGAACTAGTGAACGATCGGGGAGAACAGCCATAGTCGTTACTGTTGTACTGGTAAATTCAGGAACTAAGCTCTATTTTACAAATTAATAAGTACTATTTAACGATAAGATATCAAAATGGAGGTAAGATGGAAACTTTCTACCTTGAGAATATTCCTGATTGTTTAATCTCCGAAAAACAGATTAAAACATCCAAAATCGCGGAGACTAATAACTAGGTCAATTACGACAGAAAACAACGCTGAAATGCACCGTCGCGACTAGGCTGAACGTTGACCGACCTGCGGCGCTGTGTCAGCGAGAATCCGCACAGGTCAGGAACGGAGATTTAGATTAGGCACAATTCTTATACTTAGACAGGCTAAAGAATGAATAGTACGGCTCTGTATAGATTCGCCGATATTCATTACTCGGCAACAATTTAATGTATAAATATCGGTCAAAAATGAAATAAAGGACACAGTACAATAGTTGAACAGTTACTACAAAAGTGTGAAGTTAATAACCAACCCCCAACTAAAAGCAAGCAGTACCGGTCAAAGTCACCTCGACCCTTTGCAGAGATCGAGACGGATCTCTGGGTTTTGCGAGCTGCAACTCAAAAGCCCCTACGTGTATATCGGCCCGTTAGAATGAAGTTGGCTATGTTATAACACTTTCCCTCACTAACTTTTTTACGCGAAAACGTCAAATTATCACATACACTACTCTGTGTACAAACGGTTTTTCAATCGAGTTATCTATGATCATCGTTCTGTCTCATATTGGCACCTTTAGATAGACGGTGACAGAGCGATGCTCATGGCCAGCTCGATTGAAAAACCGACTGTACAGTCGCCACGGATGAAAACGGGACAGCACGTCCTGACGTTTTTGAGTTTTGCAGAGCGCGAACTGAGTTTTGTCGTTTTGACGACGCGGTTAGAGTTGACTGGTCTTGAGAATATCACACGGGATATTGTTTTGTTTCTTTCTACACGGAAGTCTCAGGGCCTTCCTCCTCGTGGTGAAGGTGGAAACGACTGGTGGCCATAAGGCCTCTCTACCTGGGGCTGTCACCCCGCTCCAGGGCTAGACGTTAGGAATAAGCCCACCAGCGGCTAAAGGCCTTCCTTGAATTTTTCCCTTTGTACGATTCAGTTTTCCATTTCCTGCTCCTGCCCTTCAGGCTTTTTTCTTTTTCAATACCCCTTGACGGGGGTATTCAAGCTTTCTGCTCTCCCAGGGCTGACCACCCGGGGTTTTCTAGCCTACGGGCATTAATTTAAAGTCCGCAATTTTACTCTTCAATTTTCTCGATTCAATTTCTCTAAGATGTGCATAACTGCTGGCTGGGATGAGCTCCAGGTCCAAGCGCAAGAAGGTGGCGACACCTCCTGTGTCTAAGAACCTCAAGGATTTGACAGATGGCGATACTCTCAATAAGTTTTCCTCTGATTTCAATGACCGTCTAAACATTCTGCAAGAGCAGATCTCTTCTCTTGATGATGTCTCTGATGAGACTGTTGTCACCATGACCTCAATTAAGGGAGTTCAACAGGCTCTCGAAAATCTGCCTCGTTTACTTCAGCCCACCATGAAACAAGCAGTGTCTGAAGCTGCTCCGCGGACTTGTGCAGAGGTAGTTGCTATGCCCGCGAGTCAAAGGCCTGACAGGATGAGAACCCCTGCTGGCAAGAACGTTACGCCGATACCTCGTTCTGTAGTCACAATTCCACTTGATGTCCTTGAGGGAGCTGGGTTGAAAGTCCAGCAGGCTGGTCGTGTGATGCCGAGGATGGCTCTCATGAGATTGCCTAATGTATATGATCACAAGTCCATTATGGGATGTCTAATTGATCAAACTTTTGCCGATTTTACTGACGAACCACGGAATGCCATGAAAGTGGGATTTCGAGTCGTAGCTCCGTTTGGCCGTAGGGACATGCCTACGCGCAACTGAATAATCGAATTAAATCCAAAAGCAAGGGCCGAGCTCAAGATGAGGGGATCTGCGTATGTGCATTTCGCCTCGTGTAAAATTTTTGATCATGTCAGGATCACAAGATGTTTCAAGTGCCAACAACTGAGTCACATTGCCGAGCGTTGCGATGCCGCAAACTCTGCCAAATGCGGTCACTGTGCGGAAGATCACGAAACGAAGGCATGCAAGAATCAGTCCGACGACAATGCCAAGTGCGCCAACTGTGTCCGGTTTGGGTTTAAGGGGGATGCCATCAAGCATGGTGTATCATCTAACAAGTGTCCGATATATCTCAAGCGAGTAGAGTCGAAAATACAGAATACGGACTATGACTGTTAGCTCTTCAAGCATCAGCATAGGGCAAATAAATTTGAATGGGGCAAGGATTCCTACTCAGGAACTTTTGGTGGCAGCAGTTGAGCGACGCTTGGATGTCGTGGCGGTTCAGGAAGCATATACCTACCGATCAGGTGATGGTGCATACCGTATACCTGGCTTGGGGGCGCGGTGTCGTTTCGCCGGCTTATGTGAGCCCGAAACTCGAATATTTTCTTCCATTTTAGTCTTCAATCCGAATATTGACTCGCTTTTTATTCGACCACTCTCGAGTGCGCATATTGTGGTCGCCCATTTTGCAGTACCCGGCCTGGAATTCTATATCATATGCGTTTACTGGGCACCCAGTTGCGCGGATGACGATGCCTTTGTGGCCGAGCTGAGCACGACGTTTTCACATTTGCGAGGTAGACAGGTCCTCATTCTAGGCGACTTCTATGCCGCCTCTCCGTTATGGCATTCCGTCGATAATAACGAACGTGGCGTCTCTGTGGAGAACTTCTTGGCAGCTAACGACCTGCACGTGCAGAATCAGCCTGGCTTTCCTTTCAAATTCTCCTCCAATAGGGGCGAGAGCAACATTGATATTAGTATCGCATGCTCGGCGCTGCTTCGCAGGATCGATGACTGGCGCGTTACGTCTGGTTTGACAGCAAGCGACCACAACCTTATTAAGTTTCACCTTTTGTACAGCCATCCCAATGGGACGGACTGCAATGCACGGTACTTGGATACCATCAATTTCAATTCCGACAGGCTGTGTCAGTGCCTGGCTGACGTACTGGCTCGCTCCGGCGAGGACGCCAGCTCTACTTTTGTCACTACCGATCAACTTGATTCGGACATTGAGCATATTGTCGATTCACTAAATAAAGCTTGTCAAAATTGTATGAAATGGCGCAGAAGGCGACCTTTTAACGTTTCCTGGTGGACGGGTGAGCTTGGCGGGATGAGGGGCCGCCTCCACTCTACACGACGAGCTTTTCAAAGAACCACTGATCCGCCTCTTAAGGCTTCCGTGCGGCAGATCTGGTCTCTATGTTAAGTAAATTAGAGATTCAAACAAGTTTTATTCCTCAACCGATTGCTCAAAATACGTGCTCGATGGTTCTGTAGATGCACACAGTCAAATTCTTCTAGGGTACTTAAGTCGTTTTTAGTTTTTTTAATCAGGACGACTAAAAAATGGAAGAAACTGAAAATTTTCATTCAACTTTTGCATGGAAACTATTGCCATCTCAAACGTCTGCCGCATGCCAATTTGTTGCAAATTGTTCAATCTTCCAGAGTACTTTGGTAGATTTTTATCATTTTCCGTGTTTTTTTAGATATTTAGTAAAATAAAAAGCACGATAATGTGAGTATAGACAACTCTTGGTATAGTAAGCGAACTTGGAGCACCTCCATCTAACTTTTAAATCCGTTCGGCCCCCTCATTGAGAATGAATAGACCGAATGTCGTAAACGGTCGTAAACCCAGCGGTGGGTGCCCGGACACTTGCGGCGGCAAGCTTGGAAAGTAGTTTTGAGCTATGGGTCGATTTTTACTCATATTTCCACCGATTACAGATCGGATCGGGTCGGTCAACTGACCATGATCAGGGACGGACCGAGGATGGGGGGCGGGGGGTGTGACACCCCCCCAATCGCGAGGAATCAGTCGGAAAATCCGCAAAAGTCCGCAAAATCCGAGGCATAATCGATATTTGGTTGGAATTTTTTTCTCATAATTTATATTATTTATCATTAGGGATGAAAGTACGACACTTATTAAGTAAATATTTCCACCATTGTACTGGCTGCAGTCCTGAGAATACGAAGTATTTATGGGAAATAAAGGTGCACCAGGTAACCCGCACTAATGACATTCCATCATAAGTACTTGTACCTAAATAGAAAGTTATGTAGGTAATTGAGGTTTTCCACGAATCTTATTTATGAAAAAAGGTACACTATGAGAGTTATCAGTCTAGTCAGACACAATCCATTACCATAACCGTGATAACTTCTGAGGTGGTAACAGCGCATAGTGCAAGAAATTCAAATAACCAGTTATATAATGTTTCGCCCGTGGGATAACAATTTGGAAATCACGAATGAAGAAATAATAGACATCGAGTATAGTGAAGACACTAATATCTCTTTGGAATCGGTTGCTGGTAAGTTTTTTTTTTGTAATTTTATAACGTGATTTTTCTGATGGTGACCTTTCATGCAGATGACGAAGATGTTCGAAAAAAAAGGGAAAGCCATTTATCTGGGGATGCGAAGGATATCATTCTTAATGTTTACGAGAGTTTACTTGTGCGGGAATTTAAGGGTCCGATGCAATTAACCGCCGAATTCTGCGGAGTGCATAGACATACTGTACGGCAAATTATTAAAGAACATAGAGAAGGCCCGAAACCATCTCTGAAACGAAAATCCACTGGAAAAGGGATGGAAACAATAAGCCCGGCATCACAAGAGGAAATCAAGAAAACAATATATGACATGTACGAGTGCCACGAAATTCCAACATGTGATTCATTGAAAGATAAACTCAAAGAAAAAAAAATGGATTTCTTGTTCTCGAATACCTCATTACGTAAACTGTTGAAAAGCATGGGATTTAAATACAAAAAAATCGACAAACGTCAAGCCATCATGGACAGCGACAGATTAAAACGAATGCGTGTGGACTACATCTCGAAGATAAGAAAATGTCGTCAAGAGAAGAGGGACATCTATTATCTTGACGAAACTTGGTTCGACACACATGATGTGCCCTCCAGGGGTTGGGTTGATAAAACGTCGAAATGTTGTTTCAATATGTCACCTTCGCGTGGAAAACGCATAAGTATTTTGCACGTTGGCAGTGAAAATGGCTTTGTTCCGGGGGGCTTATTGCTGGCCGCCAAAAATATAGCCAATTGCTCTGCGGATTACCACCAAGACATGGAATCTGGGTTGTTCGAGGAGTGGTTTCAAAATACGCTAATTCCAAAGCTTCCGCCAAATTCCGTAGTAGTGATGGATAACGCGTCCTACCATTCCCGACTACTAGAAAAGTTTCCATCAACGAATATGAGGAAGGCTGACATAATTTCATTTATGCATAAACACGATTTAGAGGTACGTTGCCCTGCAAAATTTTTTAGTGAAATCTTCTAAAATGTACCCCCTTTATTTCTCAGGTTCCCACAAAGTGTACAATAAAGCAGCTTCTGAATATTATTTCAGAAAGTCAAGTCAAGAAACAAGTTTCTTATGTGGTAGATAACATTGCCAAGAATCATGGCATGACAGTTTTGAGGTTACCGCCCTATTATTGCGTTTTCAACCCTATTGAGATGATATGGAGCCAATTGAAGCATGCGATACGGAAATCAAATACCACGCCTCATTTGAGTGCCACTGTTGTTGATGCTGTAAGAAATTGTGCGGATTCGATGGATGACGAATTGTGGAAAAGCTGCGTGCGCCACGTAATTGACGTGGAAAATAAATTTTTGACCGAAGAACCAATACCCGAAATTATCATCCATGTTAATGATGACGATGACAGTGATGATGATGATGATATTGATTATGATAATTATTAATGAATACTTCATATTAATAAGTATTTTTATTTTGTATGATGTAAGGCCCGATTTCACCAAAAAGTTAAACCATGGTTGTATGGCGTTGAACTGCGTTCACCACCATCTAAAATAGTTTAATTTTTAGTGAAGTCGGATTTGTATATTTTGCCACTTATTAGGTAATTAAATGTTCCATTTATTTGTTCTAATATGTCTGTATGTAGTAAAATAGTTCCAGTCTCGATATTTAATAAATAGGTATATGTTATTACCAATAAACCTCAAAATTATCTTCCACAAATTTATTTTATACCTGGCTAGTTACACCCCCCGCTGGGTTTACGACATTCGGTCTATTCATTCTCAATGAGGGGGCCGAACGGATTTAAAAGTTAGATGGAGGTGCTCCAAGTTCGCTTACTATACATGTATAAATAGTTTAAATGACCGGAGGCGATGCACTCTGCAGGGGAGCGGTCCGACTTTACCTGGCTACCTAAAAGGGTCTCAATAATTCTCTTTCATCGGTTTGGGTCGATAGATTTCCGTATTTACCTAGGCACAATTGTTATATTAAATATATACCTAATTTTCAGCTGAAGTAGGAATCGTTTTGATGAGAGGTCTCTATGTTTGATAAAACATATTATATTAATCAATGGTAGGTATTTGCATCACCAAATAATATACGGATACAGAAAAATGGCCCAGTCAATAATTGCACTTGTGAAATTATGCCAATAATTAGATACTGAGTAAAATTATCAAGAAATTGCAACCTGATTGGTCGAAAGATTTTGAATTCTGCGATGCCATTGGCCGAAACGTAAAATTTGAACGACAAACATTTTCACGGAAATATTTTCATGTTGATCCGTCTTCGTTGCGGTTTTTATTATTACTGTAATAATGTAATAATGCCAGAATATCAAAAAAGTCAAAAAAGGAATTTTCGGTGAAAAAATTTACGTTTCAAGAAGCAGCCCACCATTAGATTCGATTGGTAATCATAGGAAACTACTCGAAAATTTTTCCGGAGTGCAAAAAAGGGATCGCTGTAGTGATTATGCACGGGGCGATTGTAATTTTCTATTACCTATTATCTTGAGAAACAGATATTTTTGGTGATTTTCAAGACAAAATAAGTGATTTTTTGACTAAGCGGTCGCGAAATGCCACATTTTTAGGGTTGCACGGTTTTATTTGACCGGTCAAATTATCTGTCAATTTTTCAGAAAAAAATCAAGTCCATTGTTTTCCTGTTACGATAATAAAATTGTCACTTGTAATGCTTAGCGAGAATTTTATTAATTCCTCTTCAAAAGGCCTTTTTAAAAAGAAAATTAATATTTATTCAGAACTAGGAATACAACTCGACTCGTTCAGGTCTTAAGTCAGACTCTTCTATTTTAATACAATTATAAAAATGGTACAGGGATAAAAATGATTACAAAGCGGTTCCCATGGTCTTCCTGGGATTCTCGTCAGTTATCTCTGGCTGATGATGCGCTTATTTTCATATAACTCCTCCCTGCTGAAGATTGGCATCTGCGGCTTGGGCGGAGATGACAACACCTTTTCTTTTATTGATGATCGATTGGATCGGTCCACGAAGTTTGATTAGCGTGTAAACAAGTATTACTGAAATTATAGTGATTAGTACATATGTTTTCCAATTATTGATATCGGATTGGCCTGATGATTCAATTTCCAAAAGTTGCGTTGCTTGAACTTGTTTGTTTAGTTCGTGTAACTTCGTTAACGGTATTTCTTGGATTTGGATTTTTCGTTTTTCGGTTATCGGTTGATGGTACTCGATTTCGGGTAGATAAACAGCTTGGGCTGATGATTTGGTTTCGTAGTTGCCGATTTCGTGGTTATTGTATTCGATTTTGCAATTCGTTGGTAACTTGATGAGTTGACTACCGATGATGTTGGTGTATTGTGTGTCTTTGCACTTTTTCTTTATTTGAGTCTTTCTGTTGGTTATCGCGATTATTAAGTCTGATGATACTTTTTCGAATATTGGCTTGTCAATTTGGATTGGTGTGAAATGACAATTCTTCGGCTGTTGATTTCGTATTACTGATGTTACGCATTGGTCATCGATGAGATGTTCTTCTTTTAAGCAAATGAAGTCGTTTGTCATTGGGTGACATTCGTTCTCCTGGTACTGATGTTCTTCGTCGTTGAGTACAAGATATGGATAATGTGGGATCAGAGTTGTATTTTGAATCGTGGGTATTGGAATTAATTTGTAGTAATCGAAGGTTTTTGAAAGGACAACTGGAATGCTTAGTGCAAATACAATTTTATTTTCAAATATGTATGAACGCGTTTTTATTATCGAGTATAAGCTAGAGAAGTCAGTTCTTATTAATTCATTTTCGTTATGATGTTCGAGTAATAATTTAAATATTTGTTTTAAGTCGTTTATTGAAATAATGTCTGGATGCAAAGTTCCTAATTTAGAAAATGTGATTGCGTTTTCGAGATTTTCCAAAAATGTGTCTATTAGTCTTAAATTTGAGACCATTTGATCGAATAGTATGTGGAAATATACCCAATTTAATCTGTTTTCGGTGTCGTTCTCGAATCTTTCGAATTCCTTTAATAATTTGAATTGATTGTTATTTAATTTGCTGATTGTTTCATTATAATTATTTATGAGATTTTTCGCAAGGGAAATCTGAGTGTTTGCGCTCTGAATTACTTTATTTTGGTTCTTTTCTAATTTTGAAATCATTGAATAAATCTTTTCGCCGTCTTCTGCGTCTAGGTTACCAAATATGAATTTGTTTGCAGTACCCAAGAAATTAAATAGTCCTCTTTTCATGCGGTTGTTTGATTTTAAAACGTTAGTAAGTTTAATGTCGATGTTGCTAATTAAGATGTTATATTCCGAGTTCTTGTCTAAATACTTGTCTAGGATAGCTTCACTATCATATTCTTTGAAAATGGCTAAATTATTAGCTTCCTTAAGAGAAGTCAAATTGTTAATAAGCGGTTCTAAATCTACGTAATGCAAAAGCACATGATTATTTTGGTTAATGTAGGCTTTTCCTAATTTTAGGGGTAATATTCCAGTGTTATCCGGAAGGGGTGTTATGAATATGTCGCAAAGGGTGATTTTAATTATTAGGGTTAGTATCAGGATTTTCTCCATCTTGATCTGAAATTTCAATGGGATTAGTTCCTTTTCGTGAGGGTTTTACGAATTTTTTGTGTATTATGTTTTTGGGTGTTTTGACGTGTAATTCCTTATTTTCTATGTTTCCCTCTTTTCTGAATCTAGCTAAGAACTTGTTTCTGGGTTTTTCTTTTATGTAAACGGGTTTGTTTTCGTCATAATCGGGTGGATCTTTTCTGGTTAAGTTTAATTTGTTAATTATTTTTTCTTTCGTGTTAGTATTGTTAGTATTTACCTTATCGTGAATTATTTTCACTTTGTCTCTAAATTGAATTATGTATTCGTTCATTAACATTTCGTCCGTTGTTTCAAGGGGATTTTTCGCGTTTGTCGTACTATTCAAAATTTCAAAAGGTGTGTATTTCGTTACCGAATGAATTGAGTTGTTGTAACTCAGTACTGCTAATGGCATGAGGTCTAGTATGTTAGAATCTTTGTGTGTTAGTCTTAAACAACGTAAATTTTCGATTAAAGTTGAATGCATTCTTTCGACGGGACTATTTCCATTTGAGTTGCCTGTTGAAGTATAATGAAGTTCGATATTATACAATTTGCAAAAATCTTTTAACATGAAATTATCAAATTCTGAGCCTTGGTCAGTTGTTATTTTTCTTGGTAATCCGTGATGTGTTCCAAAAATTATCAATGAATTTATTACGTTAATTACGTTTAAAGTTTGTAACGGGTACGCTTGGCCGTATCTAGAGAATGTGTCAATTAATGTGAGAAATTTCATTTTATCAATTTGAAATGTATCGAGATGAATGTGTTCAAAAGGTGATTTGCTTGTTGGTGTTAATTGGAATTTTATTTCGTGAGGATGTCTCTCGTACTTTGATTTCTGACATACTTCACAATTGTTTATATATTTTACTACGTCTTCGTGAATTAGTGGCCAGTAGTAATTTTTCTTTACTGCTAACTCCGTTTCATTTATATCTCTGTGTGACGTTTTAGTTTCGTGTTGGAATTTTATCTTATCGTGCTTTTCGTGGATATCTTCAATGTCTTCTACTAAGGTGGTACTCTGTATTAGTTTATATGCGTTGTTTTTAAATACATTTCTGATTATGTTGCAAAATGGTGGAACCAACTCGATGGTTTTAAAGTAAATGCAATGACTGATTTTCGGGTTGACAAATATTTTGTCTAAAGAAATTATGATTTGATTGCTGTACTGATTTAAACATTTTTCTGTTATTGGTAATGCCATGATTGGGTCTTCTATTGCCGTATGAATTGTGATGTCTGATAGAACTTTTATTTTATTTTGCTCTCGTTCATCTGTGTCATTTAGTATTTTCCTGTATTCGTCAATATTATCATCGTCTGTAAGAATGGGTTCGTAACATTCGTTCATGAAATCTGTTATGTCATTATTTATTTCTCCTGGGTTTCCTAAAATTGATTCTGAATCTATTGGGTTAATTTCGATACGCGATAGTGCATCTGCATTTCCGTTCGTGGTACCTTTCCTGTATATTAATTCGTAGTCGTACTCCTCGAGTTTTAATCTCCAACGTACGAGACGTGAACTTGGGTCTTTTAGAGAGAATAGCCACTGTAAAGGTTTATGATCTGTTATTATCTTAAATTTTCGTCCAAATAGATAGGGTCGGAAATATTTTGTTGCCCATACTATAGCAAGTAATTCCTTCTCTATTGTCGAATAATTGCACTCGGCTGGGTTCAGTGTACGTGAAGCGTACGCAATAGGTAAATCTTGACCTACAGTACCTTGAGATAACACCGCTCCTAGCGCGTAATTTGATGCGTCTGTTCTCACATTAAATGGTTTCTCAAAATCTGGGTATTGTAAAATGGGTGAATTAGACAAAATTACTTTACATGTTTCAAATGCTTTTACGAATTCTTCCGTGTGTATTATTTTTCCGCCTTTTCTCAAACATTTAGTCAGGGGTTTAGTTAATTTCGCAAAGTCTTTAACAAATTTTCGATAGTAACCTACCAATCCTAAAAATGATTTTATTTCTTTCGCTGTTTTTGGTATTGGGAATTTTATTATTGATTGTATTTTCTTGGGGTTAGGTAGCACTCCTTCGGTGGTAACAATGTGACCTAAGAATTCAATTTCCTTGTGTAAAAAGTTTGATTTGTCCGGTTGTATTTTTAATCGCGCTTCTCTTAATCTTTGAAATACTAATTTTAAATTGGAAATGTGTTCCTGTAACGAGGTTGAGAAGATTATCATGTCGTCCATGTAAATTAGGCAAATTTTATTATTAAAATCTTTTAAAACATCGTCCATAACTCTTTGGAACGTTGCGGGCGCGTTCTTTAGTCCAAACGGCATCCTTACATATTCGAAATGACCGTTGTCTACACTAAACGCGGTTTTCTCGACGCTTTCTGCACTCATTTGTATCTGGTGAAATCCGGACGCGAGGTCTAACGTAGAAAAGTACTGGCATCTTCCTAACTTATCGAGAATGTCTGTGATGTTAGGGATCGGATATCGATCATCGATCGTTTTCTCATTTATTTTCCTATAGTCCACGACTATACGCCATTTTTGCTTTCCGCTATTATCGAGTTTTTTGGGTACAACCCATATTGGTGAGGACCAAGGGCTGCAGCTTGGCTTGATTATGCCGTCATTAAGCATTTTGTCAATTTGTCTTTTTACTTCCTCTTTGTGTACAAACGGGTATCGATACGATTTAGTGTATATGGGAATTTCATCGCGAGTTTTTATTTCGTGTTTGATTTTATTCGTGAACGTTAGTTTGTCAATGGAGTCATCAAAAAATATGTCTTCATATTCACTACATAATTTCATTATTTTTATTTTTTCCTCTGAATTCATGTGGGTAGTATTTATTAATTTGTGTACATCTTTTCCGGGTTTTGTTTGATTTGTTTCGATGAATGACATGTTATACACCTCGAATTGTTCTAAGGGTTGAACGTCAAGAGGTTGTAATATTTCAATGTGTTTGAATTTTTCCGTGGGGTTTCTTATCTCAATTAATGCTTCGCCATTATTTGCAACTGTAGCTGTTTCGGGTATTACTAGCTCGTGAAAATTTAAATTTTCTGGTATTAAGATTTCTCCATTGTTTATGTTTACTGGTACTTGAGTTTGTAAAATTTGAAGGGGATCTAACTTGATTGTCTTTAATGGACGTTTACTCGTGTCTCGAAATTGTACTGGTATTCTTACGTTTTGATTGTACATTACTCCGTTTTGTAAATCTATTATGAATCCTAAATTCGACATCGCTTCCGTTCCTAATAATCCGTCAAAATATTCATGAAAATCGAATAAATGTAGCTTTAAGATTTCATTTATGTTGAATTCTTTTAAAATGGGAATTGTTGCTTTAAATCTACAGTTTCTTTCTCCAGCACACGTTTTGATTGAAAATGGTTCATGGTAAATGCAATTCGGGTAATACTTTTCGATTACGCTTGGTTTGACAATTGATATCGGTGCTCCCGTGTCTATTAATAATTTTATTGGTGGATTTCGTAGTTGTATGAATGGTAATTTGTTTAAACTGTAATCTAGGTGATTCATTTCAATTACGTTATTTCTCTGCTCGGGCCAGCCAATTGAAAATTTGGTTCCTGGTCATTTACTGAAAATGCTGTTATTGGTTCAATTTGTTGAGATTCGTCCTCAATGTTATGCACTTCTCCGAATTGGTAATTGCGTTGGGGATAATTATTCCGTTGGAAATTATTACTGCGATTGAATGTATTTTGCATTCTTGACGCATTTTGGGTGGTGCAAACCGACATCGGTTGTGGTTGACTGTTTGATTGATAATTTTTGTTCGGTGCAAACACATTTTTCGGTTGACCAAATACTTGTTTATTTGTGAAGAATTTCTGAGGTTGATTTTGTTGAAATGGCTGCAAGTTAATTGGTTGCGACGGGAATCTGTTTTGTCCGTAGCTAGGATTATGATTATTTTGATAATTCGGATTGTATCCTGAATTATATCTGTCGTATTGATTTTGATTTTGATTGTAATTTGAATGTTGATTTTGCACGTTTGCTAGCGAATTGTAATGATTAAATCTGGGAGTAAAATGTTGATTGGATTGGTTATTGTAGCGATTGTAACCATTCGATTTATTTTGGTATTGATTATTTTTTTGATAATAATTATTAGTACGGTTAGTATGATAATTACTGCCTTCAGTTTTCTGTGAGTTATTTACTTGTTTTTGCGCGTACATGAAATTTTCTTCTTCTATGACGATCGCGATTGCAGCTTCGAGAGTCTGGGGATTTCTTAACCTGACTATGTCTTGAATTCTACCGTATAATCCGCGAATGAAAGTTGTTAAAGAGAGTTTATTGTAATTTTCTAAATAATGTGCTTTCTGATCTGCATGGATGTTTGAACCGTTCACTTTTGAGATTATGAGACTTCTAATGTCTTGGATTCTGGCACCAAAATTTTGAGGTGATTCATTTTTGAAGGGTTTCAAGATTAGAAGATCTTGCGCTAAACAATCTAAATTTCTCTTGTCGCCAAAAGTTAATCTTAGAGCGTCTCTGATTTGTGCCCATGTGGTTAATTCTGTTCTGTTGCCAATTAACAACAAAGCTCTGCCGTCTAATTTTCCCAAGACTGCTTTCATCAAAAACGAATTAATTGGGTCATTGGGAGTTTGCCTATTAGCATGTTGACTGATCAAATGTTCACAATTATTTATGAAAATTTCAAGGGAGTGAGCATCTCCACTGTAACGAGGAATTATGTCTAAAGTTAATTTTATCAATTGGTAGTTATGAGTAGTCATTCCGGTTTCACTACTATTTTCTTCACTACCTTCTTCAAAACTTAAACTTGCTGCTAATTGTTCAGCAATTGAATCGACTTCGGTCATTAATGGGTTTCTTCAATGAAAACTGATTTTTCCTTTCTGTTTCTTAAGACTAATGAAATGCAAAACTTTAGCAACGAATTTACTCGGTAAAAATCGCCTATTTATTTGCACAACGATTCACAGCAATTGTGAGGGGATGGGAGTATGAAAACCTTGTACTCACGCACTTTCTTCGATAGAAATTCGACGTTTCCAAGGGACCTGACGATCGGTTGTTGGGTGATGGACCAATTGGACGTTGGTTTGTTGGACCACTCCACTTCACTCAGTTCGAAAGTTTTTGGTTTATCACTTAACGATTGAAATCGAATTGTTGAGGGTTTATTACCGACACAAAGTAAGCCGAAATTTTAACGAACAACAACGTGACAATCCTACCGACTGCGCCAATTTTATTAATTCCTCTTCAAAAGGCCTTTTTAAAAAGAAAATTAATATTTATTCAGAACTAGGAATACAACTCGACTCGTTCAGGTCTTAAGTCAGACTCTTCTATTTTAATACAATTATAAAAATGGTACAGGGATAAAAATGATTACAAAGCGGTTCCCATGGTCTTCCTGGGATTCTCGTCAGTTATCTCTGGCTGATGATGCGCTTATTTTCATATAACTCGAGTAATCTTTTTCTAGCTTTTTATTATTTTTTTTATTTTTTGTTATTTCTTATTCTTTGAAACCGGAACTTTTGTTCACAAATAAGTAATGATAATAATTGGAGAGCTTTTCATAAGACAGGTTGTAATTTTGTGTAAGCAAAACTTATCGTTTTTGGCCCGATGTAATATAGTGCGCGTCTAAAGTGTCCCCCTCCCTAAACATTTTTGAACGAGCAGAAATTTTTGAAATCGCTCGAACAGACCGATTTTGATTTTCAATGATGCATCTTTTCACGCATTTTTTATCGGAAATGACCGCAACTATGTTATGTTTTTTTTAATTAAATGGACACACTTGACTTTTTGCACTTATTTTACGATTTTTTCTTGGCTAAAATTTTCGAAAAACGCTCGCACGTCCGTCGATTTTGTTTTTCAATGCTGCATTACCGTCAAAATCAGGTGCATCCATTTAAGAGGAAGCTGAACAGACTTTTCTGGTATAGGGATTTACGTGTTAAACGAGTTCAAGTGTAACTCGACAGCCAATGAAGATATTGAAATAAAATTTTGACAGTATCTTCTTTTCTTTGAACTCTTTGAATCCGTTGAAGCGGATTTTTTAATTTCGACTCTAAAATGCCTTGTTAGGCGCTTTTTGTGAAAAAAATGATGAAATTTCGATTTTCGATAGCCGTAACTTTTCACAGAAGAAAAAAATCGAAAATTCGGCTCAACGGAATCAATTTTCCATTATTTGGCTTTCATTTGAGACCCTGTATGAGAAATTTGGATCAACATTAACAGAGGTACAGCTGAACTAGAAATTTTAAACCGATTTTTTCGATGTGAAGTGTTTGTCCGGTCCGTACCTGATGTGCCCAGCGGCAAGTACCTTTTTCGCCAGGTAGTTGCCTCAGTCTCCACGGGGCGTACGTAATCCTCCATACATTTTATCAATTCTACCAATATCTCTAATATTGAAATCATTGTCTCAAATGTGGTAAGTGCCGATAGCGAAAGAAAGCTAGAAAATTAGGGAGATTTCTCTACCTGCGTTACAGCGGACCACCTCGAATGAGTGCCTGGTGCGGTCGAAAAATTTCAGACCGGGTTCTCTGTTCTGCTTCCTCTTAAAAGACAAAGTTACAAAATAAGGTCCGGTCTTTTCACCTCTGGTTAAACCTCCGGTTAGCTAACTGGAACTTAGAATGTGACCTTCTATTATTCATTTCAACCAGAATTGTCACAGTCTAAGGTTCCAGTTAGCTAACAGGCCGATAACTAGAGGTGAAAAGACCGGGCCTCAGTTAGACGCGCACTTCATGGTAAAATGATTCCAATATCTAAAAGAGTATTTGTGGGTGAATTTTACGACTTCGATGGGTTGACCAACTCTGCGGGAAGTCTTATACCTGGGTTCGGCCAGTCAAGCCGAAATCCAGCCACTGGCTGGAATAGTAATGCGGGTTGCTCACCCTTGCCCGTAATGTTCTAGCTCGACAGCATGGGAGCCTTAAGCTGGTCAGACTTGAGCTTTTCAGAAACATGGGGGGAAGAGTTCCTGGCGTCGGTTTGTTGGAAATCGAATCCTTGGAGATTCACATATAGACTGGCATGTAAGAAATTAAAGATCACTCAGACGCAATCGTCTGTGTGTGTTGGCGATGCCTTCACCATCGACCAATCGGAAACCTTAAGGTGGAGTGTCTATGGAGCGGCTGAAGCGACGAGGCCGAGCGACCGGTCGCGGCGGCTCGACTGCTCTGCACAGAATCAAATGGAGACGCTGCCTATGGCGCGGCGCGATACAGTCGCCCGACCCCAGTCCTATGGACGCGATTCTGGCCGCTCGGCCGCGCGGCTGAGACCGAGCGGCTCGACGCTTCCGACTGGTTTGCATGGAAACAAATGCAAGCAGTGTCTATTAGCGAATTCGGTTGGGTGCTCTAAATCTGCACTAGAGCGAACTGAGCATGCGCAGTAAACAAAAGTGAGAAAATGCGACTTTCTGGAATGTTCGGTTGGGATGGACTTCCAAGAATGCAGAATTTATCTGAATTCGGTTCGCTGATAATTGCTCTTAACAGAGTTGTTGGGTAAAATCGATAGGTGGCGCTCTTGTCTTATCGCTTTTATAATCGTGTTCGTTCATTATCATCTGTTTCTCAGAGCACGCCGCTGCATACACCGCAAATAACTTAAGAAAATGAATCAACACAAGTATATTACCTCATCTAACGGTAAGTAGACTAGTTTATAGTACTGATAATTATTTTCGATACATAATATGTTATTAAATTCATGTAAATAGGACAGAAAATTAGGATTGTAACCTTACCAAGAACGTCCTCAGCCCCAGCCGCCCCAATTACCATCTCACAACCAGCTGTACAGAAATCATTGTCAACCCTGGTAACCCCTACTAATACTCTATTCTCATCAGAGAAAGAAAATGTTTCAACGTGTACAGCAGCTACCAGGACCAAAAATACTAGTAGGGGCACAAAGCCCCCCATACTCTCTAGGTCTGAAGATAATATTGTCACTACTGAAGAACCCATGGGTGAGTTTTAAAAATGAAATCACAATTAATTATCATTCTCTAACCTAGGTGAGGACTGGACGGAGGCCTCAAGTCGTTTAGTTTTAGATGAGTATGCAAAAGGTTTACCAGATGTGGGACCTATGAAGAAATTTAGAACCAAAAGACATCTGTGGGAATATATTGCTAGCGAATTGAATAAAAGGTGCAATATTATCAAAACCGATAAACAAACAGAAAATCGTTTCAAAACGATAATGAAGAGAAAATCCAACATCAAGGGAAAGAATTCGAAATCAGGAAGCGTTCGCGAAAATATACCTTTTGAGAAGGAACTGCAAAAGATCGCTGCCATTGATGACAGCGTACAACCTGAAGTTCTAAGAGACCAGAAGCAGTGTAAAATAAACCCAAAAAAAAAAGTCGACAGCAGTGAATTATCAAAGAACGATTTCGTTTTGAAATTACATACTGAGAAGGAAATTAATAGGGAACGTAGACATCAGGAGAAATTAAACACATTGAAAGAAATTGGGAAAGAATTTCTGGACGCATTAAATAAAAATAACAATTGAGCGAATATGACCAAATTTGAAGGATCTCTTTTTTTGTGATTTTTTTGATAGGACATCCGTTATTTGATTTTAAGTATTACTATGTTTAAGTTTGTTATAATTTTTTGAATTATTATTACGTTTGATATTAATGTGATGATCCAGTACAATATTAAAGGAATTCCCGAGGGAATTCCAGTTACCTATTATTTTGTAAGTATTGTGTATTTCAAATAGTAATTATTAGTAATTACCTTAAGTTTGTTATAATTTTTTGAATTATTATTATGGTTGATATTAATGTGATGATCCCATTCCAGTACAATATTATTGAAATTCCAGTTACCTATTATTTTGTAAGTATTGTGTATCTCAAATAGTAATTACCTTAAATTTATTATAATTATTGTAATTTACCATAATTTTGTAATATAATGTAATGACGCACACTCGATCAAGTCCGAAATTTACATAGATAAATCTATGTAGATATCTACATAAATTTCAGCCTTGCTTGAAATTACCACAGAAGACTTATTTATGTTCATGTTCATTTATTTTTTGTATTACAGACTTTAAGAAAATAATAATTTACAAGTTTATCCTTGAGTTCATCTTAAAAGAGAGATAATTTGCTCTCGTTTGATTTGCCCTGCATCTCTTGCAGCAGGATCTAGTGTGTCGTCCATTTCTACATCTGCATCTGGTGTTGCAATAATATCTTCGCAATATTCCCATAGGTCATCTGCATCTATACACAAATTATGAAGTACACAGACGCTTATTACAAATTGTGTCATTCGATCAACGCTTTTAAATTCTAAGCGAATCAACTGTCGAAAGCGTTGTTTTAAAATACCAAAAGCGTTTTCAATTCGTACTCGAGTCTGGGCATGTTTGAAATTATATCGCTTTTCGTCCTCTGAAAGGCCCCCATAATCTCGGACTGGAGTTAATAAATATTCTCGCAAAGAATAAGCTGCGTCTCCAATAATATGGAATGTTCCTTCACAGATCTCTTCAATTTTCTTGGAAATAAAAGATAAACTATAGATCCTGGAATCGTGGATTTTACTTGGGGTGCCAGTAAATACATCCAGAAATCTTCTCTTCGCATCACAGATGCCTTGTAGAGTGATTGACACACCATCATGTCTATTAATGTATGTCGACTTTATTTTGTGCGCTGGAGTTTGGATAGTGATATATGTACCGTCGATGCATCCTATTACACCAGGAAATCCACATATCTAGAATGCTTAAGATCAGTTTTCGTCTCGAAAGTAACTACTGAAACTCACCCTCTCAAATTCCTCGCTTATCTTCATTTTGCCTTCAAAATCGGATGGAAATCTGATTATAGTTGGAGCTATGTTTAGTAAGAACGTCATAACTCGTTTCATTATATTTTCATCAAATGTTGATTCGGCTTCATCAAAACGATTTGCAATATCCCGCATACAACAATACCTGAAGATTTGGAATCATTACTTATTACATATAAACTATTCTAATTCAATAACAATACAATACTCACCAAATAAAAGACAACAAATCCTTTTTAGGTGAAGTTTGAACATGTCCACCAGTATGAGTTGTGGTATTCTTTAGATGTTGACTATACTTATCCAAAAGTATTGCAAATGTCCTACGAGTCATGCGAAAATGTTTTTTAAACTGAAATTAAATTCAATTAGATCATTTCCCTAATATCCTAATAATAGAAAATTTGAGGTACTCACTTGTTGATCCGTGAAAGTGTCCACCATTTCTTCAGAAGCGAGTACTTTTGGAACAGGTTCAGGAGTTTCTAGTACCATGCCAAATTCTTCTTCATCTGAAGAACTGCTACTTTCCAAAAACTTGGACAGTATTATTTTGTTTTTATCCATTGGGCTTGTGCAGCGTTTAATCTACTTGAAAATGATTTACAGTGAAAATTTTTTTATTCAAACTGCGATTTTATTTATTTCTGGCGTTTATTTAGGTTGGAATTTAGGACTACTGACAGCCACTGACACACGAATGACATTTCTGCAAACCACTGCTTAAACCGGTGGTTCAAATGTGTTTCCGAAAAAAAAATTCACTTTTGACATTTGACAGCCGAATGGAGGATTCATTTTGCATACGCTCTAATGGCGGCGGATCAATTTTTCTGATTTTAATGCGGTAAACTAATTTTTTTGAGAAAATTACATATTTTTCGCAATGTAGGACATGATTCTAATAATTTGGCATGAAAAAAAAAATTCCAAAAAAATATTTTTTATAAATATGAAATTTTCATTAATGCAAACAGTTCTTGTAGAAAAATTTTTTCAAAATAACGCCGAAATAAAGAAAATCTTTGTTGAAAATCATCTTCCATAAGAGATCCATGCTTTATGAGGTTATGTTTACCCTCCAATCGCTGGCAAATGTCAAACGCTGCACGAGCCCAATTTATTTCATGTCCTAAATTCTAACCTCACAAAGTTTTCGTTCTTGGAGTAGTTATTTCCTAACCTCTACTCAACCAGCACCACCTGATAGGGATGGTTCTATTTTTTTGCACTACACTGAAGTAGAACTGCTGAACCGATTTCCCAATTAAATTCGCACCGACACAATTCTAACCCAACCGAATGAAAATGAATTTTTGCTCTACGCAAAATAAGCGCTCAAGTGAACCGACACTGCACAACTTCTCTTCAGAGTGGAACCGTCCAAGCTTAATACTGACGTGGTACCGAGTAGAACCGCTCCGTAGCGGGTCGCTCCGAACCGAATTCGCTATATGATGCGGTCGAAATCGCATCGCCTGGCGGCTTGGCGACTCGACTGGTCTAGGTAGCAGTCCAGTCGCGCGGCCGCCGCGGCTACAAAGAATATGTTTATTATCTATAGGTTATCATTCAATCATCTATATGAGATTCAATAGTTATTTATGTATCGGCTGCGCCTCCGGCTTTAATTTCACGACCGGGCCCTAAACGCTTTCTTACGCCTGAGCTGCATACAACATTTTATGAACGATCTCCTCTAAAACACATCTCGTAATTTTATAAAATTTGACGCTGTCTGGAAATTAAATTGTCAAAGTGACGCAAAGGTATTTGATTTTGATTAAACATTGAAATAATACAAATAAATTGAATGTAACGATAACAACAACATAAATAAAGGTAGCCTTATTGAAAAAATGTCCAAAAGTGGAAATGAGTGGCGGTTTTGGAGAAGATTTTTACGGCGAATGAAGAAGAAATTACCGATTTCCCAGCAGAAATTACGAACGCTGCCGAAGCTACAGAATTATTACCAGTGAAATCCGAAATTTTATGTGAAAAAGAATAAGTGGTCTTCAATAAATGGAGCAAGTTCAAGTAGATGATGTTACTATAAAGGAAGAAGTTCTCCGGATCTTTTTTTTGGAAAAATCGATCAAGTACAAGTCATCATCATAATGTAAATAATTGTCCCAATTGTAATTTTGAGGTGTATAATCACGCAAAATAAATCATTAGTCATTAAAAAGATAGAATGAAGCTATTTTGTTCAAGAATGCACGATACGTACTTCTAGCGCCCTAGGGCGTAAAATACCACTTTAGCGCCCGCGAATCAAGGCGTAAGATGGCGTTTTATGACCGATCGTTCATAAATTATTTTATACACGAAAACCATTCATTATTTATATGCCATCAAATTTATCAAACCCATTGCGCAAAAGTAGTTGATGGAAAATTACAAAATTATAAATAGACTTCTCCACTACTAGCTTGAGAAGACGTCATTTTGTACTGACTTTTACGTATAGTGAAGTTGATTTTTCCTATCTCTGTCAAAAGGTGTGGATTTTCAATAATTATACAGGCTGTTTGATAAAAAGTTCAAAACGCCACAGTTTCTTTGGTTGTGATCCGATTTCAAAAACTCAAAAACAAAAAAAAATATTTATTTTTCATGCGCTATCAATAGGCCATGATGCCAAATTTTTTCCATCAACTTCTTTTTTTTACATTGTCAAATTCAATTTTATGAATAATAAAGTACGATTATTATCAATTCAAAATTTAAGTAAGTATATTTTTCTATACCATGAGTGAATAAAAACGTTGATTTTTCTTAATAATTATCAGAAAAATGCATAAAATGATTCGCCAGATTTGGTGGAATTAAACAAAAAACGTCATTTTCACGTTTGCTTTGGAATCCAAAGCACTCCCGAAACTGGATTCTTTAAAAATTAATTTCAATTCTGACAAAACTTTCTATGCGTTTTTTTTTGGGTGAACATTGAAAAAAAGTCAGCTTTTCACATACCATAGTAAAGAGAAAAATTCATACTTCAATTTCAAACTGAAAATACTCGTAATTCATTATTAAAAAAATTAAATTTTCCAGTGTTAAAAAATAATAGTTGAGGGAAAAAAGGCCATAAGGCCTATTGATAGTGAATGAAAATCAAATCATTTTTTGATAATGTGTATAATATACTATTATAGACCTTCATAGGTGGAAAAATAACAATAACCACAATACCTCCTTGATGGGAAATTGACATGTTTTGCAATTGATAATTGGGGACCTACAGTGTGCTCAAACCGATTTTGATTCCTAGTCAGCTATGATTATCATTCTTTCTTGATTCCGCTAATAATTGTAAAAAGAGACAGAACGATAATCATAGCCAACTAGGAATATTCACATTTTGTTCTCGAAGTATATCCGCCAGTCGAATAGTTCCTATAACTACCCACTCATCGGAATGTTAATGCAGACATTTTGTTGGTGAAAGTATTGCTGATGAAAAATTATTTCCTCCATCTAATGATAAATGGTACGTATGCGATTAACTCATTATTGGCTATTGGCTCGGTAATGACCCATAGTGAGCATTCTAAATCTATATGTATTTAGAAATGAGAGTTCTATGGGGTTCGAGATATCTGAGAGATATCTGAATTCAAAACCTGTCGACTCTAATTATTTTTTCACTTGTTTCCAATGTTGGATGAATTATGTTCCGAGAATTTCATCGTGATTTCACGTGTATTTAGACACGATTGTTTTTCTCATTCTTGTCGCTCGTTCCCATAAATGAACCCTTTTTTTAACATTGGTAAATTTAATTTATTTAATAATTGAAGGATGCATTTTTCTCTTTGCTATAGTGTGTAAAAAGGTGACATTTTTATAAAAACGCAAACAAAGTTTTGTCAGAATTGAAAATAACTTTTAAAAAATCAGTTTCAGGACTGCTTTGTATTTCAAAGCAAACGTGAAAATGACGTTTGTTGTTTAATCTGACCAAATCTGGCGAATCCGAGGGCGAATCCGAGGGCGAATCCTTTTATGCATTTTTCTGATGATTATTGAGAAAAATCCACTATTTTATTCAGAATAGTTTGACAACCTACTCTAATTACATCCGTGGCGAATTTACCTATCTCCATCTTATTAGGGAGCCATCACATTATTTACCTATAATACTTTGACAATCAGACCGCTATTCATAGAAAGTATTTGTGCTTTGAACTTTTCATTAGGACGGTTATTATACCGATATTTACAAAATATTGTTATTGTGAGTGTCAGTGGTTATAATGGCATCAAACGATGAACTACGCGCATGGTTCGATTCGTCTGACGAAGAAATAGAAGAAGAAGCTCTAATTTTGGCCTTCTTGCTAGAACAAGAACAGAAAACTCGAAAAAGAGCTCCAAACGATCTATTCACGCACAGGGAAACTGAAGGCTTACAGAAGATATTGATCGACAGACATCTGTTGAATGATGAGGAAATGTTTCGAAAATTCTTCAGACTGAACATTGAGCAGTTCAATCATGTTCTTTCTCTAATCGAAGTCGCCATTACGAAACAACCATGTCCTAAACACAAGAGACCAATCACCCCAGCAGAAAAACTAGGACTTACTTTGAGGTATGTACACTGGGGGAATCATAAATCGGGACACCTTGCCGACCAGCGTGTTTTTAAAGTTGCCTATTTACGCCGTTTCGATGAAGCCATGTTAAGATGCGACCCGGCAGTTGTTAGAAACCTGAAACCAGCCGATATTCTTTGGGAAACGACGAATCAGTCTCAGTCTTGTTGGTATGCGTCCTAAGACTTCAATCGCTCAACCGCTCGGCGCGTTAAATTTTAAAATAGGTCGTCGCGACTTATGGCCGTTTCACACGATTAATTATTACTATCGCAACTTTATCTAGTATGAGACTGATTTAAAATTTACGCATTTTCTGTTTCAAACCATTGAAATGTCAAATATCAGATTTTATTGAAAGTTGCGATCGTGATCATTAATCGTTTAAACGGACATATAACTTCAACTAGCGGTTAATTTTAGGTGTTATATCAATTGTAGCCTAGCCAAAAATCGGCCCTTTGAGTGCAAAATTAGTAATAAATCACAGATATTTTGCGAATTAAAATATCAAATTATTTCGTTATAAAAAGTTGTTACATTTTTTCACGAAAGCGATAACGCTTTTGGCGGACTTGGTCAATCAATTCACTTCAATTAAATACTAGAGCATGCACGGAAGTAATGGGAGGGCCTTTGGATGGCTTATATTTTAATCTGAGATTCTCATTGATTCATACAATACATGATCAATTTGAACAGTTTGATCAATAATCATCCAAAATTCGATAATCATCCAAAATTCTTAAACTAGAGCACTTGGTCAAAACTGTTGCAAACTCTTTTCAAAGCCGTTGCAGCTCTTTACAATTTTCATACGATCATCCACCACGTTTTGCTCCAATTTGCTCGCTATTAACATAAAATAATAAGCACATAATAAGCCAGTCATATCCTCTTGGTTCGTCGGTTTTGGCAAGCGCAAGCGGTCACTCGCCGACACCAGGTAGTCTTACAGATTTGCCTGCGGCAGAATTTGGAACCCCTAGATAACAATGGAGAAATATATCCGTCTTCGTCTATTCAAAACTTACACCAAATGAACTTTCCATGGTTGTGTCACGTCGGAATTATGAATTATGAATCTCTGAGTTAAAATTTTCTCTTGAATTTTATTTTCGATATATCCGCCACATCTATGAAATTACACTTTTCAAATTTATTATCGCACATCCACTAATTTCCCATTTCACATTGAATTTGATACGAAATTGATTTTTACAGAAAATCGCAAAACACTTCGAATAAAAGTTGTAGCACTTTTGATTCAAGTGCGCTAGTTTAGGAGTTATCGATTACTTGAAATGGAGCACAGGATAATTTAAGATGTCCGCTCATGTATTTTTGCCAAATTTATTATTGCACTTTCACTAATTTTCCGTTTCACGTTGAATTTGATACAGACTTTTTAATGTAGAAAAATCAACATTCCGGTTAATGACGTGTTAAGACTCTAGATATTGAGATAATTGAATACTTCTTGGTGATGATATAATATGTATAAATATTAGGTGACAATAAATTATCTTTTTCATTCAAGTCTCAATTATTGCGTGCAGATCCAAGAATTATTCAATTATCTTAATTTCTAGAGTCATAACACGTCATTAACCGGAATGATAATTTTTCTACATCAAAAAGTCTGTATCAAATTCAACGTGAAACGGAAAATTAGTGAAAGTGCAATAATAAATTTGGCAAAAAAAACATGAGCGGAGATCTTAAATGATCCCGTGCTCCATTTCAAGTAATCGATAACTCCTAAACTAGCGCACTTGAATCAAAAGTGCTACAACTTTTATCCGAAGAGTTTTATATGATTTTCTGCAGAAAACAATTTCGTATCAAATTCAACGTGAAATGGGAAATTAGTGAATGTGCGATAATAAATTTGAAAAGTGTAATTTCATAGATGTGGCGAATACATACAGGCTGTTTGATAAAAACTCCAGAACGCCAGTTTCTTTGGTTGGGATCCGATTTCAAAAACCCATCAACAAAAAATTATTTATCTTTCATGGACTACGAATAGAGCTTGTTACCAAATTTTTTCCATCAACTTCTTTTTTTAACATTGGTAAATTTATTATTTTAAGAGTAAAGTACGATTACTTCTAATTTAAAATTGAAGTATGTATTTTTCTCTTTACTATGGTATGTAGAAAGTGGTCATTTTTTTGATTTTTATCCAAGAAAACGCATAAAAAGTTTCGCCCGATTTGAATTAAATTTTAAAAAATGTCAGTTTCAGGAGTGCTTTGGATTCCAAAGCAAACGTGAAAATGACGTTATGTGTTCAATCCGACCAAATCTGGCGAATCATTTTTTGCGTTTTTCTGATGATTATCAAGAAAAAATTACTTTTTTATTGGCCGATGGTATAGAAAAAAAGATCTACTTCAACTTTGAATTGGAAATAATCGCGTTTTATTATTAAAAAAGTTAAATTTATCAATGTTGAAAAAAGAAGTTGAGGGAAAAAATTTGGTAACAAGTCCTATTCGTAGAGCATGAAAAATAAATCATTTTTTATCAATGGGTTTTTGAAATCGGATCACGACAAAAAAAACTGTGGCGTTCTGGAGTTTTTATCAAACAGCCTGTATATCGAGAATAAAATTCAAGAGAAGATTTTAAATGAGAGATTCGTTCATAATTCTGACGTGACACAACCATGGAAAGTTCGTTTGGTGCAAGTTTTGAATAGACGAAGACGGATATATTTCTTCATTGTTATCTAGGGGTTTCAAATTCTGCCGCAGGCAAATCTGTAAGGCTACCTGGTGTCGGCGAGTGACCGCTTGCGCTTGCCAAAACCGACGAACCAAGAGGATAGGACTGGCTTTTTTATGTGCTTATTCTTTTATGTTAATAGCGAGCAAATTGGAGCAAAACGTGGTGGATGATCGTATGAAAATTGTAAAGAGCTGCAAAGGCTTTAAAAAGAGTTTGCAACAGTTTTGACCAAGTGCTCTAGTTTAAGAATTTTGGATGATTATCGAATTTTGGATGATTATTGATCAAACTGTTCAAATTGATCATGTATTGTATGAATCAATGACAATCTCAGATCAAAATATAAGCCATCCAAAGGCCCTCCCATTACTTCCGTGCATGCTCTAGTTTTTAATTGAAGTGAATTGATTGACCAAGTCCGCCAAAAGCGTTATCGCTTTCGTGAAAAAATGTTACAACTTTTCATAACGAAATCATTTGATATTTTAATTCGCAAAATATCTGTGATTCAGTACTAATTTTGCACTCAAAGGGCCGATTTTTGGCTGGGCTACAATTGATATATAACCTAAATTTAACCGCTAGTTGAAGTTATATGTCCGTTTTAAACGATTAATGATCACGATCGCAACTTTCAATAAAATCTGATATTTGACATTTAAATGGTTTGAAACAGAAAATGCGTAAATTTTAAATCAGTCTCATACTAGATAAAGTTGCGATAGTAATAATTAATCGTGTGAAACGGCCATAAGTCGCGACGACCTATTTTCAAATTTAACGCGCCGAGCGGTTGAGCGATTGAAGTCTTAGGACGCATACCAACAAGACTGAGACTGATTCGTCGTTTCCCACTGAATATCGGCCGGTTTCAGGTTTCTAACAACTGCTGGGTCGCATCTTAACATGGCTTCATCGAAACGGCGTAGATAGGCAACTTTAAAAACACGCTGGTCGGCAAGGTGTCCCGATTTATGATTCCCCCAGTGTACACACATTTTATTTTAATTCCCACGCGGCCTATTGAGAGGGTGTCTAATATGTAACCTGGCAGCCCGGGGCCAGGTCAACACACACAAAAAGACCGTTCGAATAGAGAATCACACCTCGACACCTGCAGTGCTAAGCCATAATATCATTATCGATGATTACCTGACAAAAGTGAATAGCCGAAGAAATGGAAGCGCTACCTGAATTCTGACCGATCGTAAAATGCCAACGCTAATACCGCCCATACCTGGCGAGCGACCACCGGTACCCCTAATAAAAGTAAGCGCACGTGCCGAACTGCATTAGTACGTATGATCGAAATCACGCTAATCAATCCCTAAGCGTAATTACCCCGAGCGCCGTGAACGACGCTCGTCTCTGTTCTTAACGCACATAAGAACCAAAGTCCCGAAGACCAGTACGCATCGGAATGTGCGGACAATGACGATCCATCTGCCTCTCTCGCACGATTCCTCGAATCGAGAGCGGGCAAGTGCCTCGGATCCCGAGAACCGAAGGGAACAATGGGGTGGTACCTGCTAAACGGCCTAGATTTCGAACCGATGTCGCATATTCGTAAAATTTCACAACTAACCCTTGCGTGTGGAAAAGGGTGGAGACACAGAACGACAGTGAAAGACGGTGATACTCCGACCCGTTCGTCAAGCTATCCCTTGGCTCACCAGCCCTTCGGAAAAAGAGATGAGGAGAGACGCGGAACTAATTTGCGTGTGTAAAAAGGGGTACTCGTGCCATAGGAAGACAGACGATCTTGACGTCTCGAAGATACCACCACCGAGAAGACGATCACCAGCTCCAACCCAGCCAGCCAGGACCGACCACCAGCTCCAGCCACTACACGGGGAAACACCAGCTCCAGCCACTACACGGGGAGACACCAGCTCCAGCCACCTCGAGGAGGACCACCAGGCCTACCATTGCGGAAGCTGCCCGGATTCACCACCTCCGAAGACGCCGGCCTACACCCGATTCGGAGTCCAGCGTGCCCTCTGGGAAGCGGTCGCCGTCCACCCTCCTGGGAGTCCAGCGGGCCCAAAGGGAAGTCGCAGAGAGAAAACCAACTGGGAGTCCAGCGTGTCCTCTGGGAATTGGCGAGAGGAAAACTCACTGGGAATCCAGCGTGTCCCCCGGGAATCGATGAGAGGAAAACCAACCGGGAATCCAGTGTGTCCTCTGGGAATCGGAGAGAAGAAAACCAACTGGGAATCCGCGTGTCCGCTGGGAACCAGCAAGACGAAAACCAACTGGGAGTCCAGCGTGTCCACTGGGAATCGGAGAGAGGAAAACCGACTGGGAATCCGCGTGTCCGCTGGGAATCAGCAAGACGAAAACCACCTGGGAATCCAGCGTGTCCTCTGGGAAGCGGCAGTAATAAATCCTACTGGAATCTAGCGTGCCCGACTGGGAAAATCTGAGTTGCTCGCCCGCCTGGAAGTCGCAGGATCGCCCTCCTGGGTGAATTTCATCCGCTCGCCCGACTGGAAGTCGCAGGTTCGCCCTCCTGGGTAAATCTTGATCGCTCGCCCGACGGGAAGTCGCCGGCTCGCCCTACTGAGAAAATCTCAGCCATTCGCCCGCCAGGAAGTCGCAGGCATTGACCTACTGGGTAACCTCTAGTTACTCGCCCTACTGGGAGAAACGCAGACTAGACCTACTGGGCAACTGTGGATCCCTCGCCCGCCAGGGAGTCGCTGGCTCGCCCAATCCGGGTGTGTGCCTCCTTCCGCAACCTGAAAGCCATCCTCGAGGAGATGGGCCGCACACGCCGCAGTCCGACGCCGGCGCCGGGCGTATCTGTGCCCACCATTGCTCCAGGTCCGTAAGACGGGTTTGTCTCGTTTATTCATCGGTTTTTGCTTTCCTAACACCGCGCCTCCGCCAATATTGTCACGATACTTTTTGTCCAGCCACGAGATATTACATCGCACATGACTGTATTCATTATTCTGTTCTGTTTCTTTAGCTCGCGTAATTGTCATTGCATGTAAAGTGGGAAAGCCCTTCCGGAATTCCCTTCGCCATTGTATCGCGTGATGACCCACTTTTCGGTCGGGGTGCCTCTCAATGATAGGCAGTAATCTCTCTTGCTATTCATTTTTATTGCCGGCGCTTAACCGTATTTGGGTGCGCGCAGGTACCTAAAGCGCTTCCGATCGCATCGGACTAGGGCAATCGCGATTCCTCGATTTCTACTCGGTGAGGGCGAGCAGTTTAGGCTATTACCCCATCCTAACTAAAAAGATCCATTTGGACACGGCACATCGAGAGTAGGTGACCTATGGTTGCGCCTGCTACTCGCCGAATTGTTGTTTTTTGGCCACCGGCTAGGTCGACACGCTGCGCCACCTGAAGTGGCGAATCGAATGACCGTTTCCGCGTTTTGCCTAATAATCCTTGATGGGGGTTGCTGCACGTGATTGAGAGCCGACGCTTGGAACGCAGCGTGAGTTAATCACACATTCGGATTGCCTCGTGAATAGGATGTTTTCTCATAATGAATTGTTCACCCGTCGTTGGGAGACGAAAGTCGGGAATTTGAATTTCAACTATAACCAGACGTTTTCAACCAGGGCGTTTTCAGAACAAATTAAACCATGTCCCTAACGAATTTGCATCACCCTTCGGCATCCATAGATCGGGTACTAAGCACCAGCCGTAAAATTTGCACGGGATGTTCACCTCGGTGACATCACCGTATGCGGGACTGGCCCTCTCCCAACCTAAGTTGTAATATTTGGTCGCACGGGCTTAGGCTCCTCGAGACTATGGCAAGCTGAGATTCCATTGATTTGTGTATCTTTGTGTTACGTATTTGATTGTGTATGTTCGCGACCTCGGGATCGGTCTGACTCTTGTCTCTTGTCTACTGCGATAACTGTGTATTCAATGAACGTATGGTTTAAAGCTTCTCGTTTAATTTCTCGAACCCAACGTGTGTGGTACTACGTGAATTTGGGGTACAGCGACGACACAACGTAGGGGCCCACCTTCGATTAGACGATCACCTTAATTGGCCAGGTAAAAGGGTAAGCACGGCACCAAAAGGTAAACAGGTAAAGACGGGGGAATCTACGCGAGATTAGGGGGCCCGGGGGTGGCGAGTTACAAATAATAACATACTTTGTGTATAATCACTTTTTCGGTCGAGGTAGCCATGATCATCATTTTGTCACTATGTCTATGTAATGGATGTAAAAAGGTTCGTGGATAGGTAACCAATTAAGTAAGGTAATTTTACTAAAAAACTGTTTTTTTTTATCAAAAACTGCGAATATTTAAAAAATATCAGTTTTAGGTATAGGGCATGCTAACATTATGTCACTTTGAATTTAATTCTACGTCGATTGCTATTATAAAAAATGGCATGTGCTATTTGGAAAAATCGGGTTTTCCACATTTTTCAGTGTCAACTTTGTGACGATTGAAAAAAAAATCGATGAACAAATTCTCGACTTCGTTCATCTTATGCAAATAATCTGTGAAAATTATGCAGCTGTACAAAATTTTAAATTGACCGGCTTAAATCAATCACTTTGTATTTTTCAATAAAATTTAAAAAATCTGGAAGCTAAACGAACTGTACCACCCTGCACAGTTCGTTGTGACCATTTTTTCGAAAATCAATTCATAAACTCTTATTTTTTCGCTTTCAATGAAAAAGGCTGTTATCCGCTTTTTTAATGATTGGAAAAACAATTTGCGTATACACCGCAACGGTATAAAATTGGGTATACCTACATCAGCTACAACTAAAGATAAAGACAAGGATCAAGATAAGAATTTAATAAGTATGTATATTGCAAATAATAATATTAATAATAATGATAATTATAATAGTCATAAAATATGAATGAATTAAAATAATAATAAGAAACATTTCCGTCAAATATGTTTCGAAACTTGTTGGGGATGGCCCGAAAATGTATGAATCTAGTTCGGATGAGGATTCACTACTCGTCGTATTCAAGGATGTATTCGCTTCATCCCGGCGTTTGGACTCTATCACGTCATATTCTAAATCGAAAAACACTCTGCTAATTTGCGATTTCGCTCGGTGTTGAGCTTCCTCGGGCCAACGTTTGATGGTTTCTCCCATGCTCCTCAGAAACAAATCGACGGGATGTTCCGATTCCTTCGGCTTGTCGGCCCGACGGCGGCCATTTTCCTCGCGTCTTTTTTTCAAGTATTCCAATACTTGCGATGTCGGAGTTGACGCATTATTTTTTTCCATCGGTCTCAATTTGATTTTTTTTGAAGGACCCATTTCGTCAGAGACAGCGTCAGCGGTTGGTTAGAGTTCCACGTCTTGACTATTTTCCTCTTCCAATTCCTCCACCTCTTCTTCTTCTTCATTTTCTTCTTCTGCTTCTACTTCATCGCGAGTCTTCCGTTTCTTATTCGTTGTCCTACAACTCGAAACATTCGTCATACTTCTGAAATTAAAAAATAAATTGTTTAAATTTCCACAAAGTCATCATTACCAACTTGTTACTCACTCTCTCTCCTGTTCAACAACATCTATAAATGAGAGACTTTGTGAGAGCTTCCACGGATCGGACGACTTTCGAGCAGATCCAGTGGATTTTTTGGCCGCGTTCTTCTTCCTCTTGTAGGTGTCCTTGATGTTTTTCCACCTTTTTTTGCATTCTTCCACTGCAAAAAAAAAACACTAATTAATGTTAATTGCATCCACCTAAATAGCGAGCATGGCTACTTTTGACTAAAATTTATACAATAGGTACAGTGCGCGTCTTAAGTGTCCACCCCCCCTAAAAAATTTGAACGGGTAGACAATTTTTTAATCGGTCGAACAGGTCGACTTTTATTTCCAATTAGACATCTTTTCACGCAATTTTTGTTTCTCCAACATTTTTGGTATGACAGGAAATTACCCCAACTTGTTTTTTTTTTAAATTAACTTACCTGACTTTTTTGCAATTTCGGAATCAGACAGAATGATTGTCATTTATGTGAAATTTTCTCGATCGCACCGTATTTGTGAATTTAATAATGATTAAATGATTGCCATTCTCTTTTTCAGATTCCTTGCTACTGGAGAATCCTTCGCCTCTCTCTCATTTGCTTTTCGCATATTTCCCAGCTACATAAGCAGGATTGTTTCTGAGGTGTTGGAAAACTGCGCAAAAAAGCTTCCGGAACGATTCATACGACAACCTACCCCGGCAGATTTGGTGAAAATTTCGAATGAATTCAATGAAAAGTGGAATTTTCCATTCTGTATAGCCGCTGTAGATGGAAAGCACATACGCATATTCTGCCCAGGGAAAACTGGATCGTTGTATTTTAATTATAAAGACTTTTTTTCCATCGTCTTGTTGGCTTTTGTTGACGCCAACTACAAATTTATAATGGTAGTCATTGGGTCGTATGGAAAAGAAGGTGACAGTGGCATAATTCAAAAATCGGATATAGGGAAGTTGATAGAGAATGAGGAATTTTATCCACCTTCCGGAAAATTATCCGATGCAAATCCGGAAATTCCGTTCGTGATTGTTGGTGACGAGGCATTCAGATTATCTAATGAAACCGTATGCGCGAAAGGATGCACGCGCAGACAAGAAAAAATTAGTTTTCAATTACCGCCTGTCACGTGCAAGGAGTGTTTCTGAAAACGCCTTTGCGTTGTTGAGCCAAGTATTTCGAATTTTCTACGCTCCGATTGCAGTAAGGCCAGAAGTCACGGATAATTTTGTTATGACAGCTTGTTGTCTACATAATATGTTGAGGGATGCATTTCTCGAAAAAAAACAAAATCCTTTTTTCCATCTTTCGACAGAGACTCATGCACCCACTGAAAATTTAATTTCGGTTCACGCTACAGGTGGATATAGAAATGCAGAAGGATTTCATGTTAGGGATGAATTTTGTGAATTTCTCAATAGTATGGAGGGAAAAGTTCCATGGCAGGACGCAGCTGTTGAACAAAGCGACAAAATTTGAAATAATATTATTCCATATTTGTAAAAAAAATTAATAGGAAATATTTGTATGTACTGATAATGATAGTGTGGCTCATATGTTATTTCTTAATATCCTCGTCTTATTAAAATAGTGTTTTTTCATAAAGATTTCATAATTCCGCTACCTATTGTAAAGTTTTTTGGAATAAAAATCTAGGTACTCACCAGAATTTCCAATTTTTTCCGAAATTTCCTTCCATGCATTGTCCCGAATATTCAAGTTCTCATAGTCCTGCCTTTTTGGATCATACAAGGAAGGATGAGTTGCCACCAAGTCACACAAGTATGAGTCCAACATTTTGCAATTGCACCTCGATTGTCACTATGATGGTCACGTTGTTGGCGCGGAGGGCAAAGTTTGACTGAGAGAAAATTGAAAGGTTCTTCAAGTACCTGCTTTATCGAGGAACTTGGGGTTTCCCGAATCAGATGGGTACTTACCTACTACACAAATTCATCTTATTCCAAGTGAGCTTTGCAGACCCTCTCAACCAATAGCCTCTTTTCTGGAGAGATGACTTGCTCGCGGACCAGTTTGGGCGGGTGTTCCTGGCTTTGCCACAACCATGGCAACCACCAAACAAATTTCGTTTGATCTTTGGGAGGCAAATGAATTGATCATATTACCTTTGGTACATACCCTTCATTGAAATGTGGGTAGGGTAGGATAGATATTTCATAGAATTTTCTGGCCTCTGGGCAACATGATAATTTTTATTTCAAAACTTGCAGGGAAGTGATGCGAGTTGAAACTTATTTTCTAGTTTTATCTTTCATGCACTGTCAATAGGCCTTTTTGCCAAATTTTATCCCTAACCCGAATCATCATCTAATTTAAAAAAAGAAACTTTTTATAGAACAGCCTGTATTTAGCATTATCATTTTCTATTTGTTGTGAAGATTATTCTCAAATGTTTCGGCCAATGTCGAAATTATCTAACAAAAGTATGACACTGATAGCGTTTCCGAATGGACAAGACTGAACTAGCTCGGCTCTAAATTCGAGCTGCTTTTGATTTGATATTTCAAATCTCTAGCCAATCACGAATGAACTGTAATCATTCTGAAATTAGTTCGATTTTTCCCACCAGGTGCGTATTCGACCCGGCAAGGGAACAATTATTTGGGTTATTAGCGAATGGCTCTTTTCCGGTCACTTATACTACTGAGGTATAGGTGTGGTATAGGTAGGTATAATATCCTACATGGTAAAATAAGATCTCGGAAAACCCCTACAGTACTAAATTATTGAGAATGAATGAATGAATGAATACAAAGTTTATGAGTGTTAATAGAGTCGGCGGATATAATATTCACAAAAGACCGAACAGCGGGGGGGGCGGGTCTTCTCTTGTAGGTATCCTTAGACAAACCCCCTGACGTCAGTTCTGAGAAATTACAAATTACCATCGGGAAAAATAGAAAGTTGTCCCCCATTGAGACACTTCCTTCTTAATTCTGGCTAGAATGAAAGAAGCACGCCCCATTGCTGTGGGATGTATAGTTGCCTTCTGGATATTGTGAATATTGGGAGGACAACCTCTTTTATGGCTCAGTAATAATAATATCGCTTTCAAAAATTGAGGATCCGTTTCGGATAAAATTAGCGAATTTTTCCCCTCAAAAATGAAGCGTCAACGTCGGGACGCCAGACGTGTTATATTTCAATAACAAAGGTACTATTCAATTTACGCTACTGGATTCAGAAAAATTTACCAAATCAGATAACGTTTGTCGATTTTTAGAATATCAATTAATAAGCGTGTAATTAATTAGCGAACTTGCCATATAGAACCGGCCGCGCGCTTGCAGTACACTCGACGGAGAAATGTTCCCAAGATGCAACATAAGTTTTGAATGTCAGTTCCACGTTGCATATTGAGCGCATTGCTTTGCCGAGTGTATCGCAAGTCAGCCGATGATTTTACATGGCAAGTTCGCTAATTAATTACAGATTTATTGATTGATATTTTTTAAATCGGAAAACGCTATCCAATCGGGTAAATTTTTCTGAATCCAGTAATGTAATCAAAATGATACCTTTATCATAAAAATTCAAGACGTCTGGCGTCCCGACGCTTCAGTTTTCACGGGAAAAATCCCCTGATTTTTCCAGAGGTAGCTCTCAGTATCCCAGACGGATCCTCAATTTCTGGAAACGATCGTTTCGTTGGTTTTCGCAGGAAAAATTCGGACACAAGTGTACAATCGCCAGCCGCAAAGCCGCGCGACTGGACTGGTATAGCGACTCTTGACGAAAAATCCAAACCGCGTCGCCCGGGCCGCGTCGCTTCAGGCGGAAGATTTAGGTTTAGAGAAGAATTACGACGTATTCAAACAGAAAATGGTCAAGTTCTTTTCTCCACCGACCACACCTGGTGACCCTATGATACAATTAACGAGTCGGCCGTGGCCTATGCAGTGCGATTGAAGGAAATCGGAAATCAAATTCTTGGAGAAGATCTTGCCGACGCTGGGGTAGGTGAAACACACGGGTTAAAGAAGAAGAATAAGCAGCTAGTTTTGAACCAATTTCGAGTAGGATTACGAAGAGAGTTACAGAAAGAAATCGGTGCGCTATTTCTGAGAGAAGATTATCTTACGATTGATCGCGCGGTCGAGTTAGTGCAGAGTGTTGAAATCCAGGAATGTTGCGCAAGGAAACCCCGCAGTATTCAGCGCTAGCGCGAACTACCCTGATAACCGCCGGGTTTGCTATAGATGTGGGTCGCCTGACTATTTCGCTAGAAGTTGTCCTAATAACGTGAACTATCCGCGCGACGATAGATTTCAAAGTAATAATCGAGGGAACCCGCCACCAAGAAGAGATAATTACGGAGCCCCCCGTGCAGACCAACCTCCTCCGCGCAATAATTGGAATTCGAATTATAACAACGGCCCGAACAGATACGAGAACAG
Organism: Salpingus planirostris; assembly: GCA_949788335.1. Taxonomy (NCBI): domain Eukaryota; kingdom Metazoa; phylum Arthropoda; class Insecta; order Coleoptera; family Salpingidae; genus Salpingus; species Salpingus planirostris. The sequence goes on along the minus strand of CATKUT010000014.1, from coordinate 357,141 downwards.
ATATGAGAACCGATATGATAACACTAATAGACGTGAGGATACCCGCCGAATGTCACCTCAGCAAAATAACTATCCCAGCAATTATTATCAGCAGCCGCGCAATCAAACGAATCAACCGTTAAACTTCAACAACCCTTCGGCGACTTCCCGTCCGGAGGGTGGACGTCAATATATCCACTCCAACATGAAGAGATAACAGCCGTTCCCCACATTAGAAGTCGTACTCAAACCTACCCTTCTTACGTAAATTTATTAATAGACGGTAGAAATATTTGCTTTTTGTTGGATACAGGATCGGATGTATCAATTACTCGTACGGAGAATATTAACTCTTGGAAATATTTGGAAGGCCCAAGTTTAATATTGATCGGTATATCTGGACAGGTTAAAGCATTAGGGGAGGTAGAAGTACATGTTAGAACTAAACAGAACCATATTTATACAAATTTTAATTTTATAATTTGCGACGACGCTTCAAATATTAAATGTTCCGGATTATTGGGGAGGGATTTCCTGGTAGACCAGAAAGCAGTAATCGATTTTGAAAATGATGTTTTATACATCTGGGGAACGATGATACCATTAATTCGTGCGAGGGACGCGATGACGCAGGAAATAACGACGTGTTTAGGGGAATATGATATGAATGCGATTGAGGAAGTACAAGATGGTATAGTGGCACAACCTCCAATCGCCGAGTTAATAGAATCAGAGGTAGAACTAAAAATAGACCATCAGGTGAAGGAGTCACTTGAGTGGAAGGAAGTAAATGTTATAGTGGAGGCCTAGACATTTTATCAGATAAATAAATTATGTCAAATAATAATGGTATTTTTTTCGATTTAAAATTCTATAAAAATACTCACCAATAGCGATCATAGGCCGATGTATATTTGCCGGATTTGTTGGATCGTCAACATTATCCGACACAACCTCGATCGCCTCAACCGACATGGCACGAACATCCTCTTCGTCATGCGTCAAATGATTTTGCTGTATTTCTACAACATCCTCTTTTTCCGCTACTTGACGAATGTTTAAATCACCATCATCGACATTAGCACGTTGACTATTGTCAGTGACTCGCTTTCTTCGTTCAAGACGACTTTCGTCATCATCGGAAGAATCATCAGTTCCTATAGAATAATAATTAAATCAATTGCAATTTTCTATATTATGTTCAATAATAATACTACCGCTTAGGCCCCCAAATTCTTGCACTACCACCTGCGGTTGGAGGTAGGGTTGAATTGGTGGCGACGAAACAACATCATCACGAATAGCTGTTGGTTGAAGTCTCATTTCGGATGATCCAACAGCTCCTTCGTCTCCCAACAGACCCGGTTGGTAGGGTCCTTGGTCCACCGGTATCGGCTTTCCGTTTTCGGTTAATCTCATCGTAGAGGTGCCGGCGACCAACTCCTCTTCAATAAGATCCACCTCTTCTGCACCATCATCTATTCGGGGACGTTTTGATGGTGGTGAGAGAGTCTCAAAAACGGCAACGGCATCCGCCGACGCCATACCGGACCTCTCAGGATTATCGGCCACCGACCTCGTCTCTTCCGAAATGGCCTCCTGAGCTGGTTTCTTTGTTTTCTGACCTCTAGCTTTTCGTCCTTTTTTGCTAGTCAGATGAGTTTTCTTATTTTTCGGCATTTTCGTCAATCTGGAAACATCTTACACTTATTTTAAATCGTTTTTCTGTCTTATACTCACTTTCGAGAAATTTATTAAAATTGTTTATTTCTTTTGTTTTAGTTGCCCCTAGCAATATTTTTTGGGCTCCTTTGTTTTTTCGTTTCTTCCAGTTACATTTGTTTTTACTGATCATTATTATTATTGTTAGAAAATGTTGTTTAGTCATTTTATTGGAACTTAGAACGTATTTATTTAACTTAAAGAACAGTTTATTGTAATTTTAACGTGATTATTATTCATTGCTTCGCGTCCCTCAACGGAACTGGAACTCCAGTGACGTCCCTCTCCAACGTCAGAGCGTTGCCAACTCCGCGTTGCCAATCTGACAACCTCGTCGGGACAAAGTCCCTATCATTATCATATTTTTTTAATGTAAATCTTTTTTTTTTATTTATGATAATGATAATTTTCAATAAAGTTTATGGCTCGGTTCACTGTGAAAGATGATTATTTTCATACGGCTCACCAATGTCATTTTGTGTAAAATGGTTTATTGTTGTCGCTTTTTCGCGAACATTTAGTTTTAAAAGACTGCGATCTCTTTGGTTGTGGGGCGACAAATTCTTAACCACAGCCAATGAGAGCGTTGAAGCGTTGTAACCGAAAACTAGATGGTCGCCAAAAAACGACATACATGTATGTATGTATGTATGTAGAAACTATTCTGTGTCTCTTAAAGATCGTTTAAAGTCGTATCAACAGTCGATATTGCTTTGGTGCAGCCAATATGAGATCTCCTTTCTCCTACCTTAGTGACGTTTTGTTTTAATGTTTGATCGATTCCGTTATACACGAAACCGTTTCGTTGGCTCGTTATCAATAAATTATGTAATAATAATAAGATTGTGGTTATTTTATCATTGTTTTAATTAGTGGTAGTCAATCCTTTTTTTTTAATGGACAGATTAAAAGATACATTTTATACTGGCTGAGAGGAAGCCTTTTGGTCATTTTGCGTTTGATAGCACTAATGCGGTTACCTCTCTTCCGTACCATGATAATTACTCTCATTTTTGCATTAGGAAACGGTGTTTATCACAGTATCATGACAGTAACTGGGTGCTTGAGTCCTAATCGTTTTCTAAAAAATAATAAAAACAATAACCCTTAATTAAATCTGAAATCATTGTTTATATTCTTGTACTACCTAAGCTGTGCCATGATTGTAATTTTTGACGGAAATTTGTCTGTAGCTGAGACGCACACATTGGAGTCCGGATTTAACTCGATTTGACGTCTTTTCGATGTTGATTCGGATGAAAATGATAACATTGGGTTCGATTTTGACACTTGTTTTTTCCCATTTTTCTGTTCTGTATTTGGGCATTGATTTCGATGGAGTTTTCTTCGGAAATATGTTTACGGTACTTGTCTGCATCACTGATGTATAAATGCGAGCCCGATGTTCCACTTGGTCACTATGAATAAATTAAAAAGTGTTTGATGGTTATGTTACATATTTGAATTACTTTAATACCGTGAAAGTTCACCGCTCCGTCTTCAGGGATGGCCGTACAGAGACCGGCAGCCCCATTTTGCAGCCTCTCACAAAGTCCGTACTTCTTCTCGACTATTTATGGTTCGATTCAGTTTTCGGCTATAATATCCGGAACGGCGGCCACAAATTGAAATCAAAGTGTCAAAATAAAATGTCAAATACCTCGGAAGGAACGATTATAATCCGCGCTTTTCTTGTTGATTTTTCGTGGGGGTTTCACTTTCCAGACGACGGCCCGTACGTTTTGAGCATCCGGCGGATTTTTGCACGATCCGGTGTTTTCGGTGCTTCGCCCTTGCCGCTGTCACGAAATCGGCACAACGCAGGTCTCCGGGGGGCGATTCCGATGGGGTTTTGACGGAAATATGATCACGGCACTTGTTGGCGGTCCTGAGATGTTCGCACACGGACCGGCTTCCGCTGGGGAACCGGCAGCCCCGTTTCGGGGCCTCTCGGAAAGTTCGTACTTCTTCTCGCCCATTTATGGACCAATTTCGATGCGGTTTTCGGCTATAATATCCGGAACGAAGGCCACATCACTTTACATACGGATTTAACTCGTTTTGACGCCTTTTCGATGTCGATTTGTACGAAAAATTATACGCTTTTCGGGTTCGATTTTGACACTTGATTATTTCCGTATTTCTTGGGGGATTTTCATCGGGTTTTCACTTGATATAACACCGGACACGACCGCCCACACGAATTCGCACTATCCACTGACGATCGTATGCACTTTACACCTAGAAATGAACGAATTTATAAGAACGCGTCACGAAATGTCGCCGGTGAATTTATTTTGACGTTAGATTTTTTCGTTGTTGATTCGTTGCCACGGAAACGGCATTTGCGGTCACGTCGGCTTGTGTGTTTTGCTTCACGTACTTTTTCCCAGTTTTTCGTAAATTTTTTAATGAAAATGCCGTTTTTTCGTAAAACGGATCGTCCTATTCCGGGGTCGTAAACGGGAGAAACGTTTTTTTGCGTAATTCGAGTGAAAATTTCGTAAATTGCAAACGACAAACTACCCCCAAATTTACCAAAGAGGGAAAAGGTAAAAAGTTGAGAGGGAACCATCAGAGTTTAGTAGAGTTAATTTTATGTTTAAACATCGGAATTAGCCGTTACACATTTAATTTACTTAATAAATTACGTTTCGTTCAATTTGTTGTTTTTTTCATAATTTGAACAACTGGTGCCAAATATGGGCATTAAGTGCCCATATTTGGAGCCCATGCCCATATTATGACCGCTTACTACTTTTTGTTGTTTATTTTTTAAATATTTTCACAGGCTAATATTGTCAATTTTTCCTGCGATTCTAGATTAACCATTAACTAATGACTACTCACAGGTATTTGAGCGTATTTATGATGAATAATAACGGCAGAGTATTATAAATTGCTTATGGGTGCCCATATTTGGTTAAGGTACCTTAGTTTTAATTTTCACTGTATACGTATGAACTAACACACATCTGTCTTATCTTCTACGGAAATGCTTGTTGGCTACGTTTAGACTTCTTATTGTTAGGCGGACGTAAACATAACATCTGATACCTATCCTAAAATGGTCATGTTTACGGATCGCTCCACTTTCGCTCTTCGCATTGCTTATAAAATTAGAAATTAGCCTGCAATAATTTGCCTGGTGATTCCTCTATAAAAACTATGAAAAAAAGTTCTAATGAACGTATGTCGAGAATCGCTTCCTAAGGGAGATATACCCCCTGAAAGGTAGGCCCCTTATGATAGTTTATGTTAAATATCTCCAAAACTGTTCAAGATTAAGAAATCATATTTGGTACAATTATTAACCTTTTAATGCTCGACAAAATGGACTAGGAAAGAATTCAAAATTTCCACCAGGGGCGGGTCATCTAGGGGGGTCGTGGTGAAAAATCTTCTCTTTTTTGTGTGATGTTTTTTCCGTGTTTGAACCACATATTATGAAATTATGAGGTTTTTTACGAAAAAAAGGTACTTTTGGTAAACATTGATAGGAGGCGCCACATTCGAAATAAATCGATTTTGACATTAATTTTTTTTCTAATTTCTGTTGAAATGTTACATTTCAAGCAGTATTTTAGTCGGTTGGGTCCTATTAATCGAGAAATCTCGTGTGTTCTCTCGCTGCATCCCGGTTTTATGGTACGGTCGCTGTGCCGTTGAGGGATCCAAAATGGCGTGATGGCGTCTCCCAAATCCACGATAATTTCACATAAAATTTACCACTTCTGTTCTGTAACCACTTCGGATTCATTCGTGAAGGGGATTTCGGGAGGTTTTCAGGGATTTCTAGCTAATGTACTTTAATTTAAGAATTGAATAATTGTAACAATATTTGCGATTTGGATCATCCCAGATCTGTGATAATTCTTGTAAATGTTTGTACCTGAACTTGTGAGATTCACACAGTAATCTCTTTTGACTGATGTAGGTCGAATTTAATAGTATGTGTAACTTTTGTATCTTTTAAAGAGATTTTGGGATTGTCGAATCGTAGCACAGTGCATTAATTGGAATCAACTTGCCGTATATTCTCTCGAAAAGGCGGTGTGTGGAAGAGACGTGTTGAATTGTTTACGAACACTTTAATTCGCGTTTTAAAGTGTGGGTACCGGTCGTCTCTCACATCCTTTCTGTCCATCATAACTTTGCAATTCAATTACATACGGAAAGTATGTCCTGCTTTAAGAAAATTTGACTCATGACAGGCGGGTATCGTTAAATTGCTGGCTCCATCTGTAGCGGCCTAAACACCCGTAGACATCGGTACGCTAAAGTTTTCTCCACAAAAGAAGATTCCGTGGGAACCCGGGGTCATATCGTTGCTAATGATGTTGATTTTTAATCTATGTCTTTCTCTTCGTGAAATTCTGATTCGATGTATGTTTGTTGGTTTGTGAAAATGATTACCGCGGGTTGATTTCATGTTGTGTTGTGGTGGGAGTTACAATTCGAGAATTTCAACTGTTTGATATAATTTGATTGTGACTTGAAATGTTTTGTGATTTACCTGAGACCAAAATGACTGATTTCAATAATTACCTGATACTTTTACATGGTTGAACTGTATCGTTTCCAATAATGATTTTGATCTCGATGGGTTGTGTTTTGATTGGTTAAAATGAAATAATTTTTTCCATGCAATTGTCCACGTTCGATTAAACATTTCTCCCCATTTTCCACTTTTCAACCTGTGCAAGAGCCACCCTAAAGTCAAACACAACGTAGGGGTAATGTCGATCATACCAAAGGGCCAAAGAAAGTGGGTTACATTACAGAAGTGGTGCCGTGACCAGGATGCGTTGAGATTGAGAGTGTCGTGAGAATGCCGATTCTGTGGACAATTTTTCTGCTGATCATTTTTCTGCGGTTTTCCAGTTTCTCTATTGTCAACGTCGTTTGACAGTTTGACAATGATGCCGAGGCCCACGACCACCAAGGGACGACCTTACCACATGGACACCCGGACCCAGTCCAAGGCTAGACGCGGTAGACCCTCCAAGACCGCCGAACCTGAGGCGAATCCACCCCAAGGAAATGCGCCACCATCCGTGGAGTCTCCACCGCTGGCGGACGAAGTCCCGGACGCTGGACTGCAACCACCGACCCGAGATTTCCCGTTCACGGGGATTCCAGCAACTTTTGGTAGCTCCCAATTCTGATGCACAATTGGCCGGCTTGAGACAGATGTTGCGGGAGCAACGAGAGCTGATTGACTCGCTGGTTACCCAGCAAAACTCCACCATCACTGCTCTGCAATCCGTCTAACCGAAGGCGAGCTCGACTATAATTCCAGCAACGACCGCTGGAAGCGAGGCGAACGTGTCACGGACTTTGGTGACCCGAGAGACTTCCGAGGACGCATGGAAACAAGTCGCCCTTGCGATCGCCGGTAAATCAACCACTCTTTCTGCCGATCGATCCCTTTTTAAAAATTCTGACCGTATTCGTCCGGTCCAATTCTTGACAAAGTTTTCGCGCTACTTTAAATCACTCCATTTGCCGGAGTCCCAAAAGTTAGACCTAACTAAAGCGTGCTTAGAATTTCCTGCCACTGAATGGCTGTCGATCTACGGGGATAACTGGGAGACGTACGATGATTTTCACAAGGACTTTCTGGCTCATTTTTGGTCGCCGGACAAACAGCGACAAGTCAAGCAGCAGTTGGCTCGCTGTCGCTATTCGCGCCGTGAGGAGTCTCTGTCAGAGTTCTTCATACGCCAACTAAATGTCTACCGCTCGTTCACGTCAGTCATGCCCGACTGCGAAATTGCCGAGGAGGTGATGTTACAATTTCCTCACCAAGTCCAGTCTCTGTGGCGAGTTGTAAGGGATAATTAGGCTCGTGCGCACTCTAACCTCAAAAATGGTTTGGGGGTCCAGCTGTCATTTATCCATCATTGAGTAAAGATATTTTTCGCGGTTTTTTAAGACTTTTCGTGACTTCCAGCGAGTTTTGTTCATCAGGTGAAAACTAGAGTAAGTATAAAGGCTACTGGTATACTTTTGAGTACGTATCTCGCACATTTTCTCCATTTATTCTCGATTTTAGTGACTCGGGAGCTGGGAGGCTTTGGAGTGTCTTGGGATTTCACGAATTTTCGAGACTTTTCGAGTTTATCTGCCACTTGGTGAGAACTAGGGTAAGTGTAAAGTCTGCTGGCATAATTTCAGTGTGTATCTGGCCAATTTCCTTCATTTATTCCTGATTGCAGTGCCTTCGGAGATCGGTGGTCAACAGAGTGACTAGATCATTCGCAGTTTCTCGAGACTTACTTAATTCTGGAACTTGGTCAGAAACTAGAGGGTAACTTTAAACGCTGCAGACTTAATTTTATTGTCTATCTGGCTCATTTTCTCCATTTATTTTTCATTTCAGTGGCTTCGGAGATCGGAGCATCGGAGAGTCTGGGATTTTCGAAATTTGAAAAAGTTATTTGAGGAATTTTTATAAACTGGGTAAGTGTAAAGGCTGGTGGCAGAATTTTATTACGTATCTCAACTTATTTTTGATTTCAGTGACTTTGGAGCTTGTTGAGTGTTGCTTATCAACACACCTCATCATCCTCATGTTTGGTTGTTAGATTCTTCCTTTATATGTTGCATAATGCCTCATTTTTGTATGGTGGTAAATTGTGGCAGCAAATCTAATAAGGCACAAAACCATAATTTGAGTTTCTTTCGGTAAGTTACATCTTCGAAGAATCCATGACGTTATAATAATAATTACCTGTTTATTTTTCAATTAATTAAAATCAATTATAGGATACCTTCTGAGAAGACAAAACTTGGTAAAGAACACCCTTTGTTGATTAAACGCCGTCAGGCATGGATCAATTCGTTAAAACGCAATGATTTAGCGAAAAGTAAAATCAGAAATGGAAGAATTTGTTCGTTGCATTTCTATTCTGGCAAGTATTCAATTCAAGTTCAATGTTTTTGGCCACTCGTTTTCCAAGCAGAGTTCTGTACAGCTCCAGAACGACAGAGCTGGTTTCTGGAGTAGTTCCGAACGTTGCTGTGAAAGTCGCTACTATTGTATGTTGAATATTATAAACTAATTCAATTTATAGAGAAACCAGCTAAGCTCCAAGACGGAACAAATCCGGATTGGGTGCCTCGCAAACAAATGGGGTATGAGAATTCTCAGAATATACCTTTGGTCATATCAAGATATGAAAGAAAAAACAATCGAGAGAATAGGGTACCTATTATTAAAACTTTCGGTTGCATTTCATTGTACTGTAACTAACAAAAAGTAAGAGATTGATGCTTTATGTAAATAACCACTCCAATTTGCGTGCAATTTGCAATGTGCAGAATCGGTTTTTTTAAGAGTTCCTGGGTTCGGTAATGTGGATATTTGTGCACTGTTATGAACATTGCTTTTTGCTTTACAGAAAAATGTAACTGTTAATAATCAGGTCGCGCGAGCGGGCGCTCTCCAAGAGATTCCTTTGCCACCTCCTTCTAGTTATGAGGATTTGCAGAGATCTCTGGAATATGCAGAGTCTCAAATTGCGAATCTAAAAGCTGAACATTCTGAATATGAAATCGAGGAGAGTTATTTTCAACATGAACATGATGATGAGGTACTCTATTTCACGGGTTTTACACGTTTTTCTCATTTAAAACACGTGTTGAATGAAATCGAACCATATACAAGGTGATTCAAAAAAACGTAGCCCTGCTCCAGGTGCAGATTCTCCACTCAAAATGAAGACTTTTTGCCCAAAAAGTGTTGGGTCGAAAGTGTCTGTACGCAAAGTTACAGAGCCTCAAAGTTGAGTAGTTCAAACGATTTTTTGGTCATCGTTCAGAAACTATCGAATATTTTTTAACGCGATTTTCCAGAAAGTCAGCGCTATTGAGCTGTCACATTGTGACATGATTCATTTTCCCGGGGGCGAAGTGCCAGTCCCCTTTTACGGGGGCCCGTGTTAGATTTTCCAGTAGAAGTTTTTCGCCCGCTAAAAATTTGGTAATTCAATTGCTGATTTAGATTTCAGAATCAATTCTCTCGAAAAAAGGGCCTCTTGTTTGAAGTCGCTGAGATGAACCGTTCACGAGTTATAGGCGATTTTATCGATGACTTCGGCGACCAAAAACTGGAAATTTTTTGAAATTTCATAGTTGGCGATGAAGTTCAGTAGTTAATATGTGCCGTCAAAGTGACGGTTTTCTTTGTCAGAATATTCAGTGAAAGCAAATTAGGTGAAAAGTCCTCAAAAAAAGATTTATTCTCCCAGAAAAAGTACAGGATGAGACTCTTGAAGTGACAATAGTGTTTATGGTGTTTATTAATTTAATTGTGAAGCATAACAAACATGTAACATTAAGAAATACAAATAAAAATAATCGTTTCATTGAGACATCGTTTTCGAAAACTTCTCTACAAAATGCATGTTTACTGCAATGAAGAAATGGGTAATGTGCACCGTTGTGCACGTCATGTATGGGATAGACTTTGAGGATTTTGTGCTGAAGTGGTCAGAATTTCCAAGCTTCATCTTCGTCCGATTCTTCCGGTAAAATTTTGCCTCTGATATATTGAAAAATTTGAAAGACACATCCAATAATTCGAAAATTGTTTTATTCACTGCCGAAGGAGGATTTGCCAGACCTGGTATTCTTAATCTGCATAATTCATTCGTATTTTCATGATGATCAAAATCTTCACGTTTATTTGTGGAAACAAAACACCGGCAACAATTTTCTGGAATCGTATGGATGGGAACAGCTGGAAAGTACTCATTCTGAACTTTTTCTAGAAGAATTATCACTTTTTAAAGGATTTTTCACTTAACTTGTATGTCATCACACTCGAAGCTTACAAAATTTCAACAGCTATTCTTGACCTGTGTGAAATTGAGGTTGAACCTACAATTTACATTTCTGGGAAAACTTTTTAGAGTTCACAGAACAACTGCCAGTAGAGTTTTCGAACAACTTATTGAGATTTTATTCAATCGATTCCGATCTTTCATTTATTGGCCAACAAGAGAGGAATTACAAGCGAACATGCCCCAATCATTCCAAGCTGTTTTCGGAACAAAGGCCACAGTAATCATTGATTGTTTTGAGATTTTCATTGAAAAACCTGGGAATTTAGAGGCGGCAGCGAAAACTAGGTCAAATTACAAGCACCACCATACCATGAAATTCTTAATTGGTATCAGTCCTCAGGATGCGATCATTTTTATATCTAATGCATATGGAGGGCGTGCTTCTGACAAATTTATAACTGAGGACAGTGGTCTTCTTCAGAAATTACTGCCAGGCGACCTAGTCATTGCCGACCGTGGATTTAACATCGATGATCAAGTACGAATTTTCCAAGCGCGGGTAGTATACCCCAGTTTTTTAAAAGGCAGAAAACAATTAAGTGCTTATGATACCGAATCTACTAGAAAACTAGCAAGTGTGAGGGTGCACGTTGAAAGGATAATTGGGTTGACAAAGGGGAGGTATAAAATCCTTGGGGGAATCTTTCCTATGAATCAACAAAATTCTAACTGTTTGTTCGTGCTTTATTAACATTTCTCCGGGTATCATTCCAATTGATGATTTTAATTAATTGAAACAGCTTTCAAGTTGTATAATGTACCTTTGTTTATTTAATATATAATATGGAATAATAAATGTATAAACGTAAACACTTTTTACTTTGATTCCTTTGTATAATATTTCGCTAAAATTTCTGGCATTACAACTTGGAAGAAGAAATCTTTTGCTTTTGCCGATTCTTCTTCCCAAAATTTTTCATCAAAATTCATTTTCGTAAACGTTGTGTTCTGTTTACTCCAAACAACAAAAAAACATTTAGGAATTTCGGTCAATGCCATTTGCATTTGGACTTGATAAAAATAGGCGTGGTCCTTTGGTAATTCCATAGCTCCACTCACCGATTTCAAGTAAAATGCCTTTTCGTTTATTTTTCTAGCTACGCCTTCTGTCTTCGCGGAATATGGACATTTAATTTCAATGAGTGTGGGACCGCAACAGTCACAAATCATTACCCCATCTGGGGAAGCTCCAAAGTAGGAGTTTTCAGGCTTAAGTACTAATCCATATCGCTTAACACTTACATTTTTATGCTTGAGTTTCATTGTAGAAATGAACTCGTCAAGCGCCGTTGCTTCGTTGGTGCAACCAAAATCTAAGGCTTTCGCTTTAAACTTGACTTCAGATGGATAGCAGATTCTCTTCAGCAAAGAAAGTGATGGTTTTTCTAATTGCGTTCGGCAAACTCCTTTGAACTTTGACGCCGTTATCCTGCCAGCACGATACGCAAACCATTTCTTGCTTTTTGACTGATCCCTGGTTTCTTCTTCTATGGCTCTGCATCTTTCATCAGTCAAAGTAAAGTCTATGCTTGTGCCTACATAAGAAATGAGTGATTATCGAGTAATATAAATTTAATGTTGCCTACTTACCAATTGTCTGAAGCTCGGGTAGCGTCCTCGAACTGTACACATCATCATAAAGGGTTAATAAAGAGGAATCCTTCATTTTCTGTTCTCGATCTTGCCCAACTTCGGTACAGAAAGGTGATGTGACTAAATGCGCTACAACGTTAGTACCGGAGGCCTGCAGATTTGTGAGCAAAGAACGTCTCTCTTCTTCCTTCATCGTGATTCCTGGGTCAGCTTCTTTCATTTGGGTTAGTGGTTCATCGGCACATGAAATTTGCTTTGCGGGACGAAGGTCAATTTCCGAGATCCTTTTTGGTGCTGTAGGTTCGTTGCTTGGCGGCATCCAATAGGCCTTCACACCAGTAGCTGTAGTTTCCTCCACGTCTCTGATGTTTCGATCAATTGTGAAGGCAACAGTTGCGGCATGTGAGCACGCCTCTCCCAACCCGGCAACACAATCGCAATGTGCTGACAATATTCTGCCATTCTTTTCAGCTATTATCCGAACTGACAATGATTTCTCATTCAGACGTTGAGAATGTAATACCTTCAATTAAGAATAATTGCCACTAATAAACATTCTCGTAATTTCTTTAATGTGAAAAATCTGTACGTTTTGCACTTGAGTAATAATAATAATGATAATTACCTTCGCCAACACAACAACATGAGTGTTGATTATTTTGACCCCCAAATGCCTCACCCATCCACATACGGCCTGATTGTAAGCCTCCAAACTTTTGTAGGCTTTGAATTCCTCCTGGGTGAATGAACTTTTCTCGTTGACAAAATAATTAACAATGTCGGGATACATAATTTTTGGAAAATCCTCGAGTTTGGTGGAGCACTCCTTCATCTCGATAGTGTAAGGATCTACTCCGATGAGATTCACTTTACTCAAATATCGAGCTCTATGGGTCTCATCTAAGGCGGCAAAATAGTCACTGACCATCATTTTTGCTGTTTAAGTTCTCAGTAACCAGTTTCTAAAAATTCCTCAAATAACTTTTTCAAATTTCGAAAATCCCAGACTCTCCGATGCTCCGATCTCCGAAGCCACTGAAATGAAGAATAAATGGACAAAATGAGCCAGATAGACAATAAAATTAAGTCTGCAGCGTTTAAAGTTACCCTCTAGTTTCTCACCAAGTTCCAGAATTAAGTAAGTCTCGAAAAACTGCGAATGATCTAGTCACTCTGATGACCACCGATCTCCGAAGGCACTGCAATCAAGAATAAATGAAGGAAATTGGCCAGATACGCACTGAAATTATGCCAGCAAACTTTACACTTACCCTAGTTCTCACCAAGTGGCAGATAAACTCGAAAAGTCTCGAAAATTCGTGAAATCCCAAGACACTCCAAAGCCTCCGAGCTCCCGAGTCACTAAAATCGAGAATAAATGAAGAAAATGTGCGAGATACGTACTCAAAAGTATACCAGTAGCCTTTATACTTACTCTAGTTTTCACCTGATGAACAAAACTCGCTGGAAGTCACGAAAAGTCTTAAAAAACCGCGAAAAATATCTTTACTCAATGATAGATAAATGACAGCTGGACCCCCATTCCATTTTTGAGGTTAGAGTGCGCACGAGCCTAATTCTGTCTGGGGGACGATCAGGTTTTTGGAGAGGCAATCAGGGATTCCTGACGCGTTCCATTTTCGCCCGGTTTCCACGCCAGTGACGTCCGTATCGGCACCGATCGTCGCTCTTCCGGACTTGTCGCGTCCACCACCGGCCGTGAACTCTCACGGAGTGGGAAACAGGGGAGGAAAGAACTGAGGGGGCGCTTTCTTCCTGGACCGCGCGACCCCCAGGAAAATTCTTGGAGAAATTCCGCGTTAATTACGTTTGTTTCGGAAGGCACCCCATGTACCTCGGGTACTTCCGACTGTTTCAATTTGTTTTACCGTTTAGGTCCACTCTGTTCCGTGGACGATTTTTTGTTAATGTATCCCGTTGGAAACGAATTGTTGCTAAAGTTAGGTTGGGAACCTGGAACTTGTTTGGGAGTATCACGGGGAATCGCGACACCAGTTCAACCATTCATTTTTTCCGAAAAGCAACTGGTCGTTGTGCGACAGTCTTGCATTGAGGATCTGTCCCCTGCGGTCAACACTCTCTCTGAAACCATGTCTCCCGACCTGGAGAATGTTTGTTTGTTACGTTTACCGCACATAGAAATCAAAAGTTTCGATTTTTCTCTTGTTGCGTTAATCGATTCCGGATGCGAGCTATCTTGTATTAACTCACACTACGTTAATCTTATCCAATCAAAACACCCGTTACCCGTTTTAACTGTTTCGTCAACATATCTGCAAGGAGCCCTGGGCACACGTAGCACTCGAATTCGCTGCCAAGTCTATTTGACTTTCCAACTACCGGACATTGATGCGACTTGTTACTTCAATTTTCTTTCGGTCACCAATCTCATTCGACCGGTCATTCTGGGAGCTGATTGGTTACGGAGTGTCGGTGCCACTGTTAATTTTGCCGACCTGTCAATGACCCTTTCTGTCGAGGGGCGTCAACACCACATCCCGTTTTCCCAAAGTAAAGAAGCTCTCGTTGAGCGATTCAATCGTCCTGCGCCGCGCGAGGAAGCTGTTTTTGATTCCACGATGATTGAATTTTCAAATCAAAATGTTTTGGAAAAGGCTTCGACGTTTAATCTTTCGGATCACGTCGAAACCGAACCCCGACTGCGCGAAAAATCTTCGTCGACCACAACGTTAACTCAGGAACAACAACAACAACAACCGTTTCAACTTCTTCTCGAATTTCGATCGACTTTCAATCTTTTTCCGGGAAGAACCGATCGATACTTCCATGGAATTGAAATGATAGACCCAACGCCGTTCATGAAACGTCCACACCCGATTCCGTTCAGTTTTCGGCCCGAGTTTGAGAAATGTTTGGATGAAATGCTCGCTCTGGGAGTGATTAAACGGGAGGCATCCGCTTTCGCTAGTCCGATGACTGTCACCAGGAAGAATGAGGGAACCGTTCGCGTTTGTCTCGATGCCCGCATGTTGAATTCCCGCATGTTTTCTGATCATGAAGCGCCAACTCCAGCCGAGGAAATCTTTAATTGTCTGGGAAACGTCGCCTTCATGACAAACATCGATCTGCGCAATTCTTATTGGCAGATACCACTTTCTCCGGAAAGTACACGGTACACCGCTTTTCTGTACAACGGTACGTCGTACACCTACCAAGTTTTACCTTTTGGGTTGAAAACCGCTGTCGGCTCTTTTACGCGTGCGATGGATTTGATTCTGGGTCCCGAATGCAAAGGGTTTGTGTTCCGCTACATTGACGATTTGCTGGTTGTCTCGCCGACTTTTGAAGAACATCTTCGTCACCTTCGTGTAGTATGCCATAGATAATTGGGTCCCTTGTTGTAATATCTTCTTCTACGTAGACGCCGTCTTTGGCGAATGGCGACACCATCAGGGTCTAGTATTTTTAGCAGTTCTCTGACGGTAACTTGTGTTACAACGAGTCCGTTTTGAATACATTTCAAGTGCATCCACTTGTAACCGTGTAATTGTCCATGATCTTCTATCTGTGCTTGAAAGAAATTTGCTACAGAAGTAACATCCCAGTACGTTTTTCTTCGATATAAACCCAAAGTTTTTAAAGTTCTACGAAGGTGTCGTAAACTTATGGAAATTCCGTCATTCACAAGGAGACAATTATTAATTTCCTGATGTTGTAGACCTAATTGATATGTTCTAATGCACTCTTCCACTCTCATGATCACTTATGCCAGTAGAGCTCTTTGTAATTCAGCAGCATTTGACACATGCAAATAGGTATCACGTTCTCACAACACTGATTAAAATAATATTATGATGTAACTTATATACCTTACCAAATTTTGTAAATTTACACTATTTCTGTAAATTTACAATTTTTTTGTAAATTTACATTTTTTTCTGTAAATTTACAGTTTTTGTGAAAAAATAATTTCACGAAAATGGATGGCATTTCAGCGCTTCCGTAAGAAGCGCCCACGGCAGAAGCGCCAACCCTTTTCGGTGGTCGACGTTTTTTTTTCGGCGCCGATTTCTGAGCTCCTAATCTATTTTTTGTATTCTCTCTCTCCAATAACGGAGAATAGTAACCACCAACGTGCTTCCCATTGAAGCGTGTTCGAATGATTCCAGTTTTATTCGGGAGAACGAAATTCTTTTCTTAAAAACGCTATTAATAACGCGAGAAAATTATTTATTTTTTTATATATACATATATCTTCACCGTAATTCTTTCCTCTAACGGGGAATAATATAAAGGTTCTTAATATCCGTACGTGTAATCGGGATATTTCAAACCTTTCCTTTTTGTTACGCACTATTTGCGTAAAAAGTATTTTGTTGTAGTATTCGTTTTCCAAAGCTCTGAAATGGGTTTGAAAAGAGACGATTTTGTGCCTTTTACAACGGCGTTGAGTACACAACCACCTATTTTTACCGCGACAACCGTAGGTAATTTATCACCTTTTTCGCTTGATTTTAACGCTCTGAGAGCAGACGCGTCCTTTACCGCAACCACGGTAACTGCCACAATGACTACGACGACGGCGTTGGGCGCCGTGCCTAAGTTATCAATCAATACCGAATTCAGAATGCCCGCTAGCCAATCTATTTCTAGTCCGCGAACCCGCACCCAAATACCGCAGGGCATGAGTTTAGGTATGGTGGCGAATACTGTCGAACCATATTCGGGGAAAGAGAGCGTAAAATATTACTTTGAACGCTTGGAACAGCGTTCCCGTCTCGACGGTTGGGACGAGAATACCACCCTAGAAATTGCAGAAAATTTAATGGAAGAGGACGATTATTCTACCAACCGAGTAATAATCGTTCGCAGCCTCAAGCGTCTTTGAACGCTCGAGCTCCGCAGTTGACACCCGGGACCAGTGGAGCTCGCTCCTCTACGAGCCAGTAAAGATAAATCGTATGACCCCTCCGAACAAAAATTTCAGAATAAATGTTCCGTATTTAACGCAAGACCTAGATTCAACACCCTGTATTAGTATTTTATGGTTGTAAATTGAATATGTTGCTAGATACAGGTTCAGCAGCATCGAATGTTTGAGTAGTCAGTTAAAAATCGAGTAAAAATGAATTTTGAAGAAAACACTGTTTTAACAGGAATATCAAGAGAAGTAGAAGCAATTGGATCTTCAGACTTAAAAGTTGAATTGAATAATCATAAATCAATAATTCATACTTTAGTTATTTGTGATGACGATATAGGCCTTGTAGAAGACGAAATTTTGGGTAGAGACTTTTTCAAGCGCAGTAAAGCCTCAATAGATTATGATAGGCGAATATTAATTATTGATGGAGTAGTGTTGCCTAAAGAGGAAATTTTAATGAATGATACGGAAGAGAATACAGATCAATAACCTGATGATTTTGTAGAAATAGATACATCGAGTGAAGTTAATGAAACGACTAATGCAATAATAGACGAAGTTGAGTCCAGTGCAGAACTGAGAGAGTCGAATACCTCTCGAATTGAAGAATTAAATGATAAGTACGAAATAATAAGCGATTTTGTTGAAGATGAAATTGTGGTAAGCATACACTGTGTAATATGAAAAGTTTCCATAGCTGTAGCTTTTTTATTTTTTTGACCGATTTCAAAAAATGAAATAGTGGTAGAAAGTGTTTTCAATGCTCTATAGAATTACCTTATCAATTTTCTTCTTTCACAAAAATTGTAATTTCACCAATCGTTACCGCTATTTTTGTTAACCAATGTTTGTTCCGATCGACGGGGAATATTTTTCTGATTCCATAGGTGGTCAAAATTATGATTTTGGTCTGGTATGAAACGGATGAGAATGAATATTACAAAGAAAAAGTCATTCGTACGTTGAATTTGCGAAATCGCAGAGTGGCCGTGGTGAATTATCACAAGGAGGCTAAAGTTGTCAGCGTTCTGACGTCTGGCACCCAGGGGAGTACCGCAGTTTGAATCATGAACTTCGACCATTCGATCGACATTTTGCAGATTTATTTCGAATGCAACAGTAACTCAAGATAAGCAGATCCATTTTACAAAAAACCGAATCCCCAATTGGGAAGCTCTTTATCACAAAAAAGTTCAAAAACTTGAATATTTTCATGTTATGATTAATTCCAAAATGAACAAAAAGTACGCTACTGATATGGAGAACGTCAGATCAGAATGTTGACAATATTCGCACCCTTGTGATGTTTCTCCAGGCCCTCTTTGCGATTTCGCGATCCCAATGTACGAGTATCTTTTTCTTTCAACATTTTCATTCTAATTCTCGTAAAATACCATCAAAATCATAATTTTGAGCAGTAAGAAATTCTGAAAAATATTCTCCGTCGATCGGAATAAAAATTAATTGATAAAAATAGCGGTAACCGGTTGTGAAATTACGATTTTTGTGGAAGAAAAAAATTAATGAGGCGATTCTATAGAGCATTAAAAACTCTTTCTACCACTATTTCATTTTTGGAAATCCGCCGAAAAATAAAAAAGTTACAGCTCTCGAAACTTTCCATATTACACAGTGTATACCAAGTAATTCTACTAGATACCCTGCCCATTACACCGATACGCAACCATTACAAAATAACGAGTGACAATGCGAAAGAATCAACGGATAATACTAGAGATCTTGAGGAATTAGTTGTGCCCGTAAAGGCAAATAATAGAGTTTTTGATGAGTTTTAGGACAGTAACAGAAATGAGGATGAGTTGTTTGAGCAGGTTAAAATTCCTGTAGGTCGCGTGAAGCGAGATAGTAATGTTGTTATTGTTGAAGACGAAATAATAGAGCAGGTTAAAGTTCCTCAAGGCTCCATTAGGCCGATAGTAAGAGATGTTAATGAAGATGATGATGGTATGTTTAAGCGATGTAACGACGCTCCCCGAGCGCCGTCACTTAAAGTCCGCTCCCGTCTTGTTTTCCCGCCAATTCCTTATCACTTCTGTCGTCACTGTTTGTTCTAGAAAGTTCGATTCCCTCTCCCGCCTCCGAGGCTATAAAAGGCCGCCTCCGTTCCGGTTTCGCTAGTCTAGGTTAGGCGCTTGAGTCAGATTTCCCGCCTGTTCTCTGCTGTCGGAAATAGCCCAGTAATCCTGAAATACAGTCAGTCCAGTCCGGTCTTTAATTTACTAACCGATCGTCGGAAACAGCCCGGTAAAAAGCCATCTCGACTAACCCCATCCTGCGTTTGGCGTCGTCGGAAATAGCCCGGCGCATCCCGCACCGAATAGTCCGACACCTTCGGGTGTATCCCGAACGGCCGTAACAAGCCTCCCGTGACACCGTTCCGGCGTTTCCGCCTGGTGTCGTGACTCGTCCCGGCGAGCTCCGTTCCGCATTTCTGTTTCGTTACGTCTTTAGTTCTTAAGTCTAGTTCAAGCCGGCTAGGGTAATTTAAGTTTCCGTCCGTTTCCGTCTGTGCCGTCCGCATTTGCGAAATAAATACTGTTCACAGACCCTTGGTGTTTCCGTTTCTCCGGCTTAAGTTTGCTACCCCGGTAAGAGTGCTTCCTCTATAAACGAGGCTGGCGCCCGAGACTTCCGCCCGACCGGAAGTGCGTCACAGTATCTTCAGTGGAAAGTTATGAGAACCACGTAAATAGGCTCAGGGATGAGACGCAACAGAGTAATTTCTCCGTCTATATTGGAAATGAGATACTAATTCCCGCGCGAACCAAACTCATAGGTTACGTATACGCTAAACCTTTACCGAATGACGATAATGTGATATTGGAACCAATTGAAAATATAAAAACAGGAGTGTTAATAGCAGAGTTGTTCGCCGGGCTAGTAAATTCATGCCGATACAGATAATGAATGTCACACTCAGTGATATCATCTTAAAACAAAATACTTATGTCGGGGTAAGCAACCTCTTTGCAGAAGCCGCAATTAAAAACCCACAGATCACAATTATAGCCTCTATTTCAACCAACGTAGAAGATTCAAATACAATCATCAAACAATTACGCCTGGAAGATAAAGATCTCGTGCCACGATTACAAATTGAAAAATTGGTTCGCGAATTTATAGACATTTTTAGAGCTCTGAATGAGAGATTAACTTGTACCAATAAAGTAAAACACCGCATAATAACAGAAGATGTCCAACCTGTTGCAAAACGACCTTACAAGGTACAATTTCAACGTCGTGAGATATTGGAAAAAGATAATTATGTCATTCAAGAAAGTCAATCTCCATGGAGTTTTCCCCTCCTTCTTGTAGAGAAGAAGCGACACCCGGGGAAAGACCCAGAATTAGGAGTGTGCATTGATTATCGCGAATTAAACAAAATCACTAAAACTGATTTTTTCCCATTGCCTTACTTGCAGGACACGTTAGATAAGCTATCAGGGGCTAGTTCATTTAGTACCATGGATCTAGCGAGTGGTTACTTTCAGGTCGAATTAGATTCACGAGATCGGGCAAAGAGCGCATTTAGTACGCCGACGGGACACTATGAATTTAATCGCATGAGTATGGGACTGAAAAATGCCCCTGCGACATGGCAAAGCATGATGTACTCGGTATTTTCGGGTTTAGTTGGACTGGAGTGTTTGGTTTATCTCGACGGCATAATCGTCTATAGTCCTTCAAATTTAGATGAACACCTTGATAAATTGTGTTATGTGTTTCTCAGAATGCGGGAAGCAAATCTCAAATTTAAACCAACTAAATGTAATTTCCTACAGAATGAAGCTTTTGTGCTGTTGAATGCATAGAAGAGGATAAAGATTATAGATTGAAATTTGTTCACCAGGCTACAATATTCTTCTGTGCCAGTTCGGTAACACAGAAGGTGAGAATAGCAACTTTTTGATACGAGCATCCTGTACCTACCGTCGACGATTGATAAATTAATCAGTAAAGAATGGATGGCGCTGTTCCGTCAAGTAGGTGCGAAAATGCAAGTAAGGAGTTCTCTCGATGGTACCTGGAGAAATTGCATCCGAATTGTCAGTCCAAAGTCAGTCTAACGATGGTCCTCTGTCACTTCGGTTAACCCTTCGGGAGACTTATTTTTCAAGTGTTAAATTAATTATTTAGAATTCATAGTGTTCACTAAATTAATCAACCTATTGTAGGCTATAATTCGAAATTCAAATTTGGCGCGTCTCGGCTGGTGACAGATATCCAATCAAGTTGGTAGGACTGAGTTCAGACAGTTCGATTAGATTATTCGATCGTTATGTTGTGCTCGATTATGATCCTGTGAAAATTGTTATGAAATAAAGCGGTTAGCCGCATCAAAATTATTCTGGGTTTAAACACTACTAGATCCTAAATGCCCCCGCAAAATCAGAAGTGGGATTCAAAGTGGTTTTTATAAGTGCCCAACGGCGTGCCCAAGTCGTGGTTTTTGACGAGAAAAATGGCGGAAGGTGATTCAACCAATGATCTGATATCCCATAGATATAGGTTAGAGAGAGAAACGTGGGTCGCGCATGATTACGTTAGTGCAACAAGGATAGCGCGAAACTTGTGGCAAGAAGCGCGTGAACGTCATTGAAGTGTATGGCGGTTAACGTTTTGTGCACGTTTTTCTTATAAATTTGAAGTGATTTTAGTCATTTGGTGTATCATAAGTGTAACTAAAGTATGTATTATCATTTCTATTTAATTAATAATTGAGTTGTACGCAGTTGTAGGTCATTATGGTGCATTCTTGTGCCGCCTATGAGTGCACAAGCAGATTCACAAAGGGGTCCTCAATTACCTTCCATAGGTAGGTTAATAAATTAATTAAAAATCTCTTAAATTTGAATCCTTATATCTAGACAATGCCCCAATTTTTCTCCAATTGAATAAACAGCTTTCCGAAAGACCTTAAATTGAAGAAAAAATGGATTCTAGCTACAAAGCGAAAAAATCTGAAAGTAAACAGCAGTACAAAACTTTGTAGCCTACATTTTCAAAGAAAAGATTTTGTCGAAAATATAAGTATAAAACGCTTGAAGAAAGATGCAGTCCCATCGCTATTCAATTTTCCAAAACATCTACAAACTAAACAAGTTCTACCCCGGAAGACAATGAATAGCCAGAAGACATCATCAGAAAAGGCATCAGACACAGCACCACCTAGTAAACATGTTCTTGAGACAGTTATCGAGTGAGTTCTAAAGGCTGATCTACACACTGTTTTTAGATTCTAGCCTCTAGCTTTTAGCCTGTAGCCTTAAGGATTTGAACCAATCAGAAAAATATCTAAAAACATTGACACATTTGACACGAATCAAATAGAAAAGGCTAGAGGCTAAAAGCTAAAGGCAAGAGGCTAAAAACAGTGTGTAGACCAGCCTTAATACATAATAGGTTTACGTCGTTATGTGGGATAATTATATGCATACATTTCCAGATTGAAACTACCAAACTTGGAAGGGGGCTTAGAAGATAAAGTATCAAGTGAAAATGTTACGACAGAGCCTAAAACCAAACCGTTAGTACCTGCCCTTTTTCAAATTCCATAAAATAAACCTATTTTATAATTTATTCATATTAATTACTGTTGTTATTTTAGGAAGAAGAGGTTTATTTATACCAGAGATTTCAACATTTCCAATATGAACGATCCTAAAAAGGCCCGACTTTATTTCAAAATTACTCAAAAAGAATTATTCAGAAAATCCCTTATTATTAAAAAATTGAAAAAGAAAAATAGAAGACTCTTATTACGAATTCGGAACTATTGGATCATTTAAATAACACTGATAAGATATCAGCTTCATGTTTTAGTCTTCTTAAGGTAATTTTTCTCTACCTAAGTAAGCATGGATGAGGTGAAGCCGCTTAATCAAATATTAACAAACCTGGTGGTTGTAAGCATGCTGCATGCTGCTTATTAATTTGGATGCTCTTGAGTTTTGCTTTGCTTGCATGACATTGATGAAGTGTAGATATATGAGAATACAAAATGTTATTTCAGATCATTACTATTGGTACTCATTAATAAGTTCACGGTATCTTTATTTCCTTTTTTATCTATTCAACAGGATAACTTATCTACTGCACAATCTCAGATGCTTCTGAGACAATTAAGAATTAACAAAGACAAACAATACCCACCTGAACTTCGTACCTTCGCTTTAACTCTACATTTTTATTCTGGTTCTGCCTATGACTATGTTAGAAGGGAATTTGGTAAATGCCTACCACATCCATGTACTTTAAGGCAATGGTACAGTAGCATAGATGGTACTCCAGGATTTACGACAGAGTCCCTAAGAGCCCTTGAAATAAGAAGGAGTGAATGCTTGAAGAAGGGGACAGAATTGGTTTGCGCATTAGTTGTGGATGAAATGAATATTCGAGATCGTGTTGACAAAGTGGGCAATAGATATACAGGTTATGTCGAATTTGGCACTGGCTTTTCATCAGAAAACACAACTTTAGCGAAGGAAGCATTGATGTTTCTTCTGGTCGCAGTTAATGATAATTTTAAAATACCCGTTGCCTATTTTTTGACTAGAAGTGCCACTGGGGAAGAGAAGGCTACACTTGTGAAGGGATGTTTACTAATAGCTGCTACAATTAATATTACGATAATATCAATTACTTTTGATGGGGCTTCCCCCAATTTCACTATGGCGCGGATTAGGTGCTTCATTTGAAATGGAAAACTTCTCTCCTTATTTTTCGCATCCTTGTACTAATCACAAGGTATACATTATGTTGGATCCATGCCATATGATAAAGTTATTGAGGAATCTTCTTGGAGATTGGTTCTATTTAATTGATGAAAATGGCGGAAAAATACGATGGCAATTTTTTGAGGAATTGTACAAAATTCAAAAGACATTAGGATTGCATGCTGCAACTAAGATTTGTAAAGGACATATCCAATATGAAACAGAGAAAATGAAGGTCAAGTTGGCAGTCCAACTCTGGAGTCTTATCCCCGCTAATATGGGACATATTAGTTGACGACCTGCTGCGCCGGCTCAATGAGTCGGAGTTCCGCACTATTGACTATGCAGATGACCTGGCAATCCTGCTTACGGGTAAACATGAGAGCATACTCTGCAACATTATGCAGAGCGCGCTGAACGTAGTTGATGAATGGACAACGGAACGCTCCCTCTCGGTAAACGCCGCGAAAACGGAGCTCGTTCTTTTCACGAAAAAACGAAAGCTAGGTGCGATGACCTTACCTAGACTGAAGGGAACTCAACTTAGTCTAACGAAGGAAGTAAAGTACCTGGGAATCGTACTTGACAGCAAACTCAACTGGAAGAGACACTTGGAGTTAAAAGTGAGCAAGGCATGCGCGGCCTTCTGGCAATGCCGCAGGGCTGTTGGGCGGTCTTGGGGCCTATCCCCTAGGATCGTTCTCTGGCTATATGTGGCGGTCATCAGACCCATGCTTTGCCACGGTGTGCTCGTCTGGTGGCCCAGAACCAGACAGAGGAACGAGATGGCTCATATAAGTCACATCCAAAGGCTGATATGCCTGGCAGTGACTGGGGCTATGAGGACGACCCCAACTGCGGCCTTGGAGACGATTCTCTGCCTGCCTGCCCTCGACCCGTACGTCGAGGAGGTGGCTCTGGGGGCGGCTTTGAGACTGCGGGCTGAGGGTCTATGAAATGACAGAAACCACGATGGCGGTCATACTCGCATCCTGAATGAGGCGCTCACGAGAGTACCTATTCTGGGGGCGAGGTCTGATCGCATCCCGGTGAAATACAACTTCACAAGGCGTTATGGCATTAAAATAAACTGTTGCGAAGAAAAAGCATCGGACGTGAACATCTTCACGGACGACTCCGAAACTAGTCGAGGCACGGGCTCGGGTATCTTCGAAGATCCAGACCTGCGAGATAGTTTAGCTCTTGGATGCTACTCCAGCGTGTTCCAAGCGGAACTGACGGGGGTGACTCAGGGGCCAAAAGAGCCACTGAACTTGGAATCAGGGGCAAGTCTGTACGCATCATGACAGACAGTAGAGCGGTATTGCTAGTTCTGAGAGGATCCAGGATCAACTCAGGGCTGGTCTGGGAATGCCACTTATCTCTGGAAAGACTGGCGGCAGAAAATGTCGTAGACCTTGCATGGGTGAAAGGACATACAGGAATACAGGGCAATGAAGAGGCAGATGAGCTGACGCGCGAAGGCTCCGACCGACACCTAATCGGGCCGAAGCCGGCGCTACCGGTAGCCCTTTCTACTCTAAATACCCTGATTAAAAAAGACACCCTGACCAGACACTCTGCGCGCTGGGAATCGACTGAAGGCTACAGACAGGGGAGGGCCGCCATCAAGGCACCATCCCTCAAAAGAGCCAAATTTTGCCTGCGACTAACCAGAGACAATCTCCGAAAACTCGTAGGGACTGAACAAACATCTCTACACGCTGGGCGTCGTAACCGATCCCACTTGCCGAAGGTGCTTAGAAGAGGACAATTCAGCGGAGCATGTGCTATGGCACTGCCCCGCGCTTGCGTCGACCAGAGGATCCATACTAGGGGACTTTTGGCCAAGTATGGCCGACATTAGCAACACCGCACCCGGTGCTGTCCTCGAGTTTATCAACTCTGTTGGTTGGCTCGAGAGCTAGCGGCGGGCGGCAGGGAGTTGCGCCGGAGGGGTGGCACAATGGGCCCAAGTAAGAGCCCTAAGTGCTAGAGTGGCGCAAGCCACTCACCCTCCAAATCCTAATCCAGAATCCAGAATCCAGATGGTTTTTTATTTTTTACCAAAAAACATCTCCTTATTGATTTGATCATAACTTGAACAAATTTGGATCGATTTTTCTCGGCAAAATTGAAAAATCTCCCGAAGAAATGACCCGTTCAGACGACTGTATGTGACTGTTAATGACGTTTCACTACCAAATACCTTGAGTTTTTCTAACTACATGAAGAGTGGTAATACAGCTGGATCTAGCAGACTGCATATTCGCCGATTTGTTAATGGGTTAATGATCATCTATACTTATAGCTTCCTAATAATCAAATCGCTGATCAAAATCGCCCCATAAACAAAAAAGTTAATCACATTAACAATGGCGCGCGTTTCTTTCAAAAGTGAAATTTCACCAAAACATGCTTTTACGTTATACACTGTATCTCCGTTATTTGTCAACGAAATTTGATGTACGAGGGCTTAAAATGTTCACAAACAAATACGCATTCAAGGGTTCAAGAACATTTTTGAAATTGACAGCACGAAAAAGTTCCAACTCCATTTGAAAATCGATGAAGTTTGAAGAATGCCGAAATCTGACATTGACCTAAAGTTTTCAGTATGACAATAGGGTAGTCTCCCACAGTCCATTAGCTGTTCATCAAGCTTTTGAAATTGAAAATCGAACGATAAATAAAAAAGTTATAGGCTAAATAAAAACGTCCGGTTTTTTTTTGGACCGCCCGATATATCAGTTGTTGTATCCCATGTCTTTACAACAAGCGAGCTGCTGGCAAGTAAGAGGGATTCTTGCATCCTATTCCGAAGAGTAATGAACCTTTTGCGACTTTCCATGTGGACCACTTGGGACCCTTCTCAAGAAGCAAGCGAGGTAATCTCCACTTGATCGTGGCAATCGACGGATTTACAAAATTCGCGTTCTTAAAGGCTGTGAAATCAACAAAAACCAAATTCGTTGTCGACTACTTCAAAGACATCTTCGTCACTTATGGAATTCCAGCAGTCCTAATCTCTGATCAAGGAAGAAGTTTTACTTCACATCAATTCAAAGAGTTCTTCAAGCAAAACAACATCAAACATGTTTTGAACGCTGTAGCAACGCTTCGAGCAAATGGTCAGGTCGAGAGGCTAAACAAAACCGTATTATCAGCTCTGATGACTTCGCATTTAGAGGAAAATCGATGGGATGAGACCGTCCACCAGGTGCAATCCGCAATAAACAACGTTGTGAATAAAACCACGGGTAAAACACCAAGTCAACTTTTCTTCGGATATACGCCGAGAGGTGGAACTGATGCCATCCTTCTAGACGAAGTCTCTGCAGTTTCAAGAAACATAGAGGATCTTCTCCGTTTTCGCGAAGAAGCAACGGCGAAAAATGTTGAAGCGAACAACAGCAAAAGAAAGATTTCGATAAACATCGGAAACCAGCGCGGACGTACAAAGAAGGCGATCTAGTACTGATTGAAAAGGTCGAGCTACCATCCACTGGCCGAAGCAGAAAGTTGGTACCACCCTACAGCGGACCAATGGTAATAAAGAAAGTGTTACCCAACGAACGATATGTCGTGAAAGACATGCCCAAGACGAAAAGAACTCTACGACAGGCTAACTACGAAAGGGTGATTGCAGCCAATAAAATCCGTCCCTGGATTACTTCGGGTGGCTTGTCTGATGACAGTATTGACGAGGATGAAGGTGTCGAAGATGAAGTTTTATCCGATTCGGAACCCAAACGAAACCTGCGATCTCGAGGACGAGATAGACATCAGGATGGTCGAATGTGAGACAACGGGAATTTGTATTTAGGTTTTGTTGTGTTTCTCTTAAGTTATTCCAATTAAAGTAAAGTGTTCAAAATTCCCACTCTTCAATCATTTGACAATTTTACGTACTCCACCAGAACGGTACAGGTAGCGACATCTCACGGTAAGTTCCGAAGTAAGAAATGGCAACTTGACAACTGTCAAGCGTTTTGACAGTTGGTTATCTATGCAGTCGACAGCAGCGCGATTAACCGACCTTGAGGCACGCCGTGAAAAGGAAAAACAGGCAGTGATAAGGGTGAGTAATCACTGGGTACTGAGTAATTAACGATTCTAGAGTCAGACCGGATAGGCAGACCATGAAATGACGATTGAGCTAGTTGAGTCAGCCGCCGCAAAGCGACAGCACCAGGTGACGAGACAGCACCCCACCTGACAAACTACCCTGTGTTAAACTCTGATATGGTATGGTGACGGCCCGAGCGGTCAAAAGCGACAGCACCTCGGTGACGGTCCCGAGTGGCCAAAATGGGACAGCACCAGGTGACGGGACAGCACCCCATGATGAGTATCTTTTACGATTGACGGACTAGTTTCGGTTAGGACGAACAGTTAGCGTCGAGCGCGTTTTTAATTAATGCGGAATACTCGAAGGTAGTTCGATCTTGGACATGACTCGATTCAACTCGGAAGTTAATGAAACGTGCCCACACACCCCTTTCAGTTTCAGGTCCGAAATGGGAAAAGGATTGTCTTGTCACGCCAGTTATCTGACACAAGTGAAAATGAAATAACAATTGCAATGACCCCAAAAAAAAACATTTAGGCCCGATCTTTTCATCTCCCAGTTAAGTTTATCTGGCAGTTAAATTTGTTGATTTTCATTGTTGCAACAATAATAACCAAGGTATTTAACCGCCAGTTAAACTTAACTAGAGGTGAAAAGATCGGCCCTTAATAGAAATAAATATCATTCAACGGGTCCTCCCCTCAGGAGGTCCTACACTTGCCTAGGTCTGATGAGGGTCAGTACGAAAATTAATATCATGAATTTCCTTATTCTGGCAATTGAATGCAATATCAAACTCACGAGTTTGTGGAGATTGTGTTTTTCCTACAAATATTTGAAGTGTGGCGTTGAAGTTTACCAATATTTTCATTTTCATTTTCATTTTTTGCCCTATCCATTGAAGATGCGGCTTTTCGGCGAAAATTTGGAGGATTGTCGAGGAAAGTTCGTGTTTTCAATGCTTTCGGGCGAGAACATAATCAAGATAGTCAAAGCTATGATTTCTGACACAGAAACATCGAATCAGAGTTAAGATGTGATAATTATCCTTCCCTCAGTGTCCGGAGGTTGGTCCTTTCCACCCTTTAAATTGATTTTTCAGACTCAAGTCGGGTTTTATTGCCAAGCTTGCCATAAAAACGCATTCATATTTCACACCCCAGGTAATAATTTTTATTACCTGGGGTATTTTCACACAATACGTCGAAATGTGGGCAAATTGTAATGCTGAACCTTGAGATCGGGGATCCCTGCATTTGTTTTAATTACGGAACGCTAGATGCGGCTGTTGACGGATGGTTGACCGCTGACAGTTGACGGCTGACGTTTCAACGACTTTTATGGACTTTCAAGTTTGATGTTCACGTATCACGTGGTTAAGGCACGTGTGTTTGTTTTTGTCTGTGTAGTTACTCGTTATTGTGCTCGTTATTCTGTAAAAGGACAACCAGGTAGCGTATAAGGTTATCTATGCACCTACGGTACGGCGTATTCAGAATCTTACAACTCGATGACGTAAGTATCTTCAATTCTTTGTCACATTTTTTATCTAATCTAACATTATTCGTTATCCCGACCATTCAGTAATAATAACACCAGAGGCTAAATCACATTCAGAATGCAGTGGGGTCTACTGTACTTCCGCCCAGACGTCTGGTCAATCCATAAATATTATACCAATAAATCCCAAACCATGTCATGAGCATCACAATATGATCCGAGAGGTTAGTACCCGCACCTATAAATATGGGTTAAATTCGAATTACTAAACACATAACATCAAAACGAATGCGAATTTTCTTATAGGATGAATGCAATATTTTGACATCTGTAATAGTAGATTATGTAAGTGCATGTGATAATTTCATATTTAGGTATAGGTAGTCTTACTCATTAGGAATTCTAATCACCAGCATAGTTGATCATGCCGAAGTTGAGGTTGAAATATTCCTTTAAGTTTCCAGATTGCGAAAATGGGTTTCATCAGGGGCAGATCAATAAACATTTTTATAGCTTTCCAAAAAATAATGGGTTATTGGATGCATGGAAACGTATTTGTAATATTGACAAAGTTAATCCAGGTTTCAGAATTTGTGAAGACCATTTTAATATGAAAGACTTTGTCAATTTTACAAAACACCGTTTAAATCACAATGCAGTCCTATCTACAAACAGACGTGATTCTCATTCTGGCGATATCACCTTTTTTAATCATGATCATACCTATCCATCACAAATTGATGAAATACGGGAAGCAATTTCCATATCAGAACATAATTATACACTGAGTGCTATAGAAATTTCGGATATTACTTTTGAAAGCCAAATCGCCACCTCAGAGAATGTAGTAGATATGGATGTTGATGGTACTCTGCCGAGAACTTCCATTTCGAATAATGAATATTCTTTATTAATTGAGAACAATGACAATAGTGATACTAGACATTCTGAAAGCCAATTTGCCCCCTTGGAGAATGTAGTAGATATGGATATTGATGTTGCCCTGCCTTCCGAAAACCCGAGATCTTCTACTCCTATTAAATTTGTTTCTCGAAGAAAAGGTATTTTATCGGTTGCTGGCGTGACATCTAAAAACATGACCCCCAAAAAGGCGAAAATGTGTAAAGTTCATCGAAAAACTCTTTCCCAATTGAGTCAGTTGAAGAGAAAATTTAAGAATAGTAAAATTTCCACTGCATTATTAAAGAAATTGGATCCTAATACTTTTGATTCTATGGAGAACAATTTGAATCAAGTAACAGTTGAATTTATTAAATCACAGTTAAGAAATTCTGGTAAAAGTCCCTATGGCAAACGATGGTCAGACGAAGATAAGGCTTTTTCATTGTCTGTTTATAAAAGAAGTCCACGTCTTTATAGATATTTATCTTCCTTTTTTGAATTGCCGTCAGTGAGGACACTGAAACAATTATTATCGAAAATTCCATTCCTTCCTGGTTTAAGTTCGATTTTACTAAATCAACTCAAATTGAAAGAAGAGTCGATGGATGAGTTGTCTAGATGTTGTTCGTTAGTTTTCGACGAAGTTTCTCTGAGTGATGGACTGCATTATGATTGCAATAAAGATTATGGCTGGGGTTATGAAGACTTAGGACATTTAGGGCGCACCAAGAAACGAGCCAATCACGCTTTGACATTCATGATTCGGGGTATTAAAACTAATTATAAACAGGTTATAGCATCCTACTTAACAAAAGATACAATTTCCACCTGTAATTTAAAAAGTCTGATCGTTCATATAATTGTTGAACTGCAAGAGATTGGCTTGAATGTTATGGCGACTGTGTGTGACATGGGATCAACAAACAGATCTGCTTTAAAGGAGCTCTGTGCCGAAAATAAAATTAAACCTGCCCCATACATTTTCTATGTAAATGGGTCACCTATTGTTACCATTTGTGACGTGCCCCATTTATTGAAATGTACCCGAAACGCACGTTTTAGGTGTAATTTACAATGTGACGGATTAGTAAAATTTGAGTACATGAAAAAAGCATTTGATATAGATCAAACAAAACCGTTCCAATTGTTACCAAGAATGCAATCCCAGTATTTTAACACAGCGGACACTTACATGAGAATGAAAGTCAAAGTAGCTGCCAGACATTTAAGCCAATCCATGGCAACCGCCATATCGACTTTCTTCTCTTTGGGGGAATTGCCAGCAGAAGCAATGCATTCTGCTTAGTTTGCTGATTTCATAGATAAGTTGTTCGACAGTTTGAATGGATTTGGAAGATCATCGTCCGATGGGAAAATATTTGATTGTGGCGTGTCGAAAGGTTCACCCCATCTAGATTTCTGGCAGGATGCCTTAGGAAAGATTAGGAAGTGGGAACTTTTCGAAATTTCAAGTGGTAAAAACGTCACTAATCAATATAGATTTATTGAAGGATGGATAACCACTATTAGAGCAGTAATGGATTTGTGGAGAAGACTTAGTGACATGGGGTTGGATTTCTTGAGTACCAGATCTCTAAATCAGGATCCCGTCGAGAATTTGTTTTGCCTAATTCGACGACACGGCGTTTCCAACACAAATCCTTCGTGTTTCCAATTCAATGCCGCACTGAAAACA
This sequence comes from Salpingus planirostris, assembly GCA_949788335.1. Taxonomy (NCBI): domain Eukaryota; kingdom Metazoa; phylum Arthropoda; class Insecta; order Coleoptera; family Salpingidae; genus Salpingus; species Salpingus planirostris. Next base: position 325,181 of record CATKUT010000014.1, on the reverse strand, counting down.
GTAGTCATCAACAACTTGACATTAACAAACAATGGGGGTAGTAATTGTGAAAATGATAAATGCAGAATTTTGGATAATTTCAGGAATTTTTCAACCTCATCATCATCGTTTTCACCATTTAGCGAAACCACAAACGACAGCAATAGTACAAAAGATGACAACGAATTTCAGTCGGTTGTTGATGACGCCAAATATGATCTGGTGAATATGCAGGGCGCTGCTTATGTAGCGGGATATTTATTAAGAAAACTGAAATTGTCTGACCCTGTGTGTAGGAAGTTGTTAATGTCATCTAGTGAAGAACCATAACACATTTTCACCTCATTAAAAGAAAACGATGCAAGAGCAAGATTAACTTATGCCGGTGATAGAGTTACTAGTTTTGTCCTTAGTCTCCATAAGATTGTATACCCGAACCTGAGAAAAAATGCTCATTTAAATAATATAAAGAAAAAATGTATTTCTCATTTTAACGTTGTCGCGAAAAATATTACACTTTGTTGCGATCAACATCAATGTGACATAACTGAAAAAGCCACACTACTTATGATCTACAAATTTTTCAAAGAATCAGAAACACAGAAGAAATCGAGCCGGCATTTCAACAAGGCCAAAAAATTTAACTCAAATAAGTAGTCAGCTGATCTATTTTGTATTATAATTGTGATTGTAAATTGTGAAATGAAATGTGATAGTAAAAGTGATACTGTAACTTGATTTCATACTACTGAATTATTGGTAGATTTATTTAATTATTTTTGTTCATTATATTGTTTTTCCAGTATCTTATTTCGTGATAACATATACATCACAGCTTGATCCAGTACACAAAGTTATAATTTTTATGTTAGGTCATAAGTTTTCCCAAATTAATTAATTATTACTAGTCTTAGGTATATTTTTTCGTTTTTAATTAGGCTTTAGGTTATTTTGTTGATTATTATCATAATTAGGAGGTATAGTCATAGCTGCTGTTCATTAGGTATTCCAGTTTACTGTGTTATAATTTTGAGTCATTCAGTTATTATTATTATATTATTTATTTAGTGCTTTATTTTGTGGTTACTTACATATACCCACTAATATTATAGTCTGACTAAGTACACAAAGTTATTAATTATTTCTATCTCAAGTTATAATTTTTCGCCAATTAATTAATGTGATACCTACCTACTTTCTCTACTCGTCCTAGTTGTTTGTTATTAATTATTACTCGTTTGGTATATTTCTGCGTTATAAATTAAGGTTTCCGTTATTTCGTTAATTATTATTATAATTATAGTATAGCTATATTTTTTCGTTTGCTAAGATACTTATTATTAACCGCCCTATTTGTTTTGTATTCATATTTTTGCGTTAATTAATATTCATTCTATGTTAGTCTCGCGCGTTAACTGAATAAATTTGAATAATCCGAAAAATCCGAAATTTTTATGAGTACCTCAATGAATTCAAATATTTAAAAAATTTCCCGCGCATACGCTATTAATGCTGCGATCAGACTACCAGATGGCGTTATCGCTTCATTTTTATGTTTACCATTTTTAACATGGGACCTGCGCTTCTCAATCTAGCTGTTCTGTGTTTATTAGCTATTTGTAGGCCGATAATTGTGACAGTGTCAGAAATTGGTAAAGATCTTCGTTAACAAGAATTTCCGGATCACCCTACAGTATATTTTTTCTAATTGATATATTTATTATTATTACTTCTAAAACCCATGTAAAAACTCATAAATACAAGAGAAAGAAAATTGTCAATTGTCATAAATACGCGATGATTAACTTAAAACTTATTGGTATTGCCACACTACATTTTCATAAAAATAAAATTTCTAAATTGCTAAAAATGTGAAATCACACAATTATTCAACGATTCGAACCAACTAAACGATTAAAATAAAGGTGCGTCCAGACATGAACATTTGCTGTAACGCAACTCCGCTGCGAACATGTCGCGTATCAAGTGTGGACGGGACTCCGCAACAGCGTAACACCGTAATATCGCAGCGTCCCATCAATTGTCGGTTTTCTGCCGTCGCATCAAAGGGATGTTCGCGGCGATGTTACGCCACTTGTACTCATATTTGGACGTGATTTTGATGAACAACATTAAGTCAGTACATAAATGGTCTCCCCATGGACAGAAGAAGTTTTTCTCAATTTTATCGAAATTTACAGATCCAAAGATATCCTGTGGAATGCTAACATTCCAACCACTTCAAATTTTTAAACGCAAAGAAACGAAAAGAAATGGACTGCCGCCATATACAGTTCTATTGTTATATTAATTGAATTGATAACTCAATCGTCTTGTCTTATATTTGATATTCTAGACTAAAAAGTACAGAGCATGTTATGTGTGCTGCCGCTGCGTTGTCCATTTTGCACGAACTGACTGAATATTGTTGGGATGCATATAAATGTTACGCGCGGATGTTCGCGGCGATGTTACGTTACATCATAAGACAAAATATCCCGTAACATCGTCGCGCAACATATTTTGATACGCGGCGTGTTGCGCGGCGGAGTTACGTTACGACGAAATGTTCATGTCTGGACGCGCCTAATTGAATCAACAATAATAATGATAACTGTAACTATTTGAAATCGTTTTCATGTTTAGATTCAGTGAATTTAAGAAATTATTTTTGCGATAATGAAATCATCAAATTTATTATGTAACAAATTGAAAATGAGTGACTTTTCAGGCACCTCGATGGTTATGAAAAGTGAAACTTTACAATGAAGACGTCGAATTTTTTTTTACACTACTAGCTTGAGAAGACGTCATTTTTAACTGACTTTCAGGTAGTGAAGTTGATTTTCACAAGCTCTGTTGAAACAGGTAAAAAATGGATTATTATATACCGGAGGTCAATAATATTACCAAAAGCCACTATGTTTGCGATAATTTTTCTTTATTGCATGACAATATGTCAAAATTAAAAATCACTAAATTAGTCGTTTTTCTTTGCTAGTAGTAGAAAAATAGTATATACAGTATTGGCCAGAATTATAGCAACAACCATAGAAATGGATTTATTTCTTTCACTGTATGCACAATGAAAAAAAACCTGTGTTGGTATCTCATTCGCCTTGCTATTAAGTGTAGTTCTATAGGAGAAAGACAGATTTATCATAATAATGTTTTAAAGGTCTTAACAGAACTGAAACATTTTTGCCTGGCCAAAAATAGTATTGTATTTTGAAAAGTCCGTTCCTGAGTATGTAAACTTTGGATTTTCAGTATGTCTCACTCTGATATGGGGGGTGGCGACGGGGGGCGCACGGAGTACATTAGCCTAGGGCGCGAAGAACCCTTAATCCGCCACTGCCATAGCGCAGAAGTTGACAACAGTCAATCATCAGCAGTATAAGCACCCGTCAGAATGTCAGAACTTGACAAATGGACAACTGACAAATGGAGAAAATACTGATAGCGAAAATAATTTATGAGATGCTGAATTACAGGCACTTGTAGCATAGTTTTTCCCTCGATTTCTCCGGATAATCTTGAGAAACAGTTTAGGAGGAATGTTTTAACGGCATTTGAACTTGAAACAAACAGAAAAATATAGAGATGAAGTTATTTCATTGAACAGAGGACTGAATACGTTCGAATAGGTGAAAATTATTCAAAGTTTGTAACGACGCTCCCCCAGTGCCGTTACTAGAACTCCGATCTTTTCATGTATTTCCCACGGCTTCCGTTATCACCTCTGTCGTCACCGTTTTGTTCTAGAACATTCTTCCCTTTCTCCGGACCCGAGTTCATAAAACGCCGCTCCCGCTAGTTTTCCGGCAGTCTATGTTATGCCGGAGAAATAGCACGGTCATAGACGTTTGAGATAACCGCCTACCAGTTTTTCCGCTGTCGGATACTTCCCAGCAATCCTTAACATACCCGTTAACCGACCGTCGGCTGTCCCGGTCAACTCCTGTCAACAACCCCCTCAGTTAATCGACCGTCGGCGTTTTCCCGGTCAAAACCCTTCGACTAACAATCAACCTGCGTTCCGTCCGTCGGCATTTTCCCGGACGTCCCACACCGAATCGCCGCCACCTCCGGGTGGTTCCCAAAAGCCTGTAAAAGGGTTCCCCATGACACCGCCCTGGCATTCCTGCCCGGTATTCTAGTTCACCTCCGGTGAACATCCCTCTTTCTGTTACGTTTCGTTACTAGTCTAAGCCTAGCTTAAGCCAATCAGGATAGAATAAGACATTACCGTTATTTGTGTACCGTTTGTGTTCGTCCATTTATTTGCCGTTTGCGAAATAAAACTTCGTTCACAGACCCCTGGGTTTGGCTTGCGCCACTCTAGCACTTAGGCCTCTTACTTGGGGCCATTGTGCCACCCCTCCGGCGCAACTCCCTGCCGCCCGCCGCTAGCCCCCGAGCCAACCAACAGAGTTGATAAACTCGAGGACCGCACCGGGTGCGGTGTTGCTAATGTCGGCCATACTTGGCCAGAAGTCCCCTAGTATGGATCCTCGGGTCGACGCAAGCGCGGGGCAGTGACATAGCACATGCTCCGCTGTCTCGTCCTCTTCTAAGCACCCTCGACAAGTGGGATCGGTTACGACGCCCAGCGTGTAGACCCCTGGGTTTATTTATTCTTCGACTTTTAGAAACCCCGGCTAAAGAGTGCTTCCTCGTTAAACGAAGCTGGCGTCCGAGCAACCCCGACCGACCGAGGCGCGTCACAAGTTATAAAAAATGACAGAAAAAATAGCTAACCAAACTTTTAAAAGCCCAACTCACAGCAAACTTCAGGGTGAAAAGTCAATGTTACAGAGCAAAAGTTGCTAAAACTTCAAAATCTTCCTCACTACAAAGTTACGACTAGTATAATTTGCAATTTTTCGCATTTGCCGGTATCAATATCGTTTCACAATAAAAACTGACAGATAAGTGACAGTTGTAAATATTACAGGAAGTTCAACGCCTTCGCGTCAAAAAAATATCACTACAATTTTATAAATTCTGAAAATATGCAGTAATAATTGATAAATTTGCATTGAACGAGTCACAAAAGTCGTGTGGACTGACAATTATTGACCTTGTGGTCCTATATCGCTCATAAAGCAGGTAATTTATCGAATCTTGAATGAAAATTTTGATTATCGCAGATACTGAACGCAACCTTTACAATTGCAATGAATTGTAGAGTTCAGCAACAGGCCCCAGAGAAATAAAAATTTTTTTCCTCTTTTAAACTTCATCCGTGGACATACTGTATAAGGTAGGTACAGCTCTGGGAACTTTACATATTACACAGTGCGTATGAATAATTGTGTGTCTGTACCTGTGGGCCTGTCCCTAATCTTACAATTCATTGTAATTGTAAAAGTTGCGTTTGGTATCCAGTAAATAATTCGACACTTTGACCGTCTGAAGGTGTCAAACGAGATTTTTTTCTCAATTTAGAGCCGTTTGACACTATGCTAAATTCGGGACTAAATTTAGTACTGACAGTGAACGCGCCGATTTCCTACCCAATTTACTTCAATTTTGAAAGTTCCTGTGTGACACTATTTCGTAATATTGTGACAGCTTTCAGCGGTGAAGCAGGAGCTAAAAATTCTAAAATGGAAGAATTGTGGCTAATGACTACAACGTTGATGGCGATTACATGAAAGAATAGTAACAAAAAATTAAAGAGTGAACGTATTTGGTCCCGAAAATGGCTGAACAGGCGATTAGGCGGAAGAGGGATTTTGACCATGACAGTCAGAACAGATGTGACACTATGCTAAAATCTGCACTAAATTTAGTACTGAAAGCGCGCACGAGTTTGACGAAATATCTGATTTTTACTTTATATGCGGCTTTACAGATAATGGCGTAATTACAGGTAATCATCTTTTAAAAGAGGAAAACTATATTTTCATTTTTATGCACTGTAACGTTTTAAAAATGTAGCCCCTTTTGGTCCGGGGCCAGAATAGGCCAAAAGTGGTTACTGCTTGGGGTAGGAGTCCCCTAAAGAACTGTTGTCTGTCTAATGTTTGTAATTTCTCTGTTTTGGTGCGCTTTACGTTCCTTCTGTCCTATCTGTTCTTATCGGCCAGCAATAATTTCGGTTCCTGACCATCGGAGACACCTGTCCGGCGGTGGCCGAATTTCTCTATTTTCTTATCTTTCATCTTTCGCCACCGGTCAGTCTCCGATTGGTCAGATTTGTCGCGTGTTTCCAAATTTTTGGTGATCTGGGGGGTGCGCCATTTCTGGTCACTTGGGTGCCAGTGCTGTGAGGGGAGACATGTCTTACCATCTTTCTGTCTCGTAAGTCTTTTTCTTTTCCTTTTCGTACTTTTTTTCTTACTTTCTTCTTTAGCCCTCACAGTACAGCCCCAACGTCGCCAATTTTACGTCCCGGCCAATACCGCTTTTCATCGTTTTCCGCCCACTACCGCTCCATGAGGAGGATTTTATGGTAGGGCTGGATTTTTCCACCGAAAATTTCGCTTCTTTCATCTCGCCTGTCGACCAGGACATTTCGCCGATTTTTCTTCACTCCAGCTGCCGATAAGGTCAGACGTATCGTACCTCTTTTCGCTCTTTTTCAACATTTCGTTTTTCATCGACAAATCATGACGGCTCGTTAGTGCCGTTAAAACTACATAATTTTCGCTTTATTTAATTTAATATAACGTTTATTATATAAATCTAAATTTCAAAATATTTCAAGTTTAACTTTTTACATTTCATCAAATTTTGTTATCAGCACTTTTTGCTCGACACAGGTGTAGCCAAAACCACCTGGTCGCTTTAACTGTAATTTTTACCTTCAATATTTTCTCCTTAATTTATTACTCATCATTTCATAATTTTTTTGCGCTGCCGACTGTTTGGCAAAATTATTGCATTGTCGTTGTTCGCTTTTACCATCACTGTATTTTAGATTATGTCGCTCTTAGTTTTAAGTTTTTTTAGTCTCGACTTTTGCGCAATCGATCGATAATTTTTGTTAAATATGTTTTCATTCACGTCTACTTTGCTTAATTAGTAATATTTTTCACTCGGCCAATTTTTTAACTCCTTAATATTTTTGAATTTCGCTTTTCGCATTTTTTTTTTAATTCTTGTTTTCTGCTTCTTTACTTTTGAATGTTGAATATATGTTTTAATGTAGACCATTTGTGAGTTTTTCCTGGTCCTTCCTTTTTCTAAACTCTCTGGCGCCCGCAGTGGTAAGCAACAGAACCTACGCCCGCTCTCCAACGTCCAACTGAGAGTCGTTCGCAGTGTAATCGTCACTCAAAATTACGTTACAGCACGGACGCGTAATGTTATACGGAGACATTAAAAAAAACCTTCATAGTAGTTTTCAGATGAAACCGAACGATCATAATAGCTTCCCTTTATGAAGGATTAGTGATGCCTCTGTACAACAAATGACGTTTCATATGGCGCCATGTCGACGCCGCCAAATTGGCGGGATGGCAGTTGACGGCGGTTAATGGCCGCGAACCGTTGAATGGGTGGTATTGGCTATAACTGCTTATAGGGTCTCTCCGCTCTCCGTCTAAGCACGCCTCCTCTCAAAGTTTATTTCTCTGTCTCTGTGGTGAGGGCTTCCGTGGCTGTGGCCTGTGGCTTCTCATGCATCCTGCATATACGTTCTGGTACTCGCAGTTCCAACTTCGGAGTGCAAATTTAAATTTCAAAACAAAAACAATAATGTCCAATCAGGAAAGAGATAAATCGTAAGTACCCACTGTTAATTTATTACGTTACGATAGGCCCCTGCCTTTGTTTGTGTTCACTTCTAATTTGTATTTTGTTTTTACAGTTGTTCGCCGGTACGCCAAACGGACGATGAGTCCGATGACGGCGCCGTCAGGAAGGAATTCAGGTATTAATAATTTAGATTTCCTTATTTCCGGGACAGTAAAATATGTGCGTGACTCCATTTTTATTCAATTACATATACGGAGTGTCCCAAAATCTTCGGAGGACAAGGTAATGGCGGATTTGTGACGACATTCTAAGACAAAAATGTTAGTAAACTTACGTCAAGGCCCCAACGATGTTCAATCTGGAGGCCTTTTAATGTTTTACAGAGAGGTACCCCGTTGCAGGCTAGCCTGATTTCAATTTCATATAAGGAAGCCAGAACCACGGCAACAATGACAACTTTGAAATTGATATTTGTCCACAGACACCTAACTGACTTTTGCTAAATGTTAAAAGCCTCCAGATTGAGAACCGTTCGGGCCTCGACGTTAGTTTACTAACATTTTTGTCTTAGAATGTCTTCACAAATCCGCCATTACCTCGTCCTCCGATGATTTTGGGACACCCTGTCATGCCCACAGACGGGTTACAAGGTCACATTGCAGGGTAAAAAGTCAGTGTTACATGATATTATGAAGCAAAAGTCACTAAAACTTCAAAATCTACTTTACTTCTGAATCAATTTACAGCGGTCGACGTGGAGGGCGGGCTGGAGTGAGCGGAGGCGCCCCCCGCGGTGGAGGACGCGGCGCCCGCGGCGAAAGCGATAGCAGCGCCCGGGGCGGAACTGGCGGCGCCCCAGAGAGCCCCCAAAATGATGGAGGGGCGGAAACAGAGGGGAAGACGCTAATATTTAATAGGGGTGGCACAATCAATTTCTACACCACCTAAATATAATATATCATATAATATCACCTAAATATAATGTTTCATGTTCAATAAAATGTAGTTTTATAATTCAATATTTCATATAATTTCATTTCACCAAACTTTGACATCCAACTCCGCGGTCTCTAGGGGTTCTCACGACTGATGCACGCGTCGATCGCCGCGCGAGCTGAGAGCTGGGACTTTGAAGGAGATCTTCAACCCGTTGACCGGGGATGATCGCTTCTCAATTCATAGGGGACGTCCTTTGGGGTGTCCTGAATAGTTTTAGATTTTTTTTGGACTTTGACATCCAGCCCCGCGGTCTCTAGGGGGTTATTATGGTTCTCGAGTGATGCACGCGTCGCGTGAGCTGAGAGCTGAGACTTTGATGGAGATTTTCAACTCGTTGACCGGGGATGATCGCTTCTAAATTCATAGGGGACGTCCTTTGCGTTGTCCTGAATAGTTGTAGATTTTTTTTGGACTTCGACATCTAGCCACGCGGTCTCTAGGCGGTTATTATGGTTCTCGAGTGATGCACGCGTCGCGGGAGCTGAGAGCTGGGACTTGCGCGAGCGTTTACGGTACAGTCCGAGAAACAACGTCGGTGTATCTCCCCACTACCCGGCTCCCCAGGAGCTGAGAGCTCATTTCACACAAGTTCATTGAACATTAAAATATTATGAAATGAGAGAGCATTAATTTTTCTCCACCCTCAATCGTTTCTGTGGGAACTTCAAACCGGCAACCCTCCATTGCCCATCTCAATATACACCCGAGACGTAGTTTTTCATCGGAATAGAATCGGGGGAGGACACCCTCCGGGGTCAAAGTATAGCGACTTTCACGGAATCGGACGAGTTTTAATTTTTTTCCACCCTTGATCGTTTATGTGGGAACTTCAAACCGGCAACCCTCCATTGCCCATCTCAATATACACCCGAGACGTATTTTTTCATCAAAATTGAATTGGGGGAGGACATCCTCCGGGGTCGAAGTATAGCGACTTTCACGGCCAAAACAGAAACAGAGAACCAAACCGGTTCTGCGCCCGCCCTGTTACTCCTGTTTTTTTTTTGCATTGTACTTATTACCACTTTTAGCAGCTAATATCTTAACATTATTTGTTTGTTAGATTTCTTGGTGCTCACGCCTTCTTCTTGCGTACAGATCTGACAAGCAAAATTTTTGTTTTATATTGTTTCACTTTAACATTATCCTCGATATTTTAATTTAATATAAAAATTAGTATAAAGTGATAACTAACTTCATATTATGAATTATAATAGAAAAGTGTATATAGACCAAATAATGGATTATTACATAAAAAAGAATGATATACTCTGTGATAATTATAATATCTACATATGTATAAAACTTATAATATCCAATGCTCAAAACAATTAAATAATAATTTGGAATCAACATGCAATGTGAAAATTTCCTGAAAATTACTATTGTTCCGCTATAATTGTTTTGAGCAGTGTATAGGACTGTGCGAAATAATCGATTACTCTGAAAAAAATTGATTAATCGATTAAACAAATAATAGATTAATCAAATAATCGCACTCTCTCTCATCAGCATCCGCTAGCTATTCCATTATTTTATGAACGATCGGTCATAAAACGCCATCTTACGCCTTGATTCGCGGGCGCTAAAGTGGTATTTTACGCCCTAGGGCGCTAGAAGTACGCATCGTGTATTCTTGAACAAAATAGCTTTATTTGTAGGATTAGAATTTATCTTTTGAATTTAGCGCCTAGTTATTGTTGCTTTAAAGTTGGTAGCGCTGGCTGTCAGGGAAATGACGTTGACAGTCGGTAATACAGTTACTTATGAAGTTACTGGAGTTGAATGGTGACGGGGAGACCGTTGACGTTGTCGTTACGAAATGTTTAATAATAAAAGTTCTTATTCGAAACGTTGAATATAATTATTTGGGGCGCGCCCTGCCCCATCAGGCAAAGCGAATAAATCTTTCGCCTTCTATAGAGCTGTGCTTCAAACTGTGCTAGTAATAGTCAAATTTCATTTTCAATATCACACGGGATATTGTTTTGTTTCTTTCTACACGGAAGTCTCAGGGCCTACCTCCTCGTGGTGAAGGTGGAAACGACTGGTGGCCATAAGGCCTTTCTACCTGGGGCTGTCACCCCGCTCCAGGGCTAGACGTTAGGAATAAGCCCACCAGCGGCTAAAGGCCTTCCTTGAATTTTTCCTTTTGTACGATCCAGTTTTCCATTTCCTGCTCCTGCCCTTCAGGCTTTCTTCTTTTCAATACCCCTTGGCGGGGGTATCCGAGCTTACTGCTCTCCCCGGGCTGACCACCCGGGGTTTTCTAGCCTACGGGCATCAATTTGAAGTCCGCAATTTTACTCTTCAATTTTCGATTTAATTTCTCTAGGGTGTGCATAACTGCTGGCTGGGATGAGCTCCAGGTCCAAGCGCAAGAAGGTGGCGACACCTTCTGTGTCCAAGAATCTCAAGGATTTGACGGATGGCGATACTCTCAATAGGTTTTCCTCTGATTTCAATGATTGTCTAAACATTCTGCAAGAGCAGATCTCTTCTCTTGATGATGTCTCTGATGAGACTGTTGTCACCATGACCAACCGGGCTGACAAGTTGCATGAGATGTTTAACCAACTAGTGTCCGCTTTCCAGCAATTACGCGACCAAGATACGGTCCTGTCCTCAATTAAGGGAGTTCAACAGGCTCTCGAAAATCTGCCTCGTTTACTTCAGCCCACCATGGAACAGGCAGTGTCTAAGGCTGCTCCGCGGACTTGTGCAGAGGTAGTTGCTATGCCCGCGAGTCAAAGGCCTGACAGGGTGAGAACCCCTGCTGGCAAGAACGTTACGCCGATACCTCGTTAAGTAGTCACGATTTTTCCAAAAGATGGCAATGACTCGCTCAGGTCCAGCGATGCGGTCAAGGACCTGCTTAAAGCTACTATTAAGCCCTCCAATATTGGTGTTTCCTTTGACAGGGTCACTAAGGTGTCCAACAACGGTGTCCGCTTAGAGTCCAAACAGTCTGATTTATCCAAAATTCCACTTGATGTCCTTGAGGGAGCTGGGCTGAAAGTCCAGCAGGCGGGTCGTATGATGCCGAGGATGGCTCTCATGAGATTGCCTAATGAATATGATGACAAGTCCATTATGGAGTGTCTAATTGATCAAACTTTTGCCGATTTTACTGACGAACAACGGAATGCCATGAAAGTGGGATTCCGAGTCGTAGCTCCTGGATAATCGAATTAAATCCAAAAGCAAGGGCCGAGCTCAAGATGAGGGGATCTGCGTATGTGCATTTCGCCTCGTGTGAAATTTTTTATGTCAGAATCACAAGATGTTTCAAGTGTCAACAACTGGGTCACATTGCCGAGCGTTGCGATGCTGCAAACTCTGCCAAATGCGGTCACTGTGCAGGAGATCACGAGACGAAGGCATGCAAGAATCAGTCCGACGACAATGCCAAGTGCGCCAACTGTGTCCGGTTTGGGTTTAAGGGGGATGCCATCAAGCATGGTGCTTCATCTAACAAGTGTCCGATATATCTCAAGCGAGTAGAGTCGAAAATACAAAATACGGACTATGGCTGTTAGCTCTTCAAGCATCAGCATAGGGCAAATAAATTTGAATGGGGCAAGGATTCCTACTCAGGAACTTTTGGTGGCAGCAGTTGAGCGACGCTTGGATGTCGTGGCGGTTCAGAAAGCATATACCTACCGATCAGGTGATGGTGCATACCGTATACCTGGCTTGGGAGCGCGGTGTCGTTTCGCCGGCTTATGTGAGCCCGAAACTCAGATATTTTCTTCCATTTTAGTCTTCAATCCGAATATTGACTTGCTTTTTATTCGACCACTCTCGAGTGCGCATATTGCGGTCGCCCATCTTGCAGTGCCCAGCCTGGAATTCTATATCATAAGCGTTTACTGGGCACCCAGTTGCGCGGATGACGATGCCTTTGTGGCCGAGCTGAGCACGACATTTTCACATCTGCGAGGTAGACAGGTCCTCATTCTAGGCGACTTCAATGCCGCCTCTCCGTTATGGCATTCCGTCGATAATAATGAACGTGGCGTCTGTGTGGAGAACTTCTTGGCGGCTAATGACCTGCACGTGCTGAATCAGCCTGGCTTTCCTTTCACATTCTCCTCCAATAGGGGCGAGAGCAACATTGATATTAGTATCGCATGCTTGGCACTGCTTCGCAGGATCGATGACTGGCGCGTTACGTCTGGTTTGACAGCAAGCGACCACAACCTTATTAAGTTTCACCTTTTGTACAGCCATCCCAATGGGACGGACTGCGATGCACGGTACTTGGATACCATCAATTTTAATTCCGACAGGCTGTGTCAGTGCCTGGCTGACGTGCTGGCTCGCTCCGAGGCATTTGTCAGTGAAGACTTTGCCGATTCTTCTTCTTTTAGAGCTGCGATCACTGCTCGCTCTTCTGACGTGTGGCAACACCGTTGGGATGAGTCGAGTAAGGGTCGCAATACCTATGCAATAATACCCAACACAAGTTTCTGGCTGGAATTTGAGTGCGATCTTAGTTGCGATACTATTTCATTTCTCTCGTCTCATGGCGACTTTCAATGCCACTTGTTCCGAATAGGGAAAGTCAATTCTGATCTGTGTACGGTGTGTGGGGTACCTGATACTCCTGCACACCGCCTTATTTCTTGTCCGTCCTTTAACGCTGCCTGGGATGAGCTCCGTGGGAAGTGTGGGGGCCTTCCTAACGCACATTAAACGGTCATATTAACATGCTGTCGTCATTTTGTCAACAGCCATTAAATTTTAACTTTCGCTTTTAAAGAAACCAGAGTCTTTAAATATACCTTTATTTTCTTCTTTTGGGCACAGCCCTGTAAATAGTTTCACGCTGGATGCATCTCCAAAATATAATTTTCTTCTTCCTTTTCTTAAAACGTACGGGTGTACCCGGCAATGGGTGGTGTCGGTCAAGGGTGAGTTTGTCCTTTATCGGAGGAGGTATGGCGCAAGCTCCTCCGGTCAAGTGATATTCATTTGAATATATTATTTTCTTATTTTATTAATTCTCGACCCGTTGGGCGAACGGGTAAATCTGATTTTATGTTGCAGGTTCCTGTGGGGTTTCGGACAAAAGCATAGCTGGCGGGGGCGGTGGAGGGCCTCTCATGCCCCATCAGTACAAGAAGTGGGATTGAGACTGATTCTGACTTCGCGTGTGGTCAGTTTAGCGCACGTGAAAGTGAAAATTCGATGAGTTCGAGAATGCGTCCAGCAACGTGCAAAATGGCGGTGAGGAGCCACCTCAAGAAGAATTAACCGTTGAAGAAGTGGTACAGCATACGCTTCAACAGCTATTAGCGAGGAATGCCGATTTAGGGCTACGGGAAGAGGCAACACCTCGGAGACCTCCTTCAGTTGATCGCAGTGTCCCCAGAGGTATGAATTTCTCGAATAAGGAGATTGCAGCGTCGCTGCCCGAGTTTAATGGAAGTTGTGAAGAGATCGACGCCAACACTTGGCTGCAAAGGGTTGATTCGGTCCAGGAGGTTTACGGCTTGAGCAATGAAGTTCTTCAGTTGATCGTCGTCAACAAATTAAGCGGAGTAGCTCGTCAGTGGTACCATTCAAAAGTCGAGCATGTGTCCATGTCGTGGCGACAATTAAGAAGAGAGATGAAGGCTCATTTTACGACTGGAGCAGACACGGTCGCAAGCAGAAGTTTGAAGCGCGGCGTTGGAAGCGAGATGAAAAGTTCGCTGATTACTACCATTCCAAAGTTCTGTTGGGGAATTGTTACAAAATACCCAACGACAACATCCAGAACAACGCGCGTATGAGGGATTTTGGTTCGCTGGAAAAAGTTTTGAGACTCATGTCGAGTGTCAAGTTGGGCTATCGAGCACCTGCTACGTTGAAATCTCACAACCAGCCTGCCAGAGCCTCTACAAGTTCCGGTGCGGCAGCGAGAAGCGCCCCACCCAGTTCCAGCTCCACGACTCCGAGCACTCCGTCGGGAAGGTCAGCATCACGTTGTTTTAATTGTTACAGCGATCGCTATGAAGCGTCCGAGTGCCCCAAACCGAGGCGCCAGCGCGTATCCTGCTTTCGATGCGGAAAAGAGGATCATCAGATCTAGGACTGCCCAGATAAGGTCGAGAGAGCCAACGCAGACTCTACTACCAATGTCATTGATACGGTGCGTTCGTTAACCCCCTACTTGGTGCCATTGCAAGTGAGCCTCGTCGATAACGATAAGTGTGAGTGCACGTATTCGCTCAAGGCATTGTTGGACTCTGGTAGTCCAGTGAGTTTAATTAAGGGGCGCTACGTCGATTCGTCCAATTATTCGCCTTATACACCGTGTCCAGAAATTAGCCTGCAATAATTTGTCCGATGATTCCTCTATAAAAACGATGAAAAAAAGTCCTTATGAACGTATGTCGAGAATCGCTTCCTAAGGGAGATATACCCCCTGAAAGGTAGGCCCCCTATGATGATTTATGTTAAATATCTTCAAAACTGTTCAAGATTTAGAAAACATATTTGGTACAATTATTAACCTTTTTATGCTCAACAAAATGGACTAGGAAAGAATTCAAAATTTCCACCAGGGGCGGGTCATCTAGGAGGGGGCGTCGTAAAAAATCTTCCTAACTTTTTTGTATGATGCTTTTTTCGAATTTGGACAACATTTCATGAAATTATGCAGAATTTCACGAAAAAAAGGTACTCTTGGTAAACATCGATAGGAGGCGCCAAATTCGGAATAAATCGATTTGAACATTTGAATTTTTTTCTAATTTCTGTTGAAATGTAACTTTTCAAGCAGTATTTCAATCAAGACATCATGATTAGCAATATAACATCACTGACCATATCAAAGACTTGGACATTAATTAGAAAATGCAACATTTAGTATGGAAAACGTCGCCCCAGATCTTACGACGTGACACCCCCGTAATAGTTGTAATAGTTTTCCTTGAATTCAATGTAAAATGTTGCATTATTTGTTGAATTTTCGAATTTTAGTGATGTCAGATTGTTATTCAAGCTGTCTTAACTAAAATACTGCTTGAAAAATTACATTTCAACAGAAATTAGAAAAAAATTTAAAAGTTCAAATCGAGTTATTTCGAATGTGGCGCCTCCTATCGATGTTTACCAAGAGTACCTTTTTTTCGTAAAACAACTCATAATTTCATAATATGTAGTTTAAACTCGAAAAAAGCATCACACAAAAAAGTTGGGAAGATTTTTCACCACGGCCCCCCCTAGATGACCCGCCCTTGGTGGAAATTTTGAATTCTTTCCTAGTCCATTTTGTTGAGCATAAAAAGGTTAATAATTGTACCAAATATGATTTTTTATTTTGAGCAGTTTTGGAGATATTCAACATAAACCATCATAGGGGGCCTACCTTTCAGGGGTTATATCTCCCTTAGGAAGCGATTCTCGACATACGTTCATTAGAACTTTTTTCCATCATTTTTATACAGGAATGATCGGGCAAATTATTGCAGGCTAATTTCTGGACACCGTGTATATCAGACCTTAATTTTACTGGAATTAATGAATCAAAACTTCAAATTTGTGGGCGCATTGATTTGCCCGTAACCGTCTGTGATAACATTCCAGTAAAGTTACGTCTACTAGTAGTTCCAAATGAAACCATGACTTATCCATGTATTTAAGGGCGTGATTTTATTTCAGATCCGACCATTAATGTAACGTTAAGTGATCCGGTTGAGGTATCGAGGGTCACTGAAGTTGAAAGTTGTGTTGTCAGGGCTGAGCCGTTAATTGAGCCAGAAAATATGCAAATTATGAACATCAACTGCAGTGATGATCGAGTCCTTAAACCCCAAAACCTGATGAGAGTAAATCCTAATCTGGATCTGGCGACTGTTGAGAAAGTTAGAGCTATTTACGACGCCGAGTACGTCCAAAAATTAGTTAGCGACAGTCCTTCAAATTTCGAGGTGACAATTGTCTTAAAGCATGATCAGCGCGTGTCTTTTTGTTCCCGACGTCTGTCCTTTTATGAGAAAGGGAAGGTTAGGGAAATTCTGGATGACCTTTTGGCCAAAAATGTTATTCGTCCGAGTGATTCGCAAAACTTAAGTCATAGATTAGGAATATAATTGGTATATAGATTGGGGACTCTGGCGAATTTTTCTAGAACTGCAATTTTAGTTCATACACCAAACACAGCATTACAGAGCGCTGATGTCGTGTTCTGTTTCAGGCAAGAAATATAAATTCCAATATTTTCATAAGTATTCAACCTGGGAAAACGATTTCACACACAACAAGACAACTTGTTCTGCATAAAGCAATACAAATCGTACAGTCGAATATAAAATTTATTCCATCAGGATGATTACTCATCATGATAAAAATTCTATGTGCAAAATGAATTTATTGAAATAATAGGGAAAAATTCATGAAACAAGGAACAAGATCAGAAAAACACAATAGGGAGATTGATTATTTAAAATTGAAATCAAATAAAATAAAATAATTTTCATCTGAAATTATCTCGAGTACCTCAGGATCTTCAGGGAATTATTCGGTGTACTTTACACGTTGCACTAGTTCAATATCTTTACAGCTTAGGTACACAACACACTAAAACCATTTTCTAGAAATTATTATATCCGAGAATTCTCAAAGAAGAGTGTGCACACCAAATTATCTTGAAACACAATCACAAATCATTACAAAAATGAAATTTGACGATTTTTGAGTGACATCAACAAACGCCAACTTTAAAATAAAATTCAAAAAATTGCACACAGCGACGCACAGTGTTTGGTGTACGAACTAGAATTTCCCCCGTTCCGCTTCAGGTAGCGGATACCCGGACATCCCCTCAGTTCACATAGCATGACTTAAGTGAATAGTTTGACATTGTGACATATTTTTGAGATATCAGCAAATATCCAGACGCCTGTGGCAGAGCCCGTTCACGCCGGCACTAAAATTGAATGTATGTTTGGTTGCCTGCATTCGGCGCAGCTAATCGAGGTGTCCCGATTTCATTGACGCTTAGTGTACTATAACACAATAATAATAAATTACCGAGTTTATGTCGCTTACAGAAGATGCTCAGAACCAGCTTGATGATGTACGGGTTGATGCGATACAATTTTTGAGTAGAATGGCGCACACAATGGACAACCTAGAGGTCAATTTCAATCCTCAAGCGGTAAATGATGAAGCTGGTGAGGAGATTATCATTATTGTGGATGATGATTTCCAAATACAGGATGTGAATCATCAAGAACCTGATCATGATCAAGTGATTGAGGGTCCGCCACAACCCATCGTACCTCCTGTGCTTGCTATTGCGGACCCCGTTGAAGAAGCACAGCCTGAACGAGCACTTTGTGTTATTTGTCGAAACGAGGATATTGTACCAACTCACGCTTTTGTACCTTGCGGTCATAAGTGTGTATGCGAGAATTGTGCTTTAACAACCCTTAGAAATCACGAAAACGTACAGGGCATTGGTAGATTGCGATGCCATATTTGTCGCACAGCATCTACCGCAATAATAAGAATATATGAATAAGCGAAATCTCGTAAAAGTAATAGGAGAAGTTCGCGAATTTTCAGGAAATTTTCACATTTCATGGTAATTCCAAATAATTTTTTGTATAATAATAGTTTAGAATGGAACATAACTAATGAAACCCTTTTCGGCGTTTTTGGAAATTTTATTAAAAATGGCCAAACCGCCAATATCCGTGAATTTTCAGCAACAATAAAATCCTGTAACTTCGACATGCATGAATCAATTTTGATGCAATTCTCAAGGTACTTTAAAAATTGCTCTCCACACGAATATCGATAACTAATTAAATCAGTTAGAAAACCATAACCATATTTTATCGATTTTGTGGGAGGGTCAATTTTGGTTTTGAAACAAAATTTCAAAAATCGCCGGGAGGGGTCTAATGAGTTATGCCCCAAACTATTATAGTACACAAAATTATTTGGAATTAACATGACATGTGAAAATTTCCTGGAAACTACTAGTGTTCGCGCTAATTGTTTTGATGAATGTATTTTTCATTGAGGCTCATACCTCACGCGGCGACTCAAAAATTATGACAGAGCTTGGGGATAAATTTTTTGGGTCAAAATAAGAAGAAAAGTTTCCATTAGATATAAAAAAGAGGTCCGCAATTTCTCAATTACTGATATTTCGACCTTCGAAAGCTGACCAAATAATTTTTATCATTTGACTCAAGTGTGACGACATTATTTTGTCGATTTAAGACCTGAAGTAATAAGAAGTGATGGTAAAAACTATTTGGCCGCTAGGACTGATCAATACCGCCAGTTGAATAAACGTGATTATTTGGTTCGAGATAGTTTCATTAATAGTATTTATCAACTATTATATTATTACATTTGTAAGCGAATGATTAAGTCATGAGTAGGGGGGAGAGTTTGAGACCACCGACGAGGGTCAGAGAGGGATGATGCTAGCGGGCATGGGTAGTCTACTGGTGGGTGGTGTAAAAGATAGTTGTGGAATGTGACGTTTGGTGATAACGAAGGAGTACCGGATGCGCTGAAGAGGTGGCTCGGGATCCGGTTAGCTAAAGTGTCGTAATTGGGAGGTATGTCATTTAGGTTAATTCTCTGAAGCCGGGGATTCGGACTGGCAGGATAGAGTCCGTAAGTAGGATCGCTGGGAGGCGTGAGATTACGACAGCAGTAGGCATTATGGGCGATGGGGAAGTTCCGCTCCATCATGGCGCCTGCGGGTTTTCTGCGGGTGGTGAATCTTACAGGGGGTAAGATGTCGGCCATCCAGATCTCCTTACGTACCGCTGGTGCAGGCTGAGAGTGCTACACCAGCCGTCGTAATGACATGGCTGTACACCATTGGCATTTGCGACCCCGTGGCTGTATCGGGGAAGCGTGGCTGGCCGGAGTGGGCCATAATCCACCATCGCGGTAAACGTACGTCGGTAGCTTTCCCAACAAACATTTTGTGTCTGCGGAATCATGCGACCGATTTTACAGACATATGAGTCTGTGTCTGGTGTCTGGTCACATTGCGGTCGCATTGGTCCAACTCAAGTTATGTCGGATTTCCAGAACTACGTATATTTCGGGTGACACTTCATCTATTGGTTAAAACTTTTGTTCCTTATATTCTATTGGTGAAAATTCTGACGTCAGCGACAGAACGTAGTTCTGGAAATCCGCCGTTAGTGGGGGCAGCGTTCGAGCCGGTAGCGCGGGCGCGGGCAGGTAAGGTAGCGTAGTGCGGAGATTGCTGAGTGTCATGTGGCGAATGTGAAAAATATTCGTGTGGTTTTTGACAAATTTAAGGTGAGTTATCACCTTTATTTTTATCTCTCAGTTTTGTGCTAACCTTTTCATAGTACTAACAATAATCAATCCATGACCAGATCACAATCTAGACATAACCTCAAACCTCATATCTCACGCGGCTGATCCGCCGCTTGGTCGCCCCACAGACGCATGTGTCTGTGATGAACAACGAGCCTAAACTCGGTTTTCGGCAAATTTCATTCAATTCAAACCGTACAAGTGCACCACAAAACTAAACTACTGGGCGCAAAGTGACGTTTTTCAAATACTTTTTTCGCTTTTTCTGCAATTTCCGCACTTCATTCTGTCACTATATTCAAATTTGAGGAACCTACTAAGCACTGTGTAATAATTTGGGAAACAACGAGCTGCTCGATTTGCTGTAAACTGAGGTTAAATTTTTCCATGAACGATCTCTGACGAAGTCACAAATCTGAGATCAAAATCACGCTTTCTGGAATACATTTCTAATCTGAACTACAATCGCCTTTTTCTGATTTTCAGCTGGAAAAGTTGTAAACACTCGGGTAAACACCAACATATATTTAACGGTTACGCTCTGGTTGACATAAAATAGGTGTGCTTTGAAAATTCTCTGCAAAGTGTTGAAGATATTTTCCTTTTTGGAAAGAAACCATGTTCAAATATAAGAGTATTTTGGAGATTACTAAAAAAGCACGTAAACGTCGTTCCCAAATACCATTAACCGAATGTGAGCACAATTCACCGCCTCCAACTATCGATAGTGATACATCCGATTCCATAAATAACATTGAAAATTCTAGACAATTAGATGCAGAAGGTGCTCAAAGAATAATAGAGTCTCCTACCGAACCCGAGTGTTCCGATTTTGATTCTAGAGATGATGATGACAGTAATGAGAAATTATCAATTTTTCCGCAAAAGTGGGCATTGAAACATAATATAACACACATCGCTCTCAATGATCTTCTCAATTTTATGCGCTCTATCAATTTTAAAATTCCTAAAGATGCTAGGACTTTAATGAAGACACCCAAAGCGAGAGAGGTGATTTCGGTCCCTCCTGGGCATTATATTCATGTACCCCTCAAACAATCCTTAGATTGGTTGCTATCGAAAACCGTCCTTCATGAAACACCAGAAAAACTTCTCTTGGATTTTAATATGGACGGCGTTCCCCTTTCAAGAAGTTCCCTAAAGGGTTTTTGGGTTATATCATGTAGAGTATGGAATATAAAAGACAGTCCAGTTTTTATCAATGGTATTTATTATGGCTCTCATAAGCCTGAAGATTTCAAGCAATTTCTTAGGGCGTTTGTTAATGATTTGAATAACGTCATGCAGGAATCATTAATCTTCAAAGACAAAGAATTAAAAGTCGGTGTTAGAGCTATAGTTTTGGATGCACCTGCCCGGTGTTCGGTTTTGGGTATAAAATCTCATAGCTCTTATCATGGGTGCAACAAATGCGCCCAAGAAGGCACTGTCATTTCTAACAGAATGACATTTCCTCCTACTCATGCGTCTTTGAGAACTGATAGAACTTTTAGGACTAAAGAAGATGCAGATCATCACAACAAGTATTCTATAATGGAAGAACTACACATTGATATGGTTGACCAGTTTCCAAATGATTACCTACATGTAGTCTTATTGGGTGTCGTCAAAAGATTGCTGAAAATGTGGTTGAGTGGTGGCACAGAATCTTTATTACCTAGCCGTCAGATAAAACAAATATCGGAAAGACTATTACAAATCAGTAAATGTCAGCCGCCTGAATTTCAAAGAATCGCGAGACCGTTGAATGAATTAGGCAACTACAAAGGAACTGAGTTTAGAACATTCCTCAAATTCACTGGACCTTATGTATTGAAAGGGATCTTGTCAGATGAAAGATATAACCATTTCTTATTGTTACATACAGCCATTACAATTCTAACTCCTAAACCACGCATTGTGCTTTAGCTCACAAGTTATTACTTTCTTTTATTTCAAACATGAAAGATATTTATGGAGATCATAACGTAGTATACAACGTTCATGCCCTGAGGCATTTAGCAAAAGATGTGGAGAAATTCGGTTGTTTAGACGAGTATAGCGCATCCGCCTTTGAGAACTATATGACAACAATTAAACGTAAGTTACGTAAAAACAATCAACACCTCGCACAGATCGCAAATCGCATAGTTGAAATCCACAACGTTGAAGTTTTCTATTGTGACGCACTTCCGGTCGGGTGGAAGTCTCGGGCGCCAGCTTCGTTTAAAGAGGAAGCACTCTTACCGGGGTAGCAAACTTAAGCCGGAGAAACGGAAACACCAGGGGTCTGTGAACTATCTTTATTACGCAATAGGCAGCAGAATCGGACGGCACAGACGGAAACGGACGGAAACTTAAACTACCCTAGCCGGCTTAAACTAGACTTAAGAACTAAAGACGTAACGAAACAGAAAATGCGGAACGGAGCTCGCCGGGGGCGAGTCACGACACCAGGCGGGAACGCCGGAACGGTGTCACGGGAGGCTTGTTACGGCCGTTCGGGATACACCCGAAGGTGGCGGACTGTTCGTTGTGGGATGCGCCGGGCTGTTTCCGACGACGCGGAACGCAGGATGGGGTTAGTCGAGAAGGCTTTTGACCGGGCTGTTACCGACGATCGGTTAGTAAATTAAAGACCGGACTGGACTAACTGGAACTTAGGACTACTGGGCTATTTCCGACAGCGGAGAACAGGTGGGAAATCTGACTCAAGCGTCTAACCTAGACTGGCGAAACCGGAACGGGGGCGGCCTTTTATAGCCTCGGAGGCGGGAGAGGGAATCGAACATTCTAGAACAAACAGTGACGACAGAGGTGATAAGATATTGGCGGGAAAACAAGACGGGAGCGGACTTTAAGTGACGGCGCTCGGGGAGCGTCGTTACACTATCCTGAAGATGATAAATCATACCCCATAGTGAAAAAGCCAATAGTAGAAGGAGACAATGGGAGAACACTTTACAAACAGGTGGTATTCGAAACCTTTGCAATTGATAACACCAAAAAAAGTTGTTGGTTTTTGACTAGAAATAATCAGTTAGTTCGATTTGAATACGCAGAAACAATGAATGGCGATTTGAAAATTTTTGGAGCTGAAATCACAGAGAAGTATGACTTCTATGTATTGCCGTTTCCTTCATAAAACCTCAACATCTTTGAACAGAACCCCAATATATTTCTTGAAAAGTATTGGAATGTGGAAGATATACCGGGTGGACACGGGCGACCGGTACATAGGGAATTAACATGGGAAATCAGATTTTGCCCGATATTATCTCCCCAGGTGCACCGATAGAAAAACAAAGTACATCGTCTTGTAGCAAAGATGAAAAGGAACAAAATGATACCCTATTTGATGGGATTACATCTACGGAAAGTGGAGGATTTGCCCGAAATAAATTTCGATTCTATCGTGCGAAATGACAAGGATACAAAGCGCCAACGTAAATGAATAGCGCTGTTGCCGACTTGTTGAGTCTACGTTTCGGAACCTGGTGGTTGCTGGATCGAATCCGCACTTCCTCGTTCTCTTTTTTTAACTTCCAAATGATTTATCAACATTTTTTCCACCGTATAACTCTTTTAAATACTTGAAGCGTGGGCAAGCTAATAAATTGGAACCAAATAATAACGACAAGACATTTTATTATTTTGATAGATCTAGCCACTTTTTTTGTTTGTTTTGTAACTATCGAAATATGAATGTTTATTTTTCTGTCGCTTTTCCAATAAATTTCAAACTTATTCGTGATTGTGTGAGCTAGTCTTCTGCCTATTATGGAAAATTACACTTTGCAAGATAGAATTCTGGTAGTTCGACTGTATTTTAGTGAGCAGAGCTTAAGGCAAATTAGGGATGCTTTCGCTGGAATGGAAGAGAACCACTCAATTCCATCATTATCTATGATACGGAGGGTGGTAGTAAAGTTTGAATCTACGGGTTCGGTTCGAATCAAAACTGATGCAACTAATAATGGAAATTTGGAAAATAATATTCGCAACAAGAGGTATTACAAACGGTAGTGGAGACACCAACAACATCGTTGCGTCAAATTTCCGCTGCCACGGGGGTTCCAAAGTCTACGGTACACAAAATTTAAAAAAAAGAAAAGTTCCACTCGTATAAGCTGCATAAGGAACAGGAACTAGTAAGTAGTTAGAATATGGGCATTCTGGAACACCTAGATGGCAACATGGCAGGTTAGATACGCACGTGCGCGGTGGGGGCAAAGATAAAAATTGGCGGTAAAATTGTTAGATGGCCTTCGCAAGAAAAATGGCGGCGGTCGGGTGGGAGCGGGGCGAGGCGGAGATGGGAATTTGGGTTATGCTAATCTCGAGTGAATGAATGAATGAATTAATTTAGTTTTATATGTATGTGAATTTTATTTGGGTAATCGACATGTAGGTGTGTGAGCTGAAAATAGGAAAGAAAAAAATGGATTTTATTTCAAAATTTATTGGATAATAATTAGAATAAACTTATTTACATTTCCATTTGATTGTCAATATTATAATGTCCCCATGCGTATGTTGATATTCCATCAGGTCGTATAAATCTCTTATCATCTAAATAATTTAAACTATTCTTCTTAACATTTTGTGTATAAATTTCGTGCACATTAGATCTAAGCGTTAACATGGTGCTATAGAATAGCTTTTTCTTGTATAAACAATCTCTATAATTTTCCAAAGACAATTGATCAACTGCACTCCTCTTTATACCTTTCGCTTTTTTCGTAACGTCACGATTGGTGACATCTGTAGAATACATTTTAGATCTCAAACCGATAAATTCACGCATTATATTTCCGGCATTTTCGTCTTTCATCATTCCTACTATTTTCTTATTCACAAGAGGTAGTCCGTATGGATTATTAGGCTCATATTCGGATGTATCGAATCGTTCCCGAACGTCCATGGCAATATCTTTATAAAAGTCATCCGTTTGGATGGCATAGGCGAGTGAATCAGTATCGGTGTAATCTACTAGCAGGTCTTTTCCGTATTT
Source organism: Salpingus planirostris (assembly GCA_949788335.1). NCBI lineage: Eukaryota > Metazoa > Arthropoda > Insecta > Coleoptera > Salpingidae > Salpingus > Salpingus planirostris. The sequence goes on along the minus strand of CATKUT010000014.1, from coordinate 300,166 downwards.
GGGAAGCATATAACCATAATGAAAATCATACATAAGCCATTTCGATAATTCTAGTATAACTAACCCCAAATATATGAGTTTATCATATTTGACTTTCGTACGATTTAATTGAATGGCAACCATATTGGGCGTAAATTGTGTAGAGCTATGAAAATTTGGGCTAGCAATTAGAGCTCTAGCACCTAAGCGCTTTCTATAATTCTCCCATTCGGTTACGATCTTTATATCGGTTCTTTTATCAACATTTTCCATCGTTTTTCCATAGACGGCATTATTTAATAATTTGAAAAGATTTTTCTCGAAATCACTCTTAGCCATAGTACGATGGTGTGTATTAAGATCTATATATTTTTTTAACCAACGTGATTGTTGAAACTGTAACACCCGATGTACTTGTTTCAATTTCAACCCATACTGCAAACACTGTTGGAGATTTCTATAGTGTATAACATAATGTGATTTATCGTGTAAAGTTAATAACAACTTTGCGAATTTTGAATTTGGTGGTTTTTTATTTTCAGCACAAAACGGCAAGTCATTGTGCGTGTCATGTAGAGCGTGTGGGTATTCTAAATCTACTTCTAATATGTATCCTATTTCGGAATCTTCAGAAATATTCATGATTTCATCAAGAGTCATCACTTTCTCAACCCATTCGAATTTACCAGTTGGAAGTGGTTGTGCCATCGCCCATCCATACAGATTATTAACATCTAGATAAACTAAATAAGTTGATGGTTTATTTTCATCATAGTCCAGCATGTACTTATTATTGGCTACCGAATGTCTATGAGAGCATTGAGATATGCCACCACGTATTCTATCGCGTATAAAATTGAACATATTTATATCGGTTAATAATTCCAGATTAATATTAGTGTATTTTAACATGGCATCCCATGTGAAACCCGGTAATGTATAGAAATGACACGGATCTAACGAGTAAATTTTACAGCAAACATTGCGAAAATTTTTGAATACATCTGTCAAGAGTAAAACATCGGCTGTTAGATAGATTTTTAAATAATCCCAAAGAGTTTTGCACTCAAATTGATTCCATACTGTCTGTGCATGTTGATAGTCATCATCGGAACAGGGTGTATTCGCCAATTTATTAAAAAAATCCGCTTGACTGGGTAAATGTGTCTCATCGAGACGTTCGCAGGAACTTGCATATTCATAGGGAAATACCCCTTTGCGTGTAATCAATTGAAATTGATCATCTTTTGTAAAAGTTGATTTTACACAATTTAAGTCGGACGGTAACAAATTTTCCACTAATTTTTCTAGACTCGATTGCATAAATCTAGCAGAATCGAGAAATCGTAATTCTAACCTGTCATATTTTCCAAAACTAATCCATTTTGAGAGGGAAATGTAACGTTCTTTATTCAACGGAATTAAATTGATTGGACCATCTATTATGTCTAGAACTTTAACAAATAAATGACAATCGTATCCCGAAAAATTATGAAAAAATATCGGAATGAATGATGGAATACGAAAGTTTAAATTACATTCTTTATGTGCTGGACCTCTATATTTACCACTTAAGTGGCAATGATCGACCACTCTATCGACTCCTAATGACTTTTCACAAATATGACAGATGGAGCTTTCCCGTTGCTTTCGTTGCTCTTCTACAGTAAGGGGGTCTATGGATGTCGGATTCTTCAATACATCATTGTAGATCTTTTCTAGATCGTTGTATAATGACATAACAAATTGTTCAGCACAATCTCGACCATTATACATTCTGAACTTATTACGAGTACTATCATTTCTGAAGCAAATGTTGTACGCAAACGTGCATGGTACATTTTGTTGAATATTAGTTGTGTACGATGATGTACCTGGTGTGCAGGTGTCAATTGATTGTAGCAAACATTCGAAATCTGCGTACACGACGAAGGGTACTTCCATTTTTCTGTCATGATGCTGAAAATTTAGTTTGTTGTCCTTATCGATTGATGGCATTATTGTGACAATTTTATTGCATTGTTCTTTATGAATTTCAAGACGATTTAGTTCATGAAACGAGATTAGACAAAAATTGCATATGTATTTCTGACCATGATGATGAGTTATTTGTTTTCTAATTAGTCGTGAAAGGTTTTTAATCCACACATAGTGAGAACCTTCTCCGTTTTTTTGCAAAAGTAATAATAAATTGATGTGATGTCGTTTCTCACACTTTGTCGCGTAATAAGGTCCTTCAATTTCAGAATCACCGTTCTTTTCATGTACATTAATTCCAAATACGTTTACGCTTATGTCGCTGTTTAAACGTTCGAAAAGCGCTACATCATGTACTCGTAGTGGAAATTCGAGACCCGTAAAATCAAGTTGTTTATTATTCCTCAATGTGATAACATTTTGTCTGATATCTTCTACACCATAAGCTATGGGTCTGTGTGGATTGTCGATAACGGGATCCATCGAGGATATTATAGCCCATTTAAAACAAAATACATCATAATTCCTCACATTCACACACGCTTTTTTAGCATCGACTTGAGGAGATAGTTTTATGTAGCCTGCAGGTCGTAGGGGATGGTACTCGTTGATATTGATTTCCAAATGGATAATTGCAATGAGAGCCCAACCGCTGTTTCTCTCTTGAAATTCATCCATTCTAGTTAAGATCTGCTGTTGCATTGTTCGATAAATATCGATTAAATCATTCTGATTATAAAGTATCGCCATTTTTGTTTGGAAGGATTTCATGGATATTTCCTCATCGGTTTCACTCATTTTGATATATTCTCCGAATAATTCTAGATTAAATTTGTATGAACCATGATTCTTTTTATAGTTAATTAATTCGGGAATAATCGTATTCTCGGATTCTCTCAGAAAAAATAAAGGATCTAAGTTAGACTCATCAGGATTTTCATAGAGTAACGTTACAATCCTATTTTCAAAACTACTCTTAACCATTTTAAGGTTGTCTCGCAGTGAAACGGCAACTTTTTTCTTATGCAGATTTGTGCGAATATGATAATTCCACTGTAAGGTTTGCACTTCCACATTACAAACATTACAGTATCGTCGCTGAGGAGAAGTATTCTGGGGTGATGATGAGGATGATGTCCTCACAACTTGACAACTAGTCGATGGATTATCATCTAGTCGAAAAAAAAAATGAAGAATGTAATGAAAATATAAATATAAAAAACATACCACTTATTTGTGAATGAGACTGACAAACATGTTGATTCAAAAGTGAAGTGTCGTTGAAAGTTTTTCCACATTGATCACACAACTTCATTTTAATAATCACTCTACAAATTATTACTTGACGTCTATGATTACGGAATGAAACCTTAATGTCAGGAGCTCTCTTTTATAATACCGCTTTGGTAGCGTCATCACGAATTTCCAAATAAAAACGTGTATGAATGGTTACTGCGTTCCCACTCTTTCGTTGTTGTTATCGAGAAGCTGTTCACTCCTTTCAATTATTTCGAATGTAAGTATGATATTATTCCATTATTGATCGTAATTTGAAAAAAAATATATTTTTGATCATTTTCTTAGTTTAATCTCGGAAATGGAATCGTGGAATGACAAAGACTTCAAAGTTGTGAGGAAGGCAACGTATAATGGGGTGGTACACGCCATGGAGTACACCTACGAAGGAATACAAATATTTTACCAAGTTCTATATAATAATCAACTGGGACATGTAGGTTATAATAAAAAAGGAGAACAAATATGGAGGGATTTCCATTATAATGATATCCAAGTATGTAAAGTTTGTTACGAAACAAAGTATGGCAATACGGGTGGCTGTGAGGTTTCGATTACAAAAATATTCTCATTACGATATATGAAGAAGAAATTTGAAAAATCTAAATTCAATGTACATTGTGACAACTGTAAGGATTTGTTATTTAATTTGAAAGAGAGGAGAATAGGTTTTAATACAATATGTAGATAGTTTTACGAATAAAACACATCCAATAAGTATTTTTTATATCTGTATTCATATACCTTCATCACTTTGATTCAAGAAAGAATGGATCTAACTCGACCTGTCTTCACACGTATGAATTTGGACTGGAGTTGCAAAAATATGAATATTGTGAATATTTCACAAACAAAAATTGTACAAGATAATGTGTCAAATAACCTCGGTGAAAAGCCAAAGCGCTTGCTTAATGTACATACTAGTTGGTACATGATAAGTCATATTACGTCCGTTAAACCAAGGTGAATGATGTAATTTTCCACGATATTACAGACAGTTGACCAACAAACCTTACCTAATTTTGGTTTGAATCATGTAAAAATTATCTTGATTTGTGAAATATGATAATTTCTTATAGGGGAAAAACGATGTGCCAAGATGTAATTTGCATTTTTCCACTATTAAAAATCAAGGCTCACGTGAAAATTATGTTACTTTCACACAAAAATACGTACTCTGAGCTTCATATGATCGCAAAAAAGGAAGAGAGGGTAAGTGAAACTGTTTATAAGCAGAGTCTTGTTGGATAGAACGTTAAAGTGTTCGAAATGGCATCATCTCAAGCAAATCCTAAGGCTTCCGCTAGCCAAAAACGACGCCGACCGAGTGATGGTTCAAGTCCCTCAACGTCATCCAAGAAGAGCAAGCACACCAACATGAGTTTGACAGAAAAATTCAACAATTTGGGTGCGTACAAATGGCTCAACTTGCAAACAATGGAGAAGAATAAGGCATACAAGATTATGCAGATGGAGAAAACCATGACGCTTTATGGTGAACGCATCATGACTCAATTTGAAGATGGTGAGCGGTTGTATCTTCCAGAGAGATACAACTGCTTCTCCGATAAACAACTCGCAGAATTACGGACCGGTTTGTACACACTGACAAATAATGGATTGAATGGGAAGATATATAATCTAGAGTTAAGAAAACAAGAATTCGAAGTCAAACCATTAACGGAAACTCCTCGTTCCCCAAATGATGAGCTGGACCGAGCAGTAATGTCTTTAGGAGAAGACATTCCTTTGAATTATTATAATAACATTGACGATGGTTTATTTTAGCTCTGATGAGAAATAAAAGATTTGATAATTGAATTCTATGTGTGTGTATGACTATCCCCATATGTTATAAGAGAACCTGAATCTACCGAAAGTCTTCAGTTATAGAAAAATGATTGTACTTGATGTGAGTGTACTAGTATTCGGTGTATTGGTACAAAATACCTTCTACACAATCCACCCACAAAGCGTGCAAGAAGCCTATATTTGTTTCAATACGCACAATGAAAGTTGGCCGTCTCAATGGACTAAATTGACACCGCTAATCGAAGATGATATGTTCACATTCTATACAACACAAATATCACCGAAGATCAGCAATGAAGAAATCGTCAATTTTAAATTGATGTACTTTTATTCCAATCGGACTTTTGCAACAACGGGATGGAAACGAGTTCTTAATGGAGATTTCAATTCGTCAGTGCCTACTACTACTACCACGACGACGACGACAACAACACCAAAACCAACAAACCATACTTCTAATAATGATGTGATAGTTTATGTCAACGTACTTTTATTACTGGTAATTGTAGCTATGAGTACAGTTTCAATTTGTTATATTTATCATGCAAACCGTATAAAAAAGATGAAAAGATGTTGTATAGAAAAAATGGTAGAAATGAATAAATAATGAAAATAAAATAAAAATACAGATGAAAATTTATAATTTCGTTTTATTTAGCAACCATACAATTTTGATACTATTTGTCACAATCATCTACAAATTTTTTAAGCATGAAGGCGTTTTCCATGGCACACGTTTTGACATGAGATATGCATCTCAATACATTGGGATATTGTCGTCGCAATTCCTTGATGGATTCACAGTTCAACTCTTCCAAATTGACGAGTGGTGGTCCTCTTTGATCGTGATTCATCAGATTTTTAATCCATTCCATTTTTTTAAGTCCTTTCACATAAATGAGAGTTTGCGGTGGAATATTTTCCTTTAAATAATCTATGACACTTTTATACGACACTGATCCATCCTCCCATGCCAAACCGTGGTGATTTTTTCGTAACTAATCCAATTCGCGTAACTCGCTGTCATACAGGGTGCACAACGGATATGGTGATTTGATTATAAAATTTTGAAATTCATTCGTACTGAATACGATACATAACTCTTTCAGCACAAAGTGACCACGAATATCATGATAACCTTGAACATCGATAATCACAAAACGTTTCATTATGTTAACTTTATTATTTCATGTGACAACCTTTTGCATACTACTTCAATTTTGAAAGAAACGACCCCTTTTATACATAGACGAAGACTAAATTTAAAATTAGGAATACAGATCCACGGGACTTGTGGTCTTTAAATTAATCGTTTAACGTCACCGGATAATGGTGAGTATTCGACGATTCTATCGTGTAATAAAAGACAAAATGCTGATGTATTTTCTAGGATACCACCAGCTTCAGCTTCGAATTCCACCTTTACGTCAACCGGTCCACTTTTTATCATTTCATTTTGATGCGAACAATCAATTACAACTATTGGTGCGAATGCTTTAAACTCAGCTGGTGCTAATAAAGGTTTACCAATATTTGCACCATAATATGATTCTTGGAATTTACTATACATGTAATAGAGGTCCGCGAAACGTTGTTGATTGAACGACACATTTAAATTCTCGTATGGGTATGCTTCAGAATTGAGGTGTACTTTGAAATTGACGAGTTTGCAAGAATTAAATTCACTAGGGTTCTCTGTAGGTTGATTAAGTTTGGCCGTTTGTAGACCAAACAAAATAAATCTCGGCTTTTCTAATTGATTTGATGTCTTTATACGCCAAATATGGTGAGTCGTTCTAGGCGAATTCGGATATTCATATAAATCCCAGCTTCTAAATGGAATTTGTATGGACTGTGTGTTTTGAATTGTTTTGTACAATTTCAGACGTTCCGCATCGTTCAACGTAATATGCGGTACTTTCCAAACGACTTTTCGTATCTGTAGTTTGTACTGGTCTGTTGCAAAAACTAAAGCATTATGATTACTTTTAGCTCTCGTTAGAATCAGCTCGTGCTTTGCGTTTGGGATGATCTTTTTATGATCTTCAGCAAACCCGAATAATTGTTTCAATGGTACACAGAAATTGAACTCTCCAGTTGGATTTCTTATTGCTCTGTCGTCAGCAACATTCCATCCTGCATTCAAGAGGGTATTACTTTCTGTTTCAGTTAGGGACACATAATTTTTCATCGTTGAAGTTATACCAGGATTACGACAATGATCGATCTCCACACCATTTAATTCATAGCGAATTTCATCAAACATGAATGCCACACAATTACTTGGTAGTATAACTTGTGGCATAACGACATTCGCATTGTCGAAGAAAGTCCCTTCGACATAGATATAACTCTCGGATGGTAAGACGATCAAATCTTGATTTTGTATACAAATGCGTAAAATATCGTTCGGATTGTACGATTCTATGAATGGTGAATACGAATGATACGTTTTTCCACTAATAGCTTCATCAAATTGGGGTGAGGTTTTTATGTCTAAATATTTACTCATTTTTTAACAATTCTTAAGCCCAACGATTTTAAAAAGATAATGTTCTTCTTAGATAGATGATGAGTGGTCGAACTACGTCTTGTAGATGTTAATCGTTTCAAGTCTGATGACTTACTAAGCGGCTTCTTGATACTTGCTAGAATATAATTACTATCAAGTGATTTATCGGGAAAAATTAACATTGAGCTTTATTGGGGAGCTCTCCTGATAACAATCTTTTCAACACAATAAGCATGAATTGAATACTACCACAATTAGTCAATAGCGATCGCTTATATAGGTATATTAGGAACGTGGTCGCAAATGTACACGTATATTGATGTTCTCTCCTCGGAAATTAACCAATCTATCATTCTGATCGACTAATTTTATATCAACTGATTTAATTGAGGATACATTGACTGGTAGATAAATTATATTTTGAGGAACTTCACAAATTTTAAAACCGATTCCAACATCTGGTGAAAATTCGTGTAAAGTATGTACTAGTTCATTGTTACTATATGAACCAGTAACGATGTTACACACCACACGAATAGAACTCACTCCTGATATACAAACGGAAATATCCGATTCGGCCTGTGTGTTGGCAGAAATCACGCGTTCACTAAATCCAAATAATTTCCCAATCGTTTTTTTTTTATTGAAAAAAATTGGTAGAGATGATGTGATTTTTGTTTTGAGAGTTTTATAATTTGCATTTATCTTCAATCTTATCGTAGAATTAATCTTCTTTATGTTCGTTGTGATGTATTCAATCAGGTCTTCGAGTTCACATGATCCATCTGGTATTTTCAGTTTATAATTTCCAATCTCGAAAATATTGTTGTTCTCATCAACGTTAGGAATCGAATTGTATGTGTATAAACTAACTAAACCACATTCATACAAATTGGGTAGTTCGATCGGAGGGAAATATTCGGCCGTTAAATGTGACTTATCACCCGAAAATTCAAGTGTTAGCGACATGTTAATATGTAAAATGATACTGAGACTTTATAATGAATTCATGCTATATTTATAGTTTTTTCATATAAACATAAATGACCGCAAATTACACTGTTAAACTGTTGCTCTCTTTTATACTTATAAGATAACGTACTTTTTAAATAATTTACAATTTCCTTTGGCGGTCGAAGATTACCATAACTATCGTAGTAATCCGCTTGTGTGTTTTTCTTGACATATGCTACCCAGTGAGTACCTTGACCACTTGAGATATCTAAATTTACTATGCCACACTCTATGCGATGCGGTTTCTTCGGTAAAGCATCAAGCATAAATACACCTCTGAAGTTTGGTATGTGTTTCGCAAATTCTTTTAAATCCAGTTCGTTTAACGGACGTACAGGTAGCATGACTAATAGTTTTTTGGACTCAAATACAGTCCAAGTCCTTGTCGATACGGTTTCAAAAACATTCCCTTCCCCATAGCTATGGCTTCCATCTGTTTATTATGGCGTTGACTTTCCGAAAGTTCCTTACGAGCATCTTGTGCAGCAGTGACCGCTTTTGCAATTCCTGCAGCTCCTCCGCCCAAAGCTCCTAGTGCTGACAATCCCGCAAACAGTGGAATTAAGAATGGTAAAACACCACCAGTTTTCGGTATTGGGATCACTCTAGTCAATGGATCATTACTTTGTCTATTGATTAAGTTCTTTTTGGCTTCGGATACTGCTAATTTGATAGCGCTTTGCAAATTCGTGGGCTTTCTTGATTTCAAAAGTGATTTAGTTCTAACCATCAAGTTTTTCAGAGTTATATTCGATTTCTTTTGTGAATTCTTTTGATTTCTTGTCACCACTTTCGGTCGTTGTGTTAGTTCACCTCCTTTGCGCACTCGACAGGAACGCTGTTGTTTATTCTTCTTCTTCAACCCCATACCTAATTTCGCTTTTCCTTTCATCAAATTCGTGATGAGCCACGCGTTGGTCTTCTCACCAAATGTAGAATCACTCGCTCTTACTCTATCCCACGCTTTTTCTGCTAATTCAAGATCCGCTCGATTTCTTAATATCGTATCGTTTGTTTGTAAGTAGGCAATGTCGTGAAGTTTGCATGCACGATCTAAAGGGTTTATACCAGGATCTCCTCGGGCCAATCGCTTTGCTAATTTCGTACCAGGTCCACAATACTGATAACCACCAGGTAAATGTAATTCGAATGGAAGTTTATTTATTACACTATTCAAAATACCAGCACCACTTCGAGTGATTGATGATTGACGAATGAATGGAGATTTATTATGCTGAATCATTTTATTTACTTTCAACATAGCAAATTATTACCGAATAATATACGTGCATTGGTTGTTGGCCCATCTAACTGCGGGAAAACTAATGCCCTTTTACATTTGATTACATCAGCAAATGGGTTGAAATTCCTCAATCTGTACGTTTTCTCAAAGACATTGGATCAACCTAAATATCAATATCTTAGAAAAATATTCAATTGTAAAGAGTGTGCATGCATTGGCTATCATACATTCACGGAAAATTGTCAAGTGCTACCCCTGGAAGAAGCTCTACCACACTCCGTTATAGTATTTGACGATATTGCTGGTGAAAGACATGAAGAAATTCAGCGCTACTTTTGTATGGGACGTCATAAAAATATTGATTGCTTTTATCTCAGTCAAACGTATACACGTATTCCAAAACAATTAATACGTGATAATACAAATTTTCTTCTCGTTTTCAAACAAGATTTAAATAATCTAAAGTATATCTACGCTGAACATGTCAACACGGATATGAACTTTAAACAATTTTTAAAAATTTGCACTCTATGTTGGAAGGAAAAATATGGGTTTTTGCTGATCAATAAGGAATGTACTATCAACGATGGGCGCTATAGAAAAGGATTCGACACTTTCATTTTGCTATAAATATTGAGTACTCCCTCATTGGGATCATTAGTTTTATCACAGACCCTGGTTGCACATTCACCTGAACGATGGATGAAAAAGTTGTGAAAAACCTTATCAAGACTCGTAAAATACTACGACGAAAGTATGACGATTTGAAGAGTGGCAAAAGAGAAGTAGCAATGGATTTAGAGCGTATTTTCAATCCGATTACATCACCACTGAAAGAGTTGACTCAAAGTAAGAGTAACTTATTTAAGATTGAGAAGTCTCTACCATCACTTGATGGTGATGTGCCGAGAATAACAGAAAAGGATGAATCCTCACAAAACGATGCTTATCAAGATGAAAGTTTACTCAAAGATGAGACATTAACAAGCAATATCGATGAAGATGCTGATAATAATTATGATGATGACGATGACGGTAATGGTGGTGATGATGATGGTAATGATGAAAGTCAAGATGATGACAGTCAAGATGATGAGGGTGATTTGCCCAAAGTTACACCAAACACTTTGAGGGCCACAGATAAATTTATACATAATTACGAGCGAAATATTCCTCCGAAGAATTTGGAACATAAATATGGAATTTATTTCGATTCGGTTGAGGATAAATATAAAATCGGGAAATCACCTTTCACAATAATTAACAATCATTTATTACTAGACGATAAGGAATATTATCTCTCACCAGGTTTACTCGAATTGCTATTTTTGAAAAAACCCAATATAAGAATCCTGAGAAAAAACGATCTGGCAGCATTTAAAGAGATAGTGATAACATCAAAACTTCTACATCGCAATTATGATGAAAATGAAAAACTTGTAGGAAGTTCCAGTGCAAAATATAAACTCATAAAAAAATTGACCGATTATAAACTGGGAAAAACACGGAAACATTCCGGTTCGGGTATCATGAAGTACAGTGAAAATAAAATAGATTATGTGTACTGGGATGATGCTAATGAACTGGTAGATAGATTGAGACTCTTGTGTGCATCACAACATGCAGGACATACCAATCTTAATAATGAAATCGTTTCCATAATAGAGGAACTCAAAGAAAGAAACATAATAATCTGATTTAATATTTATTATCTTGCACATTACAAGATATTTTATTCACACAATGGTAATTGATAAGTTCGGACGGTATCACCCCTCTGCGATACAACGCGGTGTGAAACGAGGCCAACAATTTCCCAGCGGTTTTGCATTGACCAAAGATGGTAATATTGATGTACAACAAAAACGTGTTTGCAATCTTAATGTCCCCGTTGATGACGGTGATGCAACTTCCAAACAGTACCTCGATACAATAGTTAGTAGTCAAAAACAAGAAATGAGAAAAGAATTATTTAACCATGGTAATAGATTGAATGATTACATGAGAAGAATTCTTGCATTAGAAAATGCGAATTTTAGTACCAAGGTGGATGAATTAATGACAAAATTGGAATTATCCACAAAACAAAATCAATCCACTTTAGATACTTTTTAAAAAAACTCATGACACTAGAAACCCGTTTAAATATCCTAGATAATAAACCATCAGTCAGTAGTAGTGTTATCATTTAACTCATTCGCACCAAATCTGTCAACAACTAACCACCACCACCACGACAACAACTTTTTGGTAAACTTGAGGAAGATGAGTAAACAACAATTAGTTGATGAACTACATAAACCTGCTAGACGAAATTTTAAGCGACGTACGGTCATTGTTAAAGGAATTTACGATTTATGGCAAGCAGATTTAGTTGAAATGGGGGAATATGCTAAACAAAATAAGGACCATCGGTTTTGCCTAACCGTTATAGACACATTTTCCAAATTTGCATGGGCCATACCACTCAAAAGAAAAACCAGTGGTGATGTGACGACAGCAATGCAAACGATACTAAATAATCATCAGTCTCCTCGACACTTACAAACAGATGATGGAAAGGAATTTTTCAATCGGGAATTCCAACAATTAATGTCTACCCACAACATTAACCACTATTCGACATACAGCACGAAAAAAGCATCAATTGTTGAACGCTTTAATAGAACTCTAAAGGGCTGGATGTGGAAGAATTTCAGTTCAACTGGCACGTATAAGTGGATAAATAATCTACAAGATTTGGTTGATAAATATAATAACAAAATTCATCGCACTATAAATATGCGACCACGTGATGTAAACCCTTCGCATGAAGAGATGTTACTACAAACTGTCTACAACAAAAAAAAGATTTTTCCCCCGCCGAAATTTCGAGTTGGAGAAAAAGTTCGAATAAGTAAATATAAACACATCTTTGAGAAGGGTTACACACCGAACTGGACAACCGAAATTTTCACCATTTATCAAATTAGAAATACGAATCCTGTGACCTATATTCTCAAAGATGGAGATGAGCACCTCATCAAGGGAGGATTCTATGAGTTAGAATTATCAAAAGCCAAATATCCCGATGTTTTTCTTGTTGAGAAAGTTTTGAGAAGAAAAGGAGACAATCTTTACGTTAAGTGGTTAGGATTCTCTAATAAACATAATGGATGGATTAATAAAAATGATATCGTGTAAAAATTACATATATCTACCTGTTGTATGACTAATAGAAAAATAAAATTTAAATAAAACTGAATTAATTCTATTCATTCATTCACTCGAGATTAGCATAACCCAAATTCCCATCTCCGCCTCGCCCCGCTCCCACCCGATCGCCGCCATTTTTCTTGCGAAGGCCATCTAACAATTTTACCGCCAATTTTCATCATTGCCCCCACCGCGCACGTGCTTATCTAACCTGCCATGTTGCCATTTAGGTGTTCCAGAATGCCCATATTCTAACTACTCTAGTAGGTGATGATGAAATGAAGAGAGCAGAATTTTGTGAAACCATGATGGAACGGGCAAATAATAATCGGGATTACACTGCTGCAATTTGTTTTTCGGACGAATCTACATTCACGATCAATAATGAACCAAATGTCCAAAACACAAGAATTTGGTCACAGGACAATCCCCACATGCGGATCGCTACCCGGACACAGTATCCACAAAAAGTAAATGTTTGGTGTGGGATCTTCGGAAACCACGTTATTGGACCGTTCTTCATTGATGGGAATTTAAACGCTCAGAAATATTTGGAACTCTTGAATGTGGAAATTATTCCTGCTTTAGCTGCAATTCAACCAGATCTCCGCCACCGGGTATGGTTTCAGCAAGATGGTTGTCCAGCCCACTGGACTCGAGAAGTTCGGGATCTGTTGGATACTACTTTTGCGGGGTGGATTGGCCGAGGGGGCACCATAAGTTGGCCGCCGAGATCGCCTGATTTAGCGCCTCTGGATTTTTTTTTTTTGGGACATGTGAAATCGTCCATTTACACCCATGTACAACATCGGAATCTTGACGAGCTTCGCAACAATATTAGACGAGCATGCGAAAATATTTCCGATCGCCAGTTGGCTAATGTACGGCGAAATTTTTATGATAGGTTGGGGTATTGTTTGGCACAAAATGGTGGACTATTTGAATATTTGTTATAGGAATAAAATTCGTTATTATTTGGTTCCAATTTATTAGCTTGCCCATGCTTCAAGTATCAATAAGTAATTATTTAAAAGAGTTATACGGGGGAAAAAATGTTGATAAATCATTTGGAAGTTAAAAAAAGAGAACGAGGAAGTGCGAATTCGATCTCGCAACCACCAGGTTCCGAAACGTAGACTCAACAAGTCGGCAACAGCGCTATTCATTTACGTTGGCGCTTTGTATCCTTGTCATTTCGCAAGATAGAATCGAAATTTATTTCGGGCAAATCCTCCACTTTCCGAAGATGTAACCCCATCAAATAGGGTATCATTTTGTTCCTTTTCATCTTTGCTACAAGACGATGTACTTCGTTTTTTCATCGGTGCACCTGGGCAAAATCTGATTTCCCATGTTAATTCCCTATGTACCGGTCGCCCGTGCCTACCCGGTAGAAAGGAAAGTTTTCGGAATGCAACTGCCTGACTGTCAATCCATGGTTTTCTTTCCTCTTTGATCGAAACGGTGAGCCCAATCTGAAAATATGTATCTCTCTTTCTCTCCTTTTTCATGTGTAGATAATAACATGTATCAACTCATTCATTAACGTTTATTTGAAAATACATTTTACATTTTAAGTAGCATGTATACCATCGTGGAAACGACGGAACGCGGAGAGCTGACCGTTACCCTGATACCCAGTCATTGGATTCGTGACGGTGTAATGTTTTGGCCATCTAAGACCAATTCCCGCCCCTGCATGAGCCGCCTAAGTCAACAGCGAGCGGTACCGAATCATTTGTGGCAGAAAATTCCTCATTTTCGTATTCTCCAAGAAGGAATTGGTGCGTGTAGTGAAATAATATGATTATATTTCGTTGTTGCAAATTTTTGAAATTTTCTACTGGAAGAAGTTGTAATAATGTGGCATAATTCACTTTTCCCAGAAAACTTTGAAGTCGGGAGGCAACGAGAAAAGTACTACTCGAAATACACAAATTCTGCTTCTGAAGCCGAGGAATTGAGACGAAAATCGTTGAAACGAAAGCACCCCCTGAAATATCATGAGGATGGCACCGATGATGAGACACCAGATATATCACTTCATGGATCTCCACAAAGTAGAATAGAAAATGGAGCAATCCAGAAGAAACCTCAGATCTCAAAACGTAGCCGATTCAATTTCGACTTTAAAGGGGATAACAATAACAATAATAAACAAGGTGAGTTTATTGTTGGCTTGTTAGTTTCCATTCAAATCTAAATTCGTCAAATTCTTAGCATGCAAATTATTAAAAGCACCTGAATAATATATGTATTTCTTAATTCTCTGAATCTAGTTCCTAATCGAAAGACTTTCCTTTTTACTTCCTCGATAACAACTGTTATTACAATAATTGTATAATATATATGTATATACATATGTCTTGTAGATGAAACAGATAAACTAGGTCTAACAACTGATCAAGGTGCTGTCTTTTCTGAAGCTGATGAAAGAAACTCATCACTTATTTTACAGTCTTCACTAATAGTAATTGAACAAGATCGTGATTTTGACGATGGACAAAGATTCGAGTTTTCTAACAAAGGTATAAAAAATTGTTGGTAATTGTATAACATGCTTATATTTTGTTTCTTCTCAGATACACTAAATAGAAGAACTCCGACATCTGAAAATAATTCTAGAGGTATTGAATTTACACCTTCCTAGTAAACATGACTAATTCTTTTCTTTTAGATGGCGAGGAACTCATTAATGAGAATCAATTACCACCGGTTGATTTTGAGCCCCAAATAGAAGACATTCACTGTTCACTCCATTAAGATGCTCATTATTAGAGGAAGTCAAAACAGAATTAACTGTATTGAGAGAAACCGTCGAAGCTTTGGTTACTGTTGTTACCAAAAATAAAAAAATTATAGAAGAAAACCAAACGTTTAGGTTGATGAGGCTACCCATCACCCGAGTGGAAAAATTGAAAAAATTCAACAGACGTCTAACAGATGTTGTTTATATGGAGCAAACTGTAAGTACTTCTTCAAAATTTTGATGTAAAACCCTTATTCCAATAAAGGATGAGATAATATACCCGAAAATACAAAACCCTAAAAAATTAACGTGGTTATCTCAGCCATTCTTCAAAAATTCGAAAAGGGACAAATTTCATTATTTTATTCCTATTTTAGGCTCAAACAGTACATCCAGAACAGTAGCAATTTGAAAAAATGCGTCAAAGAATTCATGGAAAAACTAATGGATTATGATTTAGTGGTACAATACAGTTGAAGCGGAAAGACTGGCATACTTGGTGGTGAGTATCTACAGCGTGTTTACCCCCGGTTTCATGATACAACGTGAAAGTTCAGTTAATTTGAAGTGCAATCAGGATGTGACATTTTACAATGAAGCTGTCACATTCTAACGTCACTTTAACGAAGGGGAACTTTGAAGTTGTATTATGGAACTGATGGGGGCTAGAAACATCCAACTTGATTCAAATCGCCTTCGATTTTAATATTAAAAAAAAAATTAACGACATTCCACAAACGATTTCGTAATTAAAATTGATTAATCAACAGAAACCGTATCTGCAAATTTTTTTATTCTTCCATAAAAATTTAAACCATATGTAATACTATATATTTTTTTTCCAGAAAGGACCAAATTGATTTTTTCTGAATATTCAGGGATTATTCATTTGGTCCATTTTACCGTCAACCTTGTGAGGGTGGAGAGTGAGGACTTGACGAAAAAGGCTGTACACGACTTCATAAAGAGAGGTACCCAAAACCGAACAAGGGCACTAAACAACGAAATGTACAATAAATAATAATGTACGGGTTTGATAATATTAAAACATTTTGAATATTATAGTGAGTAATGGAAGTCTTAAAGGTCCTTATTTGCTTTATTGCCTTATAACTGGTGTGGTGTTATCCAGTATGTCTAGAGTCTTCATGCAATGAGAAATCTCATGGGATACCTCTGGCGTTCAGATATTTGCATATGTAGGGGGCGTTTGCCCCGATGTTGACTTAAATTTAAAATGGACTTAAACCTTTGTCGACAATTGTTGACAACAATCGTTATTAAGGTTTAAGTCTATCTTAAATTTAAGTCGACATCGGTGCAAATGCCCCTTGATCTGGCATTCACTCGCAACACGATCGCAAGCGCAAATCGCATCACGGTCGCAGGTGCAAATCGCATCACGGTCTCAAGCGACCATCGCATCACGGTAGCAAGCGATTTAATCGCGTCCCTATATTGGGACGGGAAATAGACGCCGGCGACGTACGCAAGACGGACACATGCGAAGGACACATGTCTGTTCAGTCGCATGTGCCTGGAAAATTCTGACAATTGTCTAGACAACGGACGGACATGCGACCGTCTTGCGCCTCTGCGACTCCGCATTCGCGCTACGGTCGCTTCACATTCGCAAAAACGCCTAATGTTTGTTGGGTATGATGCCATTCTACTTGTTCACACAAAATTAAATTTTTTGAGTATAAAATTGAATGTTATTGAATTCGTTGTCGGTGAGAAAAATGTCTTCTCCCTCTGGAAGTGCAATACAACCATCGGTGTCGTCATCTTCACCGTCGTTGGTAGGAGACGCATCTCTACCTACTATGGTTGGGTTGGTACCGGTGCTAGTAGACGGTGTCGGTGCGTTGTCCTACGAATCTGGGTCGACCTTGCTCAGGTCGAGTTCGTACATTCGACCTTTTAAACCGAAATTAGTTAAACGGAATTCACCAGAGGACATTTCCGTCAGCTGTTTGTTAAACCGTTGTAGCGCTTCGGTAAAAAGATGCGTGAATTTTCGCCCAAATCGAGCAATAGTCGATCTCCGAATTTCGTAGACATTCGTTTTATGCCAGTTATTTTGTAGGGATGATTCGGTTGCATGGTAGCCAAATTAAGCAGATTTGTGCTCAGATCCTTAACTTTTTCAATAATCGATTGGTGGGCTTTAGTTTTTCTTGCAGACGATGTAGGGGGAGAACCTTTCTTGATCGTTTTACCCATTTCTTTTTTCAAGATTTCACGAACCACTTTTCATTAAAAAAACACGACGGTATATACAGTATGTCCACGGATGGGGTTTAAAAGAGGGAAAAAATTTTTATTTCTGATTTTACAGAAAAAATTATTCTTGATAAAATCGCCTGCTTGTTCTCAAACCTCTAAAACCCGTTTTCATTTAAACATGAACAGTTATTTTTTTATTGAATTTTATTTGAAAATTTTGGACTTGGAAACATTTTCATCCAAAATTAATAGACGTACACTAAGCGTCAATGAAATCGGGACACCTCGAGTAGCTGCGCCGATATGTAGGCAACCGATCATAAACCAATTTGTGTGCTGGCGTGAACGGACTTTGGCAAAGCCGACTGGATATGTTCTGACAGCTCAAAAATTTGTCAAAATATCAACCTTTTCACTTGAGTTTTGTGGAAAAAATCGATTAAAAGTGTTTATTTCCAATTAATTCATGGATATATTAGCGTGCGTTAATAGTAATATTTGTGTCGATGAGTGCTTGAGTGCTTCAACTGTGATTGTATTGTGATTGATGGCAAAAATTAGTGTTATTCAAAAAAGCATTAGGATCCGGCAGCAACCAGATCTGAAGACACCAATATCTGCAGCCAAAACAGCTTCGGCAACACATAAAAGAGCAACCAAAATGTTACCATTATAAAATAAATACTACGAACACATTTTATATTGAAATAATAACTGCTCTTTATTTTTACAATATGAGGGCATATGAGGGTGAAAAGGTGAGAGTGCCTCTATTCAGGGACCAATATCATCGGCACTGGTAATTATTCTCTTACGATTTCTTATAAATTGAAAAGATTTTCCTTCGATCTTCAATACATTAGTTCCATTTCAATAATCTGTGAAGAAGAAAGTTTCATGTGAGTAAATGATTCGAGTTTACTTGCTTAACTTTTCTCACACGCTTGCGCAGAAATTTGAAGAGGAAGAGGCACCAAAAGAGGCTTGAAATTTCCTCGAAAATTTCCCAGTATCTTGCAAACATACACACCATAGGTATGGACTTGTGATTGAATCCTTCATATTGTCCAGCACTCATCAACACAAAGATCACCAAAATGAACTCGATTTTCCGTGAATTATTTGTAAAGAAACACTTTTTACTCGATTTTTGTCACAAAACTCAAGTGAATAGTTTGACATTGTGACATATTTTTGAGATATCAGCAAATATCCAGGCGCCTGTGGCAGAGCCCGTTCACGCCGGCACTAAAATGTAATGTATGTTTGGTTGCCTGCATCCGGCGCAGCTAATCGAGGTGTCCCGATTTCATTGACGCTTAGTGTACCAGTAAGGGGAAACCATGGTGCGAAACCTTGTAACAGTCACTGTCAGAGTGTCAGCATTGTTCGAATATGAGATTTGGAGAGGGGTTCATCTATGGATTTTAATTTTTTCTTATTTTATTTTATATTTTCATGTAATCTTGGACAATAAGTAGGGCGCCAGGGTCACACCGTAATTGGTAGCGATTTAATATCGATTTAGCATCGCATTTATCATCTTCGCTATCAGTATTTTCTCCATTTGTCAAAGTTCTGACATTCTGACGGGTGCTTGTGCTGGTGATGACTGACGATTGTCAACTTCTGAGCCATGGTTTCGCTTACTGGTACTTCTATTAATTTTGGATGAAAATATTTCCAAGTCCAAAATTTTCAAATAAAATTCAATAAAAAAATAACTGTTCATGTTGAAATGAAAACGAAATCGGTTTTAGAGGTTTGAGAGCAAGCAGGCGATTTTATCAAGAATCATTTTTTCTGTAAAATCAGAAATGAATTTTTTTTCCTCTTTTAAACCCCATCCGTGGACATACTGTATACAGGGTGTCTCGTCGATTATGACCAAATTTTTCCTGAAAAAACTACCAGACCTAATGTTTCCAGAAAAGCAGTATGCGCGTGGGATACTGAGAGGTAGCACTAGAAAAATCAGCGAATTTTTTCGTCGAAAAATAAAGCGTCGGGACGCCAGAAGCATTCAATTTCCATTATAAGGGTACCGTTTTATTTATACCATTGGATACAGAAGAAAAAACCTTATTAGGCAGTGCTTTCCGATTTCAAAAATTTCAATTAATAAGCTTACAATTAATTATGAAAGTTTATCTCTAATTGTGTCTGCGAAACCAAAAATCACAGAAGGGTTGACGTGTTTAGGACTGGAACCCATCGTAAAACACGCCGCACCCTTGCAGTACACTCGACGTGAAAATGCGCTGAAGGCCTTGGTTTAACGAGTTTAGTGCTGGGTCACTCATCTTGATATGATTCTTAGTTTAAAAGACACACGGGTTTTATTTTGGAAAGTCTCATAAGACGGTTTTTAAACCGCTCATTATCTCATAATGTCAATCATCCAGGTATCACTTTTATTG
This sequence comes from Salpingus planirostris, assembly GCA_949788335.1. Lineage (NCBI taxonomy): Eukaryota > Metazoa > Arthropoda > Insecta > Coleoptera > Salpingidae > Salpingus > Salpingus planirostris. Next base: position 279,740 of record CATKUT010000014.1, on the reverse strand, counting down.
GGACAATGTAATTAATTTAAAAAACAGCTCACTAAGGCTGTGGAAAAATCAAAATGCAAGTAATAAAAGTCATTCTGTAGCTTTCGTTTACTTCACATCGTTATTGTTGTTCTCAACATTAATAATTTTGTCGAATAAATCTTTTTAAAAATCAAAAGTGTATTTGGCAAAAGTTATTTGGCGCAGTCGGCAGGATCGGCAGAAGAAATTGTTGGCGGTACCTTTCTCAACAAAATCTTGTGGATCAGCACTTAGTCTGCCAAACCGGAAATTAGTTTAAGTGAAAAGAAAAACAATCGATCAAAAATCGCGAACGCGAACGAAAATAAAATTCAAGTGAATAATACTTTTCCGAACCGAAGAAATTCATCATCGTTTGAAGAAGACGGAAGGAACGTCTCATCTCAATGAAGAGGATACTAATGTAAGTACTGCTCATCCTTTTACTCAGATCCCTTAAAACATTTCATGTCAATTCCTGAAATTGATCCTTTGGAAGAAGTCGCTAATTTGCTTGCACGTGTTGCAATAAACACCGAAAACGCGTTACCAGAACCACCGAGACCAGAACCAGCAATGGCAGCTGGATTTCGCACATCGTTTTTAAAAGCAATCCCAAAATTTAATGGAGACCCTGCCAAACTCGCAGACTTCATCAGTGCCGGAGACTTCATCATCAACCAATTTTTCGTGGCAAATGACCCCAACGCGTGCATTAATAAATTTCTGATACTGTCCATCAAAAACAAATTGACCCATAGAGCAAGTCAATTTGTTGGAGCTCGCGACATCAACACTTGGCAACAATTAAAGAATTAGTTACAACAAAGTTTTGCGGATCAACGTGACGAAAATTCCTTGCTTAGAGAGTTAATGCTTCTAAAACAAGAAAATGAAACCCCACAACAATTCAGTTCCCGATGCCTCGATATGAAAAGTTTATTGATGGCACATCTAGCAATAAGTGAAAACAATGCGAACATCAGAGATGTAAAAATTCGAATGTTCGACGATTTAACATTAAAAGCCTTTTTAAGCGGTCTCAAGGAACCATTAGGATCTGTGATCGATCTCGTGGTCCACCAACCATCGAAATTGCATTGGCACACGTTCTCAGTGAAGAAAATTTAAATTACTCCCGAAATCGCACAAATCATCTGTTTGTCCAAAAGAAACCAAATCATCAATCGCATCAGTATAGACCAACGTTCAATAACTATACTCCGAAACCCAATACGTATCAAAATCAGGTACAATTTCGACCAGCTACGTCTTTTCCAAGACCACAGGCGAAAACATCATTTCCAAATTCGTTTCCGAATACACGCTCACAATTCAACCCGTCTTACAACAGTTACAATCAAAATAATACGCATCAACCACGTCCATTCGCACCGAATTGGATTACAAACCCGAGACCTCAATACCATAATAATTTCGGTAAATCTACTCAAAATACGAACGTTTTTAGACCAAATGGAAATAGAAATTTCCCCAGACCGGAACCTATGAACACTTCCTCAGCCAATTTTTCTAGAAGAACCAATCAGCAACAAAACCCTCGATATCCCTCTGAAGGTTAATTTCATCAAGAAACAGTAACCACTGAACCGGAAACAGAATGGATTCCCCAAGAGGAGTACGCAGAGTACGAACAATACTACGATCAACCCTCAGAACTCACCACATCAGGACAAGAATCTCAAGATTTCCAAAATACCCCATCTACAAGTTCGTCATTACCTAGTGACGTCATCAATTTAAACATTTTAACGACCTCTAAACTTCCACACATCGAAATCCCCGAATTAAATGCGAGATTCATGATCGACACTGGATCTACTAAATCGCTAATGAAACCCGAGCTTGCTTATCACATTTACTCAGATAAGATCATTGAAGATGTCTTTCAAATACTAACGGCTCACACAACCACTCAACACAATGAAAGCGTTTTATTCCCCTTGCCTCGTTTATTCAGAACACCTGGATATCACAAATTTCATTTATTCGATTTCAACCCCCAATATGATGGTTTAATTGGTTGAGACCTCTTTACCGACCTTGGAGCTCAAATTGATTTAAGCTCTCGTAAAATAATCACACACGCAACAGAAATTCCAATAATTCTCGATAAATGCGAATTTCTCCGAAAAGAAGTTCAATACCTTGGACATGTCATCACCCCCGAAGGCGTGTTACCAAATCTTGCTAAAATAAAAGCTGTTATCGATTACCCGTTACCGAAGACGCAAAAAGAAATCAGAGCTTTTCTCGGACTCCTAGGATACTACAGGAAATTTATTAAAGATTTTGATAAATTGACGAAACCCATGACTAGATGCCTCAAGAAAAATGCGAAAGTAAAACACGACACCGAGTTTCTCGAATGCTTCGAGATCTCCAAGAAACTGCTTACTAATCATCCCATACCACAGTACCCGGACTTTAATAAAACCTTCAATCTAACGACCGATGCATCGAATATTGCAGTGATATCGATATCGATATCGGCAGTGATCTTCCGATCGCTTACGCCTCTAGAACACTCAATGAAACTGAACAAAAATATTCGACAACCGAGAAAGAACTATTAGCAATAGTTTGGGCGACCAAGTATTTCAGACCCTAGATTTTTGACCGGAAATTCCAAATTTTTACCGATCATAAGCCACTTCAATGGTTATTTTCGTTGATGGAACCTAACTCTAAATTAACCAGATGGAAATTACGTCTTGAAGAATACGATTACGTCATCATGTATAAAAAAGGTAAATCTAACACCAATGCGGATGCTTTATCTCGAGTGCAGATAAACCCAACAGACACCCAGTCTATGCAAGTTGAAATAGATGAAACATCCCACGCATCTTTTGAAGATCCGTTCCCCTCAATTCGAACACCTGAACCAACCTACGAAAATCTTGACGATATCAGAGTACGAAGCCCTTTCGATATTACGGAAGTAATGGATTTTCCACCTTTCACCCCAATTTTGAATGAACCCGTAACCGAAACACCAGTACCAATAGAAATTCCAGCGAATTCGACAAATCCCGCTTCTTCACAAATAGATAGTACCCCAAGTATTCCTATTTGCCAAGACCCCATTGAAACAAAAGAGAAACAGTTCATAATTACCACCGTGAACCACAACCCATTAAAACCAGTAGTAATTCAACTTGGAAACCGTGTCATAGTAAGAGCACAAATCAGTAGAGATTACAACAAAACCCAAATTTTGGATTTGCTCATACAGTATTGCGAACCGAAAAAGAAATACTATTGTTACTTTGATACCAACAAGATGTATGAAGACTTCTCTCGAGTTTATCTCAAGACCTTCAACCTCAACAAACCTTTACTGTACAGATGTTTGAATAGACTTGTCGTTATAGCAAATGAGCAAGACCAGCAAGAAATAGTTAGAAACTATCACGAAGGAAAAACCGGACACCGTGGAATTCAAGCAACACACTCCGCCCTCAAACAAAAATATTTCTGGCGAGATATGATGAATACCATCTCGACATACATAAAAAATTGTCCAATATGTATGAAAACAAAGTACGAAAGTCATCCACCAAATATTCCACTGAATGTCACAAATACACCAAGCAAACCATTCGAACATCTTTCTATGGATTTATTACAAATCGAAAAACAAAGCTTTTTAACCATCAAAGATGCTTTCTCGAAGTATTGCCAATCTTATGCTATCACCAGCAAAACCGCGATAGAAGTAACAGAGAAACTTATAGAGTTTTTCTCACACCATGGCGTACCTCTACAGATAACTTGTGATAATGGAATCGAGTTCAAGAATGAAACACTCAAGGACTTCTTAAATTACACAAGATCGACATCCACTTTACGACCACAAGACATCCTTAATCCAACGGATTAATAGAACGTCTTCTGTCTACATTAATTGAAATCTACAGAGTCATTCGAGAAACTACACCGAAAGAAACACCCAAAAGAACAATGCTTTACGTAGTTATTGCAGATAACCACACAATTCATTCATCGACAGGTTATACACCATTTGAACTAATCACAGGCCATACATCAGCTAGAGATCCATATGACTTATTTTTAGACGAGTTTTACATGGAAAAATACGTCGACGATACGCGTTTTAATTTAAGAGCGTAGCGCCATCTACCCAATGAGCGAGAACTATCGTTGTAGTGATTGTTTAGGGAATTTATGAAGGGTTTCTTACGGTTTCTGAGCTATTGGTGAGTATTTCAGTTCTTTATTGCGGTTCTGTGCAATAAATTGTTATAAATATTCTTTAGGACCCCCATCACGACGATATTTGTGAACGCGGAAACGCGGTACTTCATATTTACTGAATATTTACCCGTATAACAACTCCTAACCTCAGAATTGGTAAGTGAATTTCTGATTATTTATCTCATAATTTCACTTGTAATTTCAGCAAGTTGTATTTTCATTCCAGGGCGGCATGTCGAGTTCATGTCTGCGGTTGAGTGTGCTTCATTATATGGAATATATAGGAGGAGATGAGAACTCGAGATGCATTTATGAGGGCGAAGAGGTTTTACATGCGGGGCACCTAATATTATGTGGCCAAACCTACACAACTAAACTAACAAATGAGCAAATCAATTTATTTGCTCTGTGCCTACAATCAACGGCAATTAATTCAGATCCACACCAAATTAAAGGTTTACTTGAATTTGACAAAAACAATAACCTAAATCAGGTCAGAATTTCAACTATTTTCTGTACATGTAAAGCAGGAAGAGGAGGTCGATGCAAGCATATATCTGCAGCGCTGTTGTGGTGCACAGCAAGGTGTCATAAACACAGAACTATTTTTTATACAATTTTAGAATTTACATTTGGTTTATTCTCTCCTTTTAACATTGTTACCAACTTTTCTTGTTTCTTCTGTCCTGTGGTTTTGTTTTAGGGATGATTTAAGGAATATTGAGGTATTATCGCCGACCGATATAAAATGTGTGTGGTCTCAACAAAAGAATATGACACGGGAGATATATAAGCCAGTCCCAATAAAGGATATGCCGTGTTATCAGAAATTCAAACTCACACCTTACGAAACTGATGAGGTGAAATTGTTTAATTTATATAGAAATGGATTACCCTCGGGTGCCCTTGCTAAGCATTTGTGAGTATTGATTCCATTGCGAGTATTGTGTCAATAAGAGAAAACTTTCCAGGATTGGTCGAGGAACTTATGATGATATTATGAACAAAGATGAAAATTATTCCCTCCAGTCAACGGATACCATTTCTTCTAATTCGCTACTGACCAACATGTCTGAATCGCTATTGATGAAATCTTTGCCATTGGAAAAAGTGACAATGAACGATTGCTGCATTAGGAAAATGAATGAACTTTTTAAATCGTCCGATGTAACAGATAATATAAATATTTCACAACACAGCCAGGCGTGGTGCAAAGCTCGTGAATATCGAATGACGGGATCACGTTGCTATGAAATATTTACGTACAGCAAAAATGATAATTGGAAAATAAAAGCGCAAAAGTTTTTCTTTCCTATTCCTCTCAAGAATAAGTATATTTCTCATGGATTGAAATTTGATGATGACGCGAAAAAAGCATTTATGCAAAAAACAGGAAGAGTTATAAAGGACTTTGGTGTAGTTATCCCTCAAGATAATTTATGGCTCGGTTATTCACCCGATGGGGTCATATATGAAAATAACCGACCTGTGGCCTTATTAGAGATAAAATGTCTTTTTGCAGGTAATGTTATCATCTTATCTCTCACCTCTCGATTAAGGAATACTATTCTTATTTATGTAGGAGCTACATCCAATATACATGAGGCAATTAAGTCCGCAAAATTTGTTTACAAGACGGATGATTAGTATCACCTTAAGAAGAAGCACAAATATTATGGGCAAGTCAATTTAGGCATGAGTGTTCTGAATTTAGATCTTTGTTATCTAGCATTGTATGCTTCTTATGATGATTCGTTAGTGATTATCAAAGTTCCTCATGATTATGATTTCTCCAAAAAATTGTTGAGTGTTATTAAAAAAATATATTTTGAAAATATGTTCCATACTTTGTGCAGTTAATAATTTGATAATTTTCACCACTTTTATGTTACATGTTTGAGGCAGAAATAAACAGTTTTTATTTCATTATCATTTATTAATACAAGCATTCAAACCTATCTTCACATAAAATGGGGGCTGATAGATTAGTAACACCTCCAATAATTGTAAAAATTTCATCAATTCGTCTAATCAATGAATAAGGTATAGGTCCCGTAAGTATTTTGAAAATTTTTAGCCGTTGGTTCACCCTTTCGACATGAACCCTTGCTCTTGCAATTTTCGTATTCCAAATCGCATCCTCTTCGGATAACTGTTGTTCATTTTTCAAGAATGGTGGTCGAATCAGATCTATTCCAAAAGTGGCGCATAAGTCATCAATGAGAAACCCTTTGTCTACCATTATTGCTTCCCCTTTTAGTTTAGTAATCAGATCGCTTTGCTCGAATATAATTTTATCAGAAGCCCTGCCGCCATAAACCTTACTGATGAACGTTAATAAACCAGCTGGAGAAACCCCTGTCATTATTTTAACAGTATTATTACTTTTGTATTGAGAATAGAATCTAATCCGACAACATAAACATTTCGGCTTTTGTATGATAACCTCTGTACAATCAACAATAACTCGTACGTTCGTAAAATGTTCAAACATCTTGGGAGAATGAATTGCTGGTTTGAGTGCACTCGATAGAATAGACAACATAGTAAATATATAATCAGAGCACAATTGTTTACCAATATCAAACAAAATAGAAAGAACTGAATAAGTTAGGTTGCATTTACATTTAACAAATGTTAGAATTATCCCTTCACGTATATTTAATTTATGGACCCTCTTATCGCTGTAAAAAGTTTTTACAGCCTTTTCAATGACGTCCAACATAGCAAAACTGCTCAATCCAGTCAAACTATTCAATGCACTATCAGTACTAATTAAACTACAAATGTTGATTGATTTTGGGGTATTTACTTGCACCTCAAAATCTCGGAATTTCTTGGGGCCTATATACCGGGGCTGGGAACTTAATAAAGCAATTAAGCCATCAGCTGCATCAAGCTCATTTTGCTCGTGTAAGATTTCTGATGCTTCCTCGTGGTGCATTTCACATTCTGTTTCATTAGAATGGTCTTCCGAGGGTTTCTCGATGGCTTTTTTCATGTTCGCACGCCTTTCCACTCTTTCTTTTCGTGACGCGGCTGTACAGGTGCAAGTAAATACCCCAAAATCAATCAACATTTGTAGTTTAATTAGTACTGATAGTGCATTGAATAGTTTGACTGGATTGAGCAGTTTTGCTATATTGGACGTCATTGAAAACGCTGTAAAAACTTTTTACAGCGATAAGAGGGTCCATAAATTAAATATACGTAAAAGGATAATTCTAACATTCGTTAGATGTAAATGCAACCTAACTTATTCAGTTCTTTCTATTTTGTTTGATATTGGTAAACAATTGTGCTCTGTTGAACTTGAAGTAGCTGTAATAGTTCCATGTTGAACTGATGGTAAAAAGAGTGTCGGAACAGCCGTTTTCTTCAGAAATCTTGCATCTTCACCATTATCTACAAGTATACCTGTGAACCTATAAATGTGCGAATTTTGTGACATGAATGAGTGACTTACTGTATCTCTGGAAGTAATCATTCTTCTGGAAGTGTCGTGAACAAACTTTCATAAATTTGGTGACTGGCTTTCCAATTTTCAGCTTGATCACCCAGGACAAATGCCGATCGACAAGTTCCCGATTCCCAGATTTCGTAACCATATACACTCTTCCGGCGTCTTTTGGAGGGAAGGAATGAAAACTGATGTCCGGATTTCGCTTTCGCATTGAATTACAACCGCTTACAGAACAATAAACTCGACTCATTGTCGAAAAACGCTAACAAAATGCCTCGGTGCCCTAGCGTAGCCACATTAACCACGCTTTTCCATATGACCCTGCTGTTCACAATCACTACAATGATAGTTTGAGCAATGCGCGGTAGATGGCGTATCGCTTATATTGAAAGGCGTATCATAAGAAGAAAATGCAAGTTACCTACGAAAAAGTAAAAGAAAAACTACAACGGAAAAAGGAACGAGTTGTGAACCAACGCAACAAGAATTTTGATCAACAAATATTCAAAATCGATGATTCAAAAATAAAAATCGTTACAATAGCCTTTATTTCATCATGGCAATTGACGAACGTAACGTATGTCAGTTGAAGGATAAATTTAATGAAATAACGCAAAATCATCTGGATAACCTGAGACCTCCTGTTGTTTCAGATGTCTCATCTGTGTCACCTTCACCAACTCCAGTCAGCCACCAGTAATAACAAAGATAGAAAACAATCCCGGATTATTTCCCCACAAACTCGGATAAGCAAAAAACTAGATAGATAAATGGACAATAATAAAAACAATAAACTTCTCACCTTTAATACATCAATATCACAAAATTTCTGACAATGCCGACAAATTAAACGAATCATTTCATAAAATAGAAACAGATATTGAATACTTCAAAAAAATGACCAGTCATGATTACGGAGCAATCTTAAGAAACATAATCTACGAAATATCTCAAAAATTCTCTCAAATTATACCCGAATGCAAGAAACCTCGACGATTCAAACGTGGATTAGTCGACGGAATTGGATCAGCGATGAAATTTATCACAGGCAACCTTGACGCCAGTGACGAAAAACGATATGACGAAGCCATACTACAATTACGACAAACGCAAAATAAACACAAAGTTTTATTAAAAGAACAAATTTCTTTGACAACTCAAGCCATCAGCAAATTCAACGACACCATCACCAAATTACACACGAATCAAATTCAATTAACAAATAGAATCAATCAATTCCAAACCGAAATTGAACAGAACAAGCTGAACAACATAGAAATGTATTGTTTTATCAGTGTCCACACCGTTTATCTTCAACTCTTGACCAGCCTTGATACCATTCTCCGAATGTTAAACACTTTGGAAGATGCAATGACCTTTGCAAAGTTATCTACAATGCACCCCTCGATTATCGAATCTGAAGATTCAAACCACGAACTCATCAAAATTCAAGAACATCTCATGGAAACCAAACTACCGTTTGAACCGACACTAAGCAACATCAATTTCTACGAAAAGATAATTAAAATTACCGCGTACCAAATCAAGGAAACAGTCACATTCATTTTTGAAATACCACTAACCCAAAATTTAATCTACGATTATTATCATTTATATTCTCTTCCCATCCGAAAAGAAAATTCAATTTTCCAATTAATAATTCCTCAAAGTAAATTTCTCTTCCTTACCGAGCAGTCATACATTTCGACGGAGGAAAACTGTGAAGAAATTCAACCAGAAGAATATCTGTGTCGATACCTCGAGTCATCAACTTCACCAGACTTACCTTGTGAAGTTCAATTAATTCGATATGAACGATCAAATAAATGCACACCTTACCATACCAAGATACTTGATATGAAGACCCAGAAGATTAACTCAAACCAATGGTTAATCATAACACCGATCGAAACCGTTACAACTCTCACTTGTAACCAAGAAACCGAATTACTACCATTATTTGGAACGTACCTTGTCCAACTTCAAAATGGATGCAAGATCAAATCCAATACGACGATTCTTCAAACCAATCAATTCGAAGAACATGAAGTCAAAATTATCAAGATACCCGATGTCCCCATCGATCTCGATAAACATACCATTCATTAATACGATAAGATGCCACCATTATCGATTGACCAAATCAACCTTGACGATCTCAACAAGATGAAAATCAAAATGGGTGAAGTCAATAAAGAACTTGACGCCGACTCAACTATAATCCACTACAAGATCAGTCCTCTTACAATAATTGTAGCAATCAGTCTTGTACTAATGATTATCGTTCGTTTTAGACACAAATTGATCTCCTTATTTAAGAGGATCAAAAGCCGATCGACTTCAACCGAACCCAACAACAGTCGTTCTCGATCGCAGGACCAGGTCGTACCATCACAACCGATCCCGATTGAGCAGATTTGACTTCGAACTTCGCCGCGTCCGTGAACACCGAAGTTCTCTCTGAGAAGGGAGGTGTTATATTGTACGAAACGTATACACGGTGTCCAGAAATTAGCCTGCAATAATTCGCCTGATGATTCCTCTATAAAAATGATGGAAAAAAGTTCTAATGAACGTATGTCGAGAATCGCTTCCTAAGGGAGATATACATCCTGAAAGGTAGGCCCCCTATGATGGTTTATGTTAAATATCTCCAAAACTGTTCAAGATTAAGAAATCATATTTGGTAAAATTATTAACCTTTTTATGCTCAACAAAATGGACTAGGAAAGAATTCAAAATTTCCACCAGGGGCGGGTCATCTAGGGGGGGCCGTGGTGAAAAATCTTCCCAACTTTTTTGTATGATGCTTTTTTCAAGTTTAAACTACATATTATGAAACGATGAGTTGTTTTACGAAAAAAAGGTACTCTTGGTAAACATTGATAGGAGGCGCCACATTCTTCGAAATAAATCGATTTGAACTTTTGAATTTTTTTCTAATTTCTGTTGATATGTTACATTTCAAGCAGTATTTTAGTCAAGACAGCTTGAATAGCAATCTGACATCACTAAAATTTGAAAATTCAACAAATAATGCAACATTTTACATTGAATTCGAGGAAAATCTTTCCAACTATTACGGGGGTGTCACGTCGTAAGATATGGGGCAACATTTTCTATCCTAAATGTTGCATTTTCTAATTAATGTCCAAGTCTTTGATATGGTTAGTGATGTTAGATTGCTGATCAAGATGTTTTGACTAAAATACTGCTTGAAATGTAACATTTCAACAGAAATTGGAAACAAAATTTAATGTTAAAATCGATTTATTTCGAATGTGGCGCCTCCTATCGATGTTTACCAAGAGTACCTTTTTTTCGTAAAAAAAACATAATTTCATAATATGTGGTTCAAAGACGAAAAAAACATCACACAAAAAAGTTAGGAAGATTTTTTTACCACGGCCCCCCCTAGATGACCCGCCCCTGGTGAAAAGTTTGAATTCTTTCCTAGTCCATTTTGTTGAGCATAAAAAGCTTAATAATTGTACCAAATATGATTTCCTAATCTTGAACAGTTTTCGAGATATTTAACATAAACCATCATAGGGGGCTTACCTTTCTCAACATACGTTCATTAGAAATTTTTTTCATCGTTTTTATTGAGGAATCATCGGGCAAATTATTGCAGGCTAATTTGTGGACACCGTGTATACTATACTTGTAAACCTACCTTAAGATTATTTCTTACTCTTTATTGAAATATGCTTATTTAGCAAATGTAACAAAACGCAAATTGTAGAGGCGTCTCATCCCCGCAGAATCATAGTAGCTTTCGTTTACTTCACATCGTTATTGTTGTTCTCAACATTAATAATTTTGTCGAATAAATCTTTTTAAAAATCAAAAGTGTATTTGGCAAAAGTTATTTCGCACACGTTCTGTAACATTTCATTATTTCATTATTGCCGAATTCTAGACATGATATAATATAACTGGGGCAACTGGTGCACTGCCTTGAATAAACTCGCCCTGTTTTTATATTAAACTCTCGGTATTTCTTCATTTTCTTTTGACCATTAGCATGAACCTTGTTTGGGCTTGAATCCACCCATACCTACTTGAGGTCCGTTAGGGTTCTGGCGCCCTGGTAATTGTTCCCTTTTTTTTAATAGTTAGCCCACGACCACCTCCGGCTGAGCTGCGACGGCAACTTAATTTGTCCACCCTGCCTGCTTTTGGTTTGAAGCTCGGAAAGTATTGGAGTTAGTTAGTGACATGGAATCTAATTATGTAAGCAACTGGATTGATGATGGTAGTTTTAGTCCATGTTTTAACGATAGCCGCGTAAGCGGTTTGAATGCGACTGACCTCATGTGGACGATACACCGACCGAAATACGTTCTCCTGGATCACTTGCCGATACAATAAATTGTAAAATCGAACACACACAGAGGTACGAAAATTGAACCGTTCAAAAAAACGAGTGAAACGACATCTTCGTGAACGATAACTTCAACGGACATACTTATCCTAATTATTTCAGCAATAGAATGCAGAAAAATATCAACAATACTTGTTATGTGGGCTACAACCGCTGCAAACTAATAAAGAACAATTTCATGATTTAGGGTTATTACTGCCGTAACAACAGGAGGAAACGCGAAAATTCAAAATCTTAATTGATAGGACGGCATCCAATCATAATGAATATACTCTAATTCTCTGGATTTGTCATTCCTACCAATTGACGGATCAAGAATCTGGACTTGCCAGAGATAAAGCAAATAACAAATTACTGAATTTCCAAGCTCTAGAATTTCGTAAACATTCAGTAGCTCGTGCTAATGAAGTTATTCTACGTGAAGCGTTGAACGTTTGAGAAGTTAATACTGGTACGACATTAAGAAAGATGAGGATCGTAAGCGCTCAACAGTTGCAAGCGTGATTCAAACGATGTAATCGATCTTATTCTAATGAAGGAAGACCACGATAATAACATCAAGCAAGTGTCTTCTCCATTGAATGTCAAACTGTTCAGTAAGAAGCAATTAGAGATACTTAAGAGTTCCAATGACGAAGTACTGTACTTTGACGCTACAGGGTCTGTCGTTTGATGGCAACACATCATCAATAAGACCACTTACTATTATTGTGGAATAGTAATCGTTAAAGACATTAATTTGCTAGTACCTGTATTCGAAATGGTTTCGAGCGAGCACTTAACACACAATATTTTAGATTTGTTTGTTCGTTTTCAGAAATTTGCTGGGGAACACAAATTTATGATCCTTCGCATTAATCGCTTCACAACCGATTTCAGTCTTGCCAATGTTCATGCTGCGTGCATGGCTTTCAACGAAATGAACTTTTAGCAGTACTTACAGACTTGCTACAATATGTTGACAAACGGAGCTGAACAACCGAAAAAGTTCATCCAAATTAATTTGTGCAAGGCTCATATTACGAAGAATCTTTGTAAGCCTTCACTGAAATGTTTGAAAAGAGTGGCGGTGATAAAGTAAACAATATTACGGTTTATTTTTACGCTCTAGTACTATCATAGATACTACACTTAAATTTTAACTTATCGCGACACCCATTGACCCTCGTGGGAGTCATCGGCCCGGTGTGGCCAGAGTTTAGTAGCTATTCGGCGAGAAAGTAAACGTAAACACGAACTCTTCAACGATAATGAAAACCCTTTTCAGAATGAGGATACCGTTAATGCTGCTGGTCTGGATGGCCATCCCAATATCAATTCAAGCCGTATCGGAGGACAGGATGACGGTTCAAACCATTGATACAACTCTTTTACCTTCCCTAATGGGGACTGGGCGAATGGCACATGGCGCTCACTCTTTCGTTCATTACGTTAACACAAATCAAATCCGCGGAAACTATAACGAAAATTATTCTCATTTCACCCAAGCTAGGGAATTTATTGACGAATACGTCATAACTAATTATAATCGAACTAATTATACACTATTATATATTGCTAAGAATCCTCAGTTAAGAGTTACTCATACTCTAAATTCTAGCACAAAATTTTATGAAATTTTGGAAAATATGGCTACTCATGCCGAATTTCTTTTAAACAATGCTAATTATAAATTGGAAACCGTGATACCTAATATCCGCTATAAGAGAGGCCTGATTAATATCGTAGGGACCACATCCAAATGGTTGTTTGGTACATTGGATGCGGAGGACAGGAAACATTATAATGAAATTCTAAGAGTTTTACAGGAAAATGAAAACTCTGCTGCTCATCAGCTCAAATTACAACGTAGGGTCAGGGATGAGACGCAACAGAGTAATTTCTCCGTCTATATGGGACATGAGATACTAATTCCGGCGCGAACCAAAGTCATAGGTTACATATACGCTAAACCTTTACCGAATGGCGATAATGTGATATTGAAACCAATTGAAAATATAAAAACAGGAGTGTTGATAGCCAGGCTAGTAAATTCATGCCGATACAGATCATGAATGTCACACTCAGTGATATCATCTTAACACAAAATACTCACGTCGGGGTAGGCAACCTCTTTGCAGAAGCCGCATTTAAAAACTCACAGATCACAATTATAGCCTCTATTTCAACAGACGTAGAAGACTCAAATACAATCATCAAACAATTACGCCCCAAATTAGGAATTGGTTCGCGAATTTATAGACATTTTTAGAGCTCCGAATGAGAATTTAACTTATACCAATAAAGTAAAACACCGCATAATAACAACCTATTGCAAAACGACCTTACAAGGTACAATTTCAACTTCGTGAGATATTGGAAAAAGAAGTTGCAAACCTTTTAGATAATTATGTCATTCAAGAGAGTCAATCTCCATGGAGTTTTATCCTCCTTCTTGTAGAGAAGGAGCGACACCCGGGGGAAGACATAGAATTAAGAGTGTGCATTGATTATCGCGAATTAAACAAAATCACCGAAACTGATTTTTTCCCATTGCCTTACTAGCAGGACACGTTAGATAAGCTATCAGAGGCTGATTTATTTCGTACCATGGATCTAGCGAGTGGTTATTTACAGGTCGAATTAGATTCACGAGATCGGGAAAAGAGCGCATTTAGTACGCCGACGGGACACTATGAATTTAATCGCATGAGTATGGGACTGAAAAATGCTCCTGCGACATGGCAAAGTATGATGTACTTGGTATTTTCGAGTTTAGTTGGACTGGAGCGTTTGGTTTGTCTCGACGACATAATCGTCTATAGTTCTTCAAATTTAGACGAACACCTTGATAAATTGTGACATGTGTTTCTCAGAATGCGGGAAGCAAATCTCAAATTTAAACCAACTAAATGTAATTTCCTACAGAATGAAGCTTTTGTGCTGTTGAATGCATAGAAGAGGATAACGATTATATATTGGAATTTGTTCACCAGACTACAATATTCTTCTGTGCCAGTTCGGTAGCACAGAAGGTGAGAATGGCAACTTTTTGCATTCTAAAGAAAGAAAACTTAAATTAGAGACGAGAATGTTTGATATGTTAGTCCTTGAGATGAGAATTTACTTCTGTGTTACTGAATCCAATCTAGCTAAGATAATATTCAAATATTTCCCTCAACAGACTATGACTATGACTGAAAGTGAACTAAGGAAGAGGCTCTTACACATATCAAGGACTGACAAAAGTAATACATTTTGTCCTGTGTATGCAAGTATAGACTTCAAATCATGGAACATCCATTGGTCTTATCTCTCCACTGCACCTTTGTTCAAGGTAGTAGATGACCTATTTGGAACACCAGGTCTCTTTACATATACAAATCAATTTTTTAAAGAGTCTCTGATAGTCATTTCATCATATTTTGATCCTCCTGAAACGCTTATCGATAATTCTGTCCTGAAAACCGGGAAGCGAATAAAGCCGTCTGACATGCATTATCTGACCTGCGATCGTTAATGGAACAAACATAACGTTGGGTTTGAGGAATTGCGTCAGAAAGGCTGGACCTTAATCACAATCTGCTTGCTGTTACTGGTTGAGCATACTACAGCAATTCGAAGTCTTATAATAGGACAAGGAGATAACCAAATATGCAAATTATTAATCCCGGAATTAGATACAGAAGATACTCCGCTGGATTTTCTACTGAAGAATCAAGATTATATGAATCAACAAATTGATTTATGTTTCAAGACATTAACAGAATATGCTGATCATATCGGGTTAGTGGTTAAACCGGAAGAAAGTTGGGTGTCTGCCACACTGATAAATTATGGTAAAGATATATTATATAACGCGGCTTACTTATCTCAAGGGATTAAGAGAATCTCACGAACACTACCAGATATCAATACTGTTTATTCAACTCTTCTTAGCAAAGTAGCAACACTGCAGACAACTGGGTTAGCTACGGCACAGAAGAGTTACGACCCTGTTGCTCCATATGTAATCTGTACCTCAGAGACAATATTGACTATTGCACGAGACATGCAATATTCTTTGTTATTAGGGAAAGAGATAGATAAGAGAGCCCTTAAATAGGCATTATCGGAGAATGGGATGACTTTTATCTGTCATGGCATTCAAATTTGTATAATCTTCCGATGAGTAATCTCTATGACTACATGTATATAGGGCATCCTGATCCACTCACTTCTTATTACTCATTCCTGTTTGAAAATTATCCTCAGTGTCGTACTTGCAACGGCATCCTGACAATGGTCAATGTTAATAGTTTTGAAGTAGGAGCAGGAGATCCATTGTTACTGGTGTCAGATCCTCTTTCCTTGAATGTGAAACGTCCTGTCCAAGTCTCGTCAATACTGTCTAATCATGTCCACGATGCTTTAATTGAGAAAACTAAGAATACAGCATTAAAGCAGTTATTTTCGTTGGATAGCAAAAGAACAGATAAAGCACTTGCTGAATTCCTTTCGAGAATTGAGCCATGTCATCCTAGAGTAGCTCACGAGATGATGAGGACTACTGTGACGGGGATTCGACTTAGGATAAAATCTAAGTTCTGCAACACACGAACAATTTTTTGTCTCACTAGCAAAAGACAAGCGAAACAGTTCTACAAAAGAGTCCAGAGTACAGAGCTTGATAATTGCCAACATTGAATTCAACAGGAACAGCTAGCACACTATAATAGAGATGAGAGAAGAGATTTCCTTTGCCCCACTGTGTTAGCAAAACAAACAAGAAAATACTACTGAAAGAGCACAATCCAAGATAGGGTCATACATGGAGTCACAGTCCCGTTTCCACTGCATCAATTCAAGCCTACAATATCATTAGCAGACACTCATGAAAGTTGTACGATGAATACCCCCTACGTGTTGATTCAAACGGTGTCAACTAATGAGGATCATAAGATGTTAACTCATCTGAGCCCTGTTACTCCATATATTGGGTCGTCTACTCGAGAAAAGCAATCTGGAAAAAATATACCAAATTCCGGGAAGGAGCACACCGTTGGAATCAGCCCAAAGAGCTGCTCAAATACGCAACTGGTGGATTTCTCCTTTTTCGGACCTATATGGATTTATGTGTTATGTGGCAAGATCACATACAAATGTCAGCTTGGAATTGTTAGAGTTATCTTCAGAATCAATAGATGAATGGAACTACCTCCGCACCATTCGTTATCCATGGTTGCCTGTCAGCAGATGGTCCTTGTCGTGGCATCTCTTATTCCGAAAATGGTTATCACTGGGACGACGTAACGGTCACCGCCTCTGTTAAAATTTCAACCCGAGACTACTTTGCAACTGTAAAACTCGACACCAACGAAATATCTCTACTAGGAGGACTAACTTGTCCGTCCTTGCATACCTACTGCATGGATTCTACCTTTGGTGAGACTACATGGGACTTAGATTTGTCACTCTCCTGCGATAAAGAAATGACCATATTATACGAAGGACTTGGTCTTCTAGTAGCCGATAGAATTTCTAACGATAAATACATTGTTGTCGAAGATGAAGATAAAATTTTTGCTCTGAGTCTAACTAAAACAACCCACTTATGCGGAAGAGAAGTATGGCGAACCGAGCATCCCCAACTTCAGATGTTAGAAATGAAAGAAGAAGCCCCGTTGTTAATGAAGACCAATCAACATCCTGGAAACGTTAAACTATTGACGTATGTGAATAGTAAATTCCTTTACATGGAGCAATCTTCCAAGAGGTCCTTGAACGAAATGTACGTTGACGCCCCCTATCGACGATGTGAACTACATCTCGAAATTTTGAAAAATCGACTAATCATTTCCCGAATATCTCCACTCAGCATCGGCTGGCTCCTCAAGGATCAAATTGGCTACGTAGGTCATGCGCTTGGAGAAGTAACTTATCTGATGCAATGCATTCCTCGACCTGTTACTATTCGTCGAGCGGAGTTTTGTTAGAATGAACTTCCGATGACGATTGACGAAAAACAAAATTTATGTCACCGATGACTTACATTCTTCAGAATCACGCTACTGAAATAGATTGTAACTCAATTACACCTCCGCTTTTCTTCATAAACAACGAATGGATAGGACACATACCTAACCCAATTAATAGGCACAGTCCCGAAGAACTTGAACCCAAGTACAAGAACAAACTACACTTTCGACCCATACAAGGTGGCATATATACCCATGAAGAAATCGAGAGAAGTCAACGAGTTATGGTATCCGGCATCGAAAGAAACGCAGTAGAAAATATTATCGCGAGGCGCATGTTAGGCATGTGGACAGATAATCAAGGATACGACGCCCTACGATTTTTCGACGCCCAAGATTTGAAAAAAATGGCACGCAACTCATTACAATACCTGTGAGGATGGTTCACCGATTTTGGCATGATTATGAGCGGACTTTTTGGCATGATTTTAATCAACAGGACCATCAAGTACTTACTGGAGGTCAGCTTCAATGGCTGACAGATATATAAAACCATGGGATGCGGCGTAGCCATACTTACCAGCGTTTGGAGCACTCTTGCTTCATGTGTCCTCCATCGACACCATTCAAAAACCGTCAAGGCCCAGAAAGAAGATATTCTCGAACGTGGGGAATCCGTAACCGAACAACCTCGAACTTCTAACGATGTCGGTTCCTGCCCAAAACCGCCTGAGAAATTTGCACTGAGGGTCATCCCTAAATCATCAGCCCCACCTCAGAAACAGACCAAGGTGTACCCTGACGTACCGAAGCTCCACTGGACCGATAATAACTCTGCAGATCCTCTCGCGAAAAACTTTAAGCTATAAGTGACAAGGTGTCGTGAGACAGTAACCACTCCTGCAAACACAACCACTTACTTCGACCGACTTCAAGTGAAGCCAACATAAATTGACATTTGCGCTTTACTAAACTAGTGTTAGTGCTCGAGTATCTTACTTTTCTTTTGATAATTTCTTATTGACAGTATCAATTATATCATGATACTTTGTATTGTTGCATGAGTTTTGCTTTTCTTTAATTTAAGTTATAAAGATCTGCGTACTGTCAGACGTACCCAAATCTTTAAATTATCGGGGTGTGTTGTAGCAAAACTGCTTTGTTTTGAAATTTTATTTGAGTCTCACGATGATATACCTACGTCCGGTAGTTAAGATTCAATACCCTTTTGTGCTGTTGAATGCATAGAAGAGGACAACGATTATATATTGTAATTGTACGACGCTCTGGGAACGACATGCACACTTTCCTCTTAATGTCAGCCAGTTGTAACTGTCAATTGCCAGTTGCAACTGTCAAATGCCACTTGCATCTGTCAAATGCCAGTTGCAACTGTCAAATGCCACTTGCAAGTGTCAAATGCCACTTGCAACTGTCAAATGCCACTTGCAAGTGTCAATTGCCACTTGTAACTGTCAAATGCCAGTTGCAACTGTCAAATGCCTCTTTCAACCGTCAAATGCCACATACAAACGTTTAAAACGTATCCATTGGAATTTCGCAATAGTGATAGTGCAGTGTAAACATAATAAAAGGTGTGTAAACCACCCTAAAGAAATAATAAGGTAAGATATTGAAAGTTCTTTGCATGCAATATTTATTACGAGGCTTATCTATTGATAAACTTGGAATAAATTCCGAATTACAGGTTTCAGATTTCGCATTTTTTGGAGTATAATCATTAGTAATACTACGAGTGGGTAAACTAGTCGTAATATCTTTGTAGTTGTAGTTGTAGATTTTGAAGTTTTAGTAACTTTGCTCTGTAACACTGACTTCTTACCCCGAAGTTTGCTGTGAGTTGGGGTTTTAAAAGAGCTTCCACCTCTTTCTTTCTCAAGTCAATTGAGGTTATGATACTAAACCAGTAAAATACCGCGTAAAGTACAGAGGAATACTGAAAAGAATTCCTACACTTTTAGGTACCAAGAATTAAACGATTTGAGTTTTTGTTATAGATGACAGATGAAGAAGAAATAACGATGGAAAAATTCATCATATCTAGAGGACTGCCAGTAGATCTAATAGAAACATTTGATCGAGAAAACGTAAGTGTGACCAGTTTTTTTTATTAATTCATAAGTAGACCTGCGCGATACACGAAATTCTCTATCGACATACGGTATGTCGTTCGTATCGATACTGCCGATTTCACTAAAATGTATCGATACGAATCGATATTTATCCCTACTATTACTACATAATTTACATTCATCATACGGCTTTACTATTTCCAGATTGATGGCAAGACCATACTTTTGATGACGGAGGATCAACTAACGGAATACCTTCCAAAGCGAGGTGATAGAATTGCATTGCTGGATTTTTGTAGGAAGCAATGCAATCCTAAGAAACAAGCTCTGATTGAGAAAATTCGTAGAGCACGACGCAGTCAGGAATCAGACGACAACTCGAATATGCCGTCTACATCCACAGGGAAACGAACTTCTGGATTCAAGAAGAAAGGACGTAACGTCTTCCTGGGATGGTTTCACAGCGATAAAGCTCTCGGAGATTATAAATATATGCGAAGTGATAATGGCGGTGGTACTAGAAAAGTTCTGGTTCCAGTCACTTACAAAAAAGCCGACCTAATTCCTATTGCTCGAAATTACTTTTTCCCCGAGGGGAAAGCTGCCAATAATTTAGGAATGTTAACCGAATTTGAAGGAAATTTATTAGATTTCGGTAAAAATATAATTGATTCCGACTTGTCTGCGTATGACATATTTGAATTAACGGGTGCGACAAAATTAAAATTATATTATGCTACAAGACGCATCTAAGAGGTCAAAACCGAAGAAAACCTCCCGAATCTTTCGAATGAGCCATCTACATCTGGGCAGTCAAGATATAGTCGCCAAAGAAAAGTAGCTTCTTCTAAATATGAATTTTCTTCATCCGATTCCGAGAATGAACTTTCACGAGTGATGGATAACCCGAGGGACGTCACATATCCCAGCGGGGAAGCAAATCATACTCCCATAATTGAAATTCTGGATGATTATGTAAGTATACGGGGTGTCCCAAATTCACCAGATTTCCGGGCAGTGATGAAATCCTTAGCTTATTCCGTGACTTATTATGAAACGAAAATATCAATACATTTTGTCGATGTGTCAAAAATAGAAAAAACAAATGAATTGTCAGAAATGCAGTTTGACTGCAAAAATGAAATAGATGTAGGATGTAGGTATGTACGTCTGGATAAATGACGCGTGCGCAGAGGGGACGGGTCGCTATTC
Organism: Salpingus planirostris; assembly: GCA_949788335.1. Taxonomy (NCBI): domain Eukaryota; kingdom Metazoa; phylum Arthropoda; class Insecta; order Coleoptera; family Salpingidae; genus Salpingus; species Salpingus planirostris. The sequence goes on along the minus strand of CATKUT010000014.1, from coordinate 258,407 downwards.
ACTCTTCATCACAGCGTTACAAGCTACTTATACAATCTTATTTTGAAAAAACTATAATTGAAATATTTTTTCCAGGACCTACCTGACCTATCTGACCTACCAACAATAGGAAACGCTCTACTAGATGCAATTCTTGAAGGGAAAGTGCTGATAAAAATTCATAAAGGACAAGTTTTCGACGAGCTTCTCCAATTTCATATGAATGGCATTAAAATTGACCAAATGCAGTGTATCATGGTGTTACCCAACGGCACCGAAGAGGCGGCGGAGGATATGGATGGTGTGCTAAGGGATGCCCTCTCAGAGTTTTGGACATCTTTCTATGAGAGATATACTTTGGGCACCAATACAAAGATTCCATATGTGCGTCATGATTTTCAAAAAAACCATTGGCAGGCAATTGCTGGGATAATAAAACTGGGGTTTGAGATCACCAAATATTTCCCAATAAAGCTGGCGGCAACGTTCATGAGCTGCTGCATAGGACAAAATCCGGCAAATGAGGATCTATTGTCCGACTTTTTATCTTTTGTTTCCGAGTCCGAAAGAGAAATTTTGGCTGGGGCTTCAAAAGACTCTGAATCTGTGGATGAAAGCGATTTACTTGATGTTGTAAGCACTTTTGAAGGAAAATATGCACCAACGAATGATAATTTCAAAAATCTTTTGCTCACTTTAGCTCATAAGGAAATTGTTCAGAAACCAGCGCTTGTTTGTGAATGTTTCTTGACTATCTTGAAAAACTCCGAATTTGATTTGAAATCGATCTATGCTGATTACTACCCGTCACCAAAGAACATTATATCAAAATTGAAGGTTAGCGAAGAGTACCTGATTCTGAATGCGGATCAAACTCGAGTCTTCAATTTTATGAAGAAATTTATACGTGAAATCGACAGTGGAAAACGATCTAATTTTTTGAGATTTTGCACCGGTTCGGATGTTCTTACAGACGAAATCACTATTTCTTTCCTGGAAACTGAGGGTTTTTCACGAAGTCCTGTAGCTCACACCTGTGGTAGACTGTTAGAGCTACCTACTTCATATGAAAAGTTCGTGGAATTCAGAAGCGAATTTAATAGTATTCTGAGCTCGCGCATATGGATCATGGATATTGTATGATTGTTGACTTACCGATTCACCGTGAATTTGTGTTCTTTAGTTTTTTACGTTTCTAATTATTTATTTTTGTGTATTTCTTTAATTGTTACCTATTTTTAATGTTTGAATTCCATAAATTACATACTAAGTTCAAATTTATGTATAAGTATTCAAACTACCTATTTATATCAATTTCAATATTGGTTCGCTGATTTTAATGCCGACCTACAAAATGTATTCTCAATAAAATAATTCAATTACTAAATTTGTCATTCTTGTATTGTAAGATGGAAATGATCGAATATACAAGTAAATGATTGAACTATATACCCAGAACTTTTTCAGACAGTTGAACTTTTGATTGAACAAAACCATATTCGAAATAGAGTAATCAACTATACCTACATACAAAGGTTATTATTGTGGTAATTAAAATCTATTTTCAAGACTTGATTTTGAAATATTAGATGATCAAATATGAACATGAGGGGGAACAATTAAACTGAGTTTGAAATATTTCATAGAACTTTTCCAAATATGTATACAAATGAGTACGTTAAAAAGTGTCATTTTACAGCTTGGATGTGGGATGTGGGGTTATCAGAATATTACAGCAGAGTTTCCAACTTATGTCGTAAACTTAAATACAAATGAACACCTTGATCTGGTGTACTCGGTTTGGAGTAATTCCTCTCCTGTCTAATTACTCGCATAAGTTGTAAATGTTGATATCACAAGGAATGTCGCCTGACATAAAAATACAATTTTCTTTGGTTCTTTCAATATCGGCTTGTGGTACTTGTATGAGATAATCTATTGTGTCGTATATTTCAGGTAGGTTGAACATTATTATTGGTTTTCCTGTTGGAGCTCTTGACCTACGATTCCATGTGATTTTATGTATTCCCCATTCTTCAACTATTTCATTTAAATTTTCCTTAAACAACCAATGTAATAGTAATCAAATATTTATAGATCAAATAGATAATAAGAACATTATTAAGGGCCGATCTTTTCACCTCTGGTTAAGTTTAACTGGCGGTTAAATACCTTGGTTACTATTGTTGCAACAATGAAAATCAACAAATTTAACTGCCGGATAAACTTAACTGGGGGATGAAAAGATCGGCCCTTAGACACAGAAAGATAATAAGACACAAAATTATTAAATTAATCACAACTTTGCAAATTTCATTTGAGTATCGTTGCAAATGCAAGGTTTGCAAAGCTGCGATTACTTTTGTCTCTTATAGAGGGTGTCCCAAAATAAAATGGAAATGGGTTTTAGAGGTTTGAGAGCAAGCAGGCAATTTTATCAAAAATATTTTTTTTTGTAAAATCAGAAATAATAGTAGATTATGTTATTAGAATCAAAAGTGAAGCTTCATGTGCTGAGGCTGAGCCAATCTAGCCGAAGCACATGAACCCCTTTTTGATCCGAATAACATATATGATTTTATTTTCAAACGTATAAATATTCCAATAAATGACCCTGAATAATTATTCGTAGTAGAAATTCAATATCAAAGTGACTCTAGACACTGTAACGTAATTTTGAGTGACGATTACACTGCGAACGACTCTCAGTTGGACGTTGGAGAGCGGGCGTAGGTTCTGTTGCTTACCACTGATAAATAAACCACTTGCGGGCGCCAGAGAGTTTAGAAAAAAGGAAGGACCAGGAAAAACTCACAAATGGTCTACATTAAAACATATATTCAACATTCAGAAATAAAGAAGCAGAAAACAAGAATGAAAAAAATTGCGAAAAGCAAAATTCAAAAATATTAAGGAGTTAAAAATTGGCAGAGTGAAAAATATTACTAATAATTATGTAAAGTAGACGTGAATGAAAACATATTTAACAAAAATTATCGATCGATTGGGCAAAAGTCGAGACTAAGAAAACTTAAAACTAATAGCGACATAATCTGAAATACAGTGATGTTAAAAGCGAACAACAACAATGCAATAATTTTGCCAAACAGTCGGCAGCGCAAAAAAATTATGAAATGATGAGTAATAAATTAAGGAGAAAATATTGAAGGTAGAAATTACAGTTAAAGCGACCAGGTGGTTTTGACTACACCTGTGTCGAGCAAAAAGTGCTGATAACAAAATTAAAATATACCATCAGTCCTAATTTTTGATTTTTAAAACGAAATCACATTTTTAGCGGTTTTCAACCTTTCACAGCTACGTCCCACGATTCTCACCCCATTCAATTTGAAGCTATCAAAAAAATACATCTCACGAAAAATCGGCATCAAAATTAAAATATACCATCAGTCCTAATTTTAGATTTTTAAAACAAAATTCACGTTTTTAGCGTTTTTCAACCCCTCACAGCTTCGTCCCACGATTCTCACCCCATTCATTTTGAAGCTATCAAAAAACTACGTCTTACAAAAATCGGCATCAAAATTAAAATATACCATCAGTCCCATTTTTCGATTTAAAAATCTATCGTCTGAACAGAAAATCACGTTTTTATTTTTTTTCGACCCCTCACAGCTTCCTCCCACGAATCACACCCCATTCATTTTGAAGCTATCAAAAAACTACGTCTTACAAAAAATCGGCATCAAAATTAAAATATACCATCAGTCCTAATTTTCGATTTGGAAATCTATCGTACTAAAATGAAAAAATCACGTTTTTATTTTTTTTCGACCTCTCACAGCTTCCTCCCACGAATCTCATCCCATACGTTTCGAAGCTGATAAAAAAACACGTCTTACAAAAATCGGCATCAAAATTAAAATAAACCATCAGTCTCAATTTTCGATTTGAATATCTATCGTCCTAAAATGAAACTCGGGTTTTAATTTTTTATTGACCCCCTACAGCATCCTCCCACGAATCCCACCTCATACATTTTGAAGCTAATGAAAAAATACATCTCACGAAAAATCGGCATCAAAATTAAAATATACCATCAGTCCTAATTTTTGATTTTTAAAACGAAATTCACGTTTTTATCGTTTTTCAACCCCTCACAGCTTCGTCCCACGATTCTCACCCCATTCATTTTGAAACTATCAAAAAACTACGTCTTACAAAAAATCGGCATCAAAATTAAAATATACCATCAGTCCTAATTTTTGATTTTTAAAACGAAATTCACGTTTTTAGCGTTTTTTAACCCCCCACAGCTTCGTCCCGGGAATCCCATTCCAGATATCATACCTATACATGCCTATACTATCTCGTAGGTATAGGAAACGAACACACACGTTAAAAATTGTAGGGCGTTATTGATAGACATTTTGTTCCGATTTTCACATGGGGAGAATTATACCGTTTTCGTATAAAATGTATATGTATACTTGTAAATTGTAAAGTGTGGGTACTCATCAGTATTCATCAGTAGGTATGTTAATGATCTTAGATATACATATGTCCTTTTGTCTGCGCTGGTGGCATTGTGGCAATAAAAACTACACTGATGTAATAAAAATCCCGTCGCCCGGTCATACAAATATATTTTCAGGGAATTTTACTAGACCTGTTGCGTATGAAATTAAATGGAAGACCAATTAATGTCACAGGGTACATTCGCCTTAAAAGTGCAGGTCATTTTGATTTATGAAGTGCAGTGCCTACAAATGTTATCCTAAAGGTACGATTCCTACACAGCTACTTCGTGCAGCCGCGACCCAATGCCGCCGCGACTGGAAGTCGCTCGACGGCTGAGTTCGGCCGCTCGACGTCTCGGCCCGACGTTTTACTAATAACAAAGCGGAAACGGCCCCAAAATATGTCGTTTGTGGTCTTTGGCATAAGTACAACCAGACTGGACTTTGTTTAACAATTTAGACGTTGAAGAAGGGCGTTTTTATTTTGATAACAACCGAATAACGGTTAAATTTATGAAAATTGCGTTTCCAACATTCACAACGCCATATCTTCAGATCCAATTGAGTTATCGACGTGTTTTTTTTACGAAAATGACCAACACAAAATTATCTTTACAATGATGCTATTGACGCTATTGAATGATGTGTATTAATTTGTTTAAATAATCATTGATTGTGTTGCATCGCCACGACCACAATAATATTTTCAGTGAGTGAGAAAAATTTTTATTTGTGGAAATTTCCATCTACATGCTGCGAAGCAATTAAAGTGAATGCATGGAGGGTGTTCTTGACAAAAAAATTAATCACCTTGAACTTATGGTTACTGAATTTAATTCTTTTCTTAAAAATGTCATAAATAAATTTCACTAAACGACATACACGGTGTATGAAAATTGGCGTATTTCCAGGATTTCTTATCAGTTGCCTCGTGGAATATTTGAAAACGGATGTTGTAATTCTTCAATAATACCGCTAATTTTAACATTCATTAGCAATATTTTGCAGTAAACTTATGGATTCAAAACAAACACTGAATGAAAAAAAGTGGACAGAAATAGACATTCAACACTTTTATTGATGGGATACATCATACCCGTTGGGGGCGCTACAGACGCAACCGAAAACGCGTACTTTTTAATTATCCACATAATGACAGTTAATGTTTATACACAGCGATCGAATAAATTTTATATCAGGAATACAGTATAAAATCATCATAAGTACGGTGCGATCGAGAAAGATTCACATAAAGGGAAGCTATGACTATCATTCTATCTCATCTGAAAACTACTAAAAGGGTAGAGAGAGAATGATAGTCACAGCCTCCCCTTATGTGAAATTTTCTCGATCGCTCTGTGCTAACACAATCATGAACGGATGAACGGGTCTGGGAATGAAGATAGAAAGTAAATCACGATAAAACGTTTAAAGTTCTTTTAATATATATTAATCAATTTGCGATGGTGCAGGACCATAAATCGATTCACAAATTGAATTGTTATCGGAGCTCGAAGATTTTGAAGCATCTTCATTTTTTTTTCTTTTCAGTGCTTCAATCTCCATATCTGTGACTTTTTGCCACACATCTCGTTTGATCACGATTTGGAGATCCTCCGGAAGTGTTTTCACCGTTTTGGCCACAGCATTAAAAAAACTGTCCACGTGATGATCTGGATCTTGTGTCCTCTCTCTCCTGCTAATCATTTCGATTATCCTTCTGCGATTCTCGGCGTTAGCTTTGAAGACGGTATCCACCGCAGACTCAGACACGGTTTTCCGTCGTTTCACGGCCACTTTTGGTGACGGTTGCGGCTCTTCTTCTTGAGACTGGCCTGGGTGAATGTCGTCCTCGTCTTCGACGATTTCACTCCCGTCATCGTCGTCGCAGGTTGTTTTTTTAGGATTAGCTTCGTCTGGAATATTGCTTACACTCCTGCAAATCAAAGAAAACTTATAAGATAACTTGTCAAAATAGGACATTATGGTGTTACATACGATCTCTCATTTGACGTGGCCTCCAAAAACGATAAAACGCCTTCCAGAACCCATCGCGACTTCGCCCCCCTTGCTGATCCCGTTGACTTCTTGTTGGCCCTTTTCCTCCTCATATAGCTGTCACGAATGTGTTTCCACCTTTTTTTGGCATCCAAATCTAGAAATGGATAAAAAAAAAATATGAGGATTTTCTAGAGATTTAATAGTTGGACATTTTCAGAAAAGTTTTGTCGAGGCCGCAACGGTTCTCAATCTGGAGGCGGTTAAAGTTTAGCAAAAAAAGGTACCATTACTTTATTTTCATAAGTAGGCACGACAATAATGTCAAGTTTGAAAGTAATATTTGTCAGTTAGCTGTATGTCGATATTTATTGTCATTGTTACCGTGGTTCTGCTTAATAATTCGTGATCACTTATGAAATTAAAATAATTCTAGCCTACAACGGGGTACCTCTTTTGCCTGAACTTTAACCATCTCCAGATTGAGAGCCGTTTGGGCCTCGACAAAACTTTATTGACATTTTTGTCTTAAAATGTCGGCAATTCGCCATTGCCGAGTCATGCTGTGGTTTTGGGACACCCTGTATAAGCATGAAACCGATTTCAAATTGTTACAGTTATCATTTTTATCGTTAATTCTTCCATATGTCTTTCATGTTAATAATCGTTTAGCTGGTTGGAATCGTTGAATAATTGCATGATTTCACATTTTTAGCAATTTAGGGATTTTGTATTTATGAAAATTTAGTTGTCAATTCTCTTTCTTTTATATCCATTAGTTTTTACAAGTAATATTGGTGTTAAAGTGATGTGGACGTCGGAAAAATAGTATACGCAACTTCTCGGAAAAGTTTTATTTCGCGACTCGTGGGTTGTGACAAAACTATCTAATAGACAAGGTAATCAACTTACCAGAAACTCCTAGCTTTTCTGCAATCGATTTCCATGCGTTGTCCTTAACGTTTATGTCTTTATAATATGCACTATTTGCATCATAAATACATGGATGTACCCGCACAAGTTCGCATAGCTGTTCATCTTCCATCATGTCGCAAAGCTCAACAAGAACTGCTGATAGGATACTGATGTTGGAAACATTTGCGTGATTACACGAGTACAAGTACCTGCTTTCAAGGGGTGCAAGTACCGTAAGTACCGTGTGTACGAACGGTTTTGAGACGACTTGCCATTATTTATCTCTCTGTTTCTGCTTTTCTAATGGTAATTATATGAGACAGACAGGAAAAAGAGGGTATACACACGGTAACATTATTAGGCATATTCGACGTTGTATCCACATTACAACATTCCGAAATAATTAAGGACTAACTACAATCGAATTGTCATATGGAATGCCTCTTGCGGACTGGCACTATTCCTATTCAGCATTATCATTTAGTGATTGCAGTTGTACGTATCTGTCTACTCGCATATAAAAAATGGCTGATAATAATTTAGATGAATTGTTGTTATTACTACTAGAAGAAGAAGCTGATGAAGAAGAGATGCTAATTTTGAACACTTACGTGAAGACAACACCAAAACCTCCGAATGTGATATTTACTTTACGAGAATCAGAAGGCATGCACAAAATGCTCATCGAAAGACATCTTTTGGAAGACCAAATCATGTTCAGGAAATCTTTCCGCCTTAACGTACAACAATTCAATTATGTGTTATCGTTGATTGAAAAAGACATCGAGAAGCAACCAACCATAAAAGTGAAGAAACCAATAAGTCCCTCGGAAAAGCTTGCAGTAACACTGAGGTAAGTTCCAGTATTAATTAATTCATTCATCAACCAATTAGTATGAAGTGGAAAACAAACATCACTTTCAGAAAAATTATCCAATGGAAACTCATATCGCCAGTAAAAAGTTATAAACGAAAAACCGTCAAACCGGTGTCAACTTCAAGTGACAATATTTCGCCCATTTCTGAGAAACCCGTGGCAATCTTTATCATATCTGATGCCAATTTATCGGTTAGAAGGAAGACGATTATTTTCTGAACACATTGTAATTAGCAAAATTTCATACTCTCTATAGTATTATTATTAGGGTGTATGAAATTTGTCGGATTTGCTAGGTGATGTACGGTCAGTTAGACCGTGAGTAGTACCTGAATCATTTTCATCTAATTTGAGTTGATAATGTTGTAAATAGTATCGTAATAAAATAACCTCTATTACCTAACTAGTTTGGTTCTGAAATTCAACGCAAAAATTTCAGAAATGTATTTATTATAAAATTCAAAAGCACATTTTTTTGTCGGAATTAATGTGGACAGAGCTCCACCCGATACAGCTTGAATATCCGATGGCAGACTTTTTTCGGATTCCTTCATTTTCACAAACTTTTAGCACAACTTTTTGCTGAACTGATTTCGAGTTTTTTTAGTGTTTTTTTTTACGAAAGTGATGAAGTTGTGTGGTAATAACAAAAATATAAATCAAAAGTCTACGCAACCTAGAATTTTGGAGATGCTAGCTGTAGGAATATTCATGACAGATACTGTCACTTTTACAAAAGAATCTGAAAGAAAATAATGAAGCTGTAGCGGATGGAGCTGTCTCCACATTAATTCCGGCAAAAAATGAGTTTTTAAATTTTATAACAAATGAATTTCCTGATTTTTTTGTCTTGAATTTCATAACCTAACTAATTAGGTAATAGAGGTCATTACGATACTGTTTTCAAGATCGTAACTTTCACATTACCTACTGAAAACAAAGACAATTATATTCCATAATTTCTAACCGCGTGGTATTACTTTCTCTGTCAACTTGGCGGTGCAACCTCTCTGTCTCTTATTATTATTATATTTATCACTTATTCGAGAGAAGAGTTATTTGAGACGACTCAGGTCATACAACTGGAAAAGCGTTTGAACACAATTAGGGCATTTTGAAACGAATACAATGGAGTGAAATTTAAGAAAGTTTGGGTACTCAGTCTGCACATTAGTATGTGATTAGGTACAATACGTACTGGTATGTAGATACCTAATTGGTTTCGATAATGTTGAAGAGGTACTTATCGTTAACCAATTGCTAATCACATCATACATCTTTTACCTTGGAATAATAATAGTTGTATTATAAAATTTCATTTCTTTTCCAGATTTCTCGCAACCGGTGAATCATTTGCATCTCTCTCGTTCGCCTTCAGAATAAGTCCTAGTTACATAAGCCGAATTGTAGCAGACGTATTGAAAATTTGTGCCAAAAAACTGCCGGAAATATTCATGATTCCTCCGAAAACCGAGGACTTGGTCAACCAGGCGTCACAATTCAATGAGAAATGGAATTTCCCCAATTGTATTTTGGCAGTAGATGGAAAGCACGTGCGAGTTGTTTGTCCCGTAAAGAGTGGCTCGCTTTTTTTTAATTACAAAGATTATTTTTCGGTGGTGTTACTCGCTTTCGTCGATGCCAATTGTAAATTCGTAATGGTGGACATTGGTTCATATGGGAAGGAGGGCGACAGTGGAATCATAGAAAAGTCTGCGATAAAAAAATTATTGGATAGTGAGGATTTTTATCCGCCGCCTGCAAAACTTCCGCATTCCGATGAAGAACTACCCTTTGTAGTACTTGGAGATGAAGCTTTTAAATTGTCGACGCATCTCATGAAACCCTACGCACGTAAAACATCCCGATCAGACCATGATAGAACCATTTTCAATTATAGGCTTTCGCGCGCGAGAAGAGTTTCCGAAAATGCATTCGGCTTATTAAGTCAAGTATTTAGAATTTTTTATACACCAATCGCGGTGAAACCGGAAACAGTAGACAGCCTCGTTATGACCGCTTGTTGCCTCCACAACATGCTGAGGGACGCTTTTCTCGAAAATTTAGGAATTCCCTTTTTCAATCATGATTCGTCGGATACATTACGAACCGAATGTATGACAGATCTCTCTTCTACGACCGGTGGTTTTCAGACAGCTGAAGGATTGGAGGTGAGAGAGAGGTTCAAAGAATATTTTAATAGTCCTGCGGGATCGGTTTCCTGGCAGGAGGAATGTGCGGGAAGAACCGATTGAGATTATTTTAAATTGAGGCCGACCTGTAGATGAATGTAATTAGAGTTGGCCATATCAGAGGAAATTTAATAATTGTCTGATTGTGGCAATAATTATTAAATAAGCCGTAACATGACCTACTCTAATTACTTTCATTAATAAACCTTTCATATCATGTTCTTTCATGTACTTATGAATTATTATATTTTATATTATTGCTTTTATATTTGTATTATTTTCATCTGTCCAAATGTCGTCTATTCCTAGGGTTTCTTGGTGGAATTTCTGACGCAAAAGAACAGAGTACCGCGGAGTACCGTAACAACAATGTCAAGAATAAAAAACTTAAAGTATGTCAAAGTCGCATATAAAACCATAAAACATAGTAAAAAGCACGTAAAAAGTGTAGACACATTTCCTCCGTCCCTATTATCACTTGCACGAGTGATATCATTTGCTACCATCACAATTGTATAATGATTACACGAAATCACAGATTTATCCAAATTAATGTTATCAAGTCACAGTAGTGGGTGGTCGATTTTTGTGATTTTTATCAATCAAACAATCAATCACAATTGATCAATTCTTGAGAAAATTATATACAGGCTGTTTGATAAAAAGTCCAGAACGCCACAGTTTCTTTGGTTGTGATTTGATTTCAAAAACCCATCAACAAAAAATGATTTATGTTTCATGCACTACGAATAGAGCTTGTTACCAAATTTTTTCCCTCAACTTCTTTTTTTAACATTAGTAAATTTAAATTTTTAAGAATAAAGTACGATTATTTTTAATTTAAAATTGAAGTATGTATTTTTCTCTTAACTATGGTATGTAGAAAGTGGTCATTTTTTCAATGTTTATCCAAGAAAACGCATAAAAAGTTTCGCCCGATTTGAATTAAATTTAAAAAAATGTCAGTTTCAGGAGTGCTTTGGATTCCACAGCAAACGTGAAAATGTGGTTTTTTGTTTAATCCGACCAAATCTGGAGAATCATTTTTTACGTTTTTCTGATGATTATTGAGGAAAATCAACTTTTTTATTGACCGATGGTATAGAAAAAAATATCTACTTCAACTTTGAATTAGAAATAATCGCGTTTTATTATTAAAAAAGTTAAATTTACCAATGTTGAAAAAAGAAGTTGAGGGAAAAAATTTGGCGGCAATACCTTATCGTAGAGCATGAAAAATAAATCGTTTTTTGTTGATGGGTTTTTGAAATCGGATGACAACCAAAGAAACTGTGGCGTTCTGGAGTTTTTATCAAACAGCCTGTACATGGTTATGAAATAATGGGTATTATTATACGAAATTATCATTGCTAGTTATAAAAAAATGTTTGATGAATGCATTAATAAAAAAATAAGAATATTGAAATTGTGCAGTCGGGCGGCCGAGCGGCCGGACTGGTCCTGGACCAGTCGAGCCGTCGGGCCGTCGAGCGACCGAACTGCTCTCATAAGAACCAATGTAAATTTCTTTCGGCAATCTTCGCTCGGCGGCTCGTGAATAGCCGGGACGGCCGGGAGTCGCTGAAGTCGGGCCGCCGCAGAGGCAACGCTCCCATAAGAAAGCACAGGACCGGACAGCCTCGACGGCTCGATCTCGGCGACTTCGAGTCGCGGCGACTGGAAGTAGCTGTGTAGGAATCGTACCTTAAGACTCCTATGAGGCGCAATAATGGAAAAAGTAAGACAGTTTCACATGAAAAATTATCCAGAAAAAATTCTGACACCACTAAATTTATTTCCATTTTTAATCAGTACCTCATATCAGTATATGCATATATTCAATATGACATCAAGAAAAAGTAGATGTGATGAATATGTTTGAACTAATACATAAGAAAATTGCATACTGTTATTTATCTACCTACACTCCATTCGAGGACGAGTTTTTTTCAAGTGGTTTCGCGAGCTCGGTTTTATTACCCTACCCGCCAACGGTGTCTGCAGTCTAGCCATCCAGTCAATTTTTTTTTCAAGATTGGAGAGGGGGAAGTATCCACATTGCGATTTCTGCTACCTCCGAATCCTTATTATTTGTATTATTGTATTATTCGTTTAGTATGGGGTGCGAGACTACGAGCACAAATGGGGGCGACGTGTGTGAACAAATAAGTGAACGGAAAAATGACGTGACTACTCCGTCGGCACCTTAAAATTTCACTTTATTTTGAACGGAGCGATCGAGAAAATTGGATTCTCTCTCTACCCTGTTAGTAGTTTTCAGATGAGACAGAGTGATAGTCATACCCTTCCTTTATGTGAAATTTTCTCGATCGCACCGTATATCAATGACTGCATAGAATGTGATCTTATATTGTAGATTTTGAAATAATTATGCGTTTTTCTCGTTGTTCCAATCAAGTGGAATTTTGGGTTGCCGGCGGAGTTTTAAGCGTATTCTTCTTTCACGGTTGAGGATACTATTACTACATATCACAGTTTAGGTAGTTATCTGAACTGTGCTATTATCAAACCTCGCGACTAATATCCCTCGTCTATTAATTATGAATCTATAGTGGTAGTGGTACGATCATATGATCTTTCCGCTTGATTACAATTTTATCATAGCGAGTATAATAGCAAACTTGTCTGAATTGATAATTTTTAAGCTTCATTTGTTAAAAAAAATTCAATGTAAAGAGGCCACAAACTATATAACAAGTTGTCTACTAATCAATACTAGTTGCTCGTCGTTGTTTTTAAAATTACGAATTCCAGACTTACATATGTATATTGCGATTGTAGAAATGGCGTTTGGTGTTTTCTGGGGACCTACAAATTGCCGTCGGCCACAAGCTCATTCTGACGCCACAATATCAGTTTTATCTAGGACGTGCGATTTCATTCAAATTCTTTTATTTAATATTTGGTCTTTCCTTCTTTTTACAGGTCGAGCGGTTCAACACCATCAATTTATGTGATGACGGAAGCGACGGAAGTGACAGGGAGGAAGTGTCAGTGGACAGTGTGGTGGACAGGGACACAAAAGAAGGGTTGCTGAATACAGTGTAAGTTACAAAGAGGTACTTATTACAGTATCTATCGGGTGAAAGTTTGCAATATACCTACAGCGTGTCACACTTAACATAAAGACAGCCTTGTAACTTTTTAGTTTCTGGGAGCAGAGCTTTGAATTTTTCTACAGTCCTAGCTCTTCATGGGGGACATCTATTGAGATTATACACCTCATCAAAAATTGTAAGCTCTGCCTACTAGGATCACGCGAATGGAGCGATTTTTCAATATCTTGCTTCGCGATCAAGATATCGAAAAATTTTACTCGAAGAAGTTGTTCTGAATCAATTTTGACCCTAAATACCGAGTTTTTTTTTGGGACTAAATGTGAAAATTGCAAGATACTCAAAATGCGTATTATGTCACAAAACTCGGTATTTAGGGTCAAAATTTGATTCAGAACAACTTCTTTGGATAAATTTTGTTGATATCTTGATCGCGAAGGAAGATATTGAAAAATCGCTCCATTGGCGTGATCCCAGTGGGCAGAGCTTACAATTTTTAATGAGATGTATAGCCATAATAGATGTCCCTCATGTAGAGCTAGGACTGTAAAAAAATTCGAAGGTCTGCTCCCAGAAACTTAAAAGTTACAGGGCAGTCTTCATGTTAAGTGTGACACGCCGTATAAGAAAAATTCAAGCGTAAATGGAAAAGAAAATTTATTAGTTATACCTAAACATCTGATTCATGAAATTTTATACACTCATCATGCAGAACCCTTAACGGGTCATCTAGGAATTGCAAAGACGTACCATGAAATTAAGGATAGATACTTTTGGCCCGGACTCGAGAAGGACGTGGAAAATTTTGTGAAAGGTTGTGCAGATTGTCAGGCACGGAAAGGCGCACAAAATCAAAAACCCTTGGGCTTTCTTCAGCCAATTGGAGTTTCCACACTCTTCAATCGTGTCGGAATCGATATATTAGGCCCGTTTAATTTATCAAAAGATGGTAACAAGGTTATCGTTGTGGCGACAGATTACGCTACCCGATGGGCAGAGGCGCAACCTCTTAAGGACGCAAAAGCGGATACAGTAGCTAAATTTATTCTTGATACTATCATCACACGTCACGGATGCCCACAGTACTTTTTGTCAGATAGAGGTACGAACTTTCGATCAGACTTTATAAAAGAACTTTTAAAAGTAATGGGAATCTATCAACAATTCACAACGGCGTATAAACCATCTACAAACGGCTTAACCGAACGATTTAATAAAACGCTATGCAATACACTGGCCATTTTTACAAATACGCCCCAGACTGATTGGGACCAGTACGTCTCACACGCGGTATTCAGTTATAATACAAGTATCCAGGATTCGACTAAAATGTCACCGTTTATGCTAGTGTATGCGAGAGAGGCCATCCTTCCTACAGAAGCGAGCCTAAACCAGGATGTTCAAATATCATATATTCGGGATATTAGAGCAAAAGCCCTTGCGGTGAGGAATTTGGCAATAGAAAATTTGCAACAAAAGCAATCTCGCGACAAAGTTAGGTATGACGGGAAACATCGACACGTAGAATATAAGCCAGGTGATCAAGTTAAAGTTTTAACTCCGATAAGAAAAGTGGGTCGAAGCGAAAAATTATTGTTGCGATGGCACGGACCATTCGTGGTATTAAAAAGGAGAGGTGAGGTGGATTACGAAATCCAGAAAGAGCCTACTTCTAAAAGCAAGAAGGAAGTTATTCACGTCAGTAGGATCCTTCCCTATAATGACCCCTGGACGCCTACGCCAGATTGCGTAAGATAATTTAGATAATCAGGTTATTTAGACAGCAACGTTTTCTACACCTCCACAGTTATAAGTGAGTAGAGTACTGTTCAAGTTCAAGTCTGTCTTCGTGTCTGTATTCGTGGTACGTGCCAGTCAATTTTTCAATCGAAAACTTAATTTATTGAATGATATATTTTCAGATAATGCATTCTTTGAGAACGTACCAGATGTGGGTACGAAATTCGCTCCGTTTCGTCCGAGGAGAAGGGATACTGATGTCTCCCAGGATAATGATTATGGTGTCGGCGGCGGAGTACATCGATTCAGAGTGGGAGCCCATATACCACGAACTCCTGGAGAACTCCCATACGGGGAGATTAGAAAATTGGGAGCTTTATTGGGATGCCCCAAATGAAAGGGTAGTTATAGTCACCACTGTCCTCCCTTCTTGCACTTGTAATAGAGGAAAAAGTTTTTTCTCCGATATTTGGAATTAAAACCTAATTTTATTTTCATACTTGTAACGAATAAACAAATATAATAAAGAGATAATGAAGACGACCAATTTTTAATTATAATTGACCATAGATCACGTTTAAAATGGGGGTTTGAACCATGAAACATCAAAATAAATAGTCTCGGGTGTCACTTCTTGGCGAGTGTGAGAAAGAAGCATGGGTGAGCTCAAATATGTACGACATTTGTACAATAGAGATAACACTTCACCCCGGGCGACGTCCGTTTATTTTATATTTTATGAATAAGCTCACGTAAAGTGATCGGAACGATATTTACGAACAACGCGTTCCGTCTTCGGTCCGCGCTGTTACCGTTGGGGTAGTCTCCCTAAACTTAAGTTGACGTTTTGATGACTTCACGATTTCCACCAATCAAAATGGCTCTTAGTAGTTAACGCTCCAACTTCATTCGTAAAGAGATGTTACATACATCAACTTTATTAAAATGAACTAAGTAGGTAATACAGTATACACATATTATCAAATTCAGCACAAATCAAAGTCAACACAATTAAAATTGCTATAAACATGAAATATAAATTTTTGCATGAATAAAATTTAACACAATTAAGTTGCTATAAAACACACACTTAAGCTGCCATATGTATGATTAGTTAGCCTTAGGTTTCGATTCTAGTTGTTCTCAAAATTATTTAATAAATACTTTTTGTAAAATGAACATAAGGTATTCATGAATTGTGGGAAATAATAACAGAAAAAGGGCAGCTAGCGGCATCTGTTGGAGGGAGTCTGACTTAGTAAAGCTTCATTGCGCAGCTTCAGCTAAAACTGTACGTGGCTTCAGTGTTGCCAACTGGTGGAAAATTTACCCATTTTATGGTAAATTTTGAGTCGAGAATTGAGATTTGGAACAAAGGGAAAAAGTGGCATTTTAAGCTAAATTGTCAGAAATTTGAGATTGAACTCCTTTGACACTTGCGCGCCCCTCTCTCTAATAATGATCGATTTTTATCTGTTGTTACCTAAAAATTCCACCGTAACACGGTGTCCGCTTATGAAGCTGGTGTTGAGACGGCTAACACAGTGGAGACGGCCGTGGGTAAAAAAGATGGTATTTAGGGTGTCAAGTAGGTTTATTTCCAACACACAAACAGTGGGTAGCTTATCATTATTGACACAAACGAAACCTACTGAAACAGCGCATAAATGATTAAGCGAACAAAAATAGGATAATATACGACCTTCCGGTCTTGGCCAAGTTCGGGGGTCTTACAATTAACAACTAATCTAGCTGGAAGTAAAATAACTCTATGGATATTGAATTAAATGCGAGAGGGGCGTCAAAACTGGTGTTGCGCCGTCCTCTTGTGTGGAACCGAATGGGGTGGTTCTTATACAGCCCCTCTGGGCACAAGCGCGAGTTTAGATTCTAGGGCTATCTGACCTTAGCTGCGACGATCTCGTAACGGATGCCGGGGAGAAGTGGCCAACGACCCTAAGAAATGGGCGATACTGCGCCTTGGATTAGGACCTGGTGCTAGAACCCTGTACTAGGACCCTGAAAAGCGCCTCGACCTCGAATCGACCACTTCGGTACCTTACCCCTTCGAGCAGAAGAGGGTTCACAACGTAATAAGACGCCTGTTGGAGCTTCAAGCGAAAAAGCCTACGACCGGTGGGTCTGCAAGCGAAAAGCGAGGGAAATGAGCCATTTTCCTAATGGACGTCGAGGGCTACTCACGGTGGTTTTCACGTGTTCAAATCCCCAAAAGTCGGCACGGGTTGTGGACAAAATAAGGGCACCACGGCCAAACCAAAAGTCCACACAACCCTTCACGGACCGGCGAGGGATGATCCCAAAGTGGATGACTTCTATAAGCGAAGATTTTCCCTCGCACCAGTCACACCACGAGAAAACACCGTCAAAAATGGCTGACCCCACGAAGAACGACACGGCAGGCGAAAAACCCCCGTAGTCGGTGGTACGTCACCACGTCCAAGAGGTGGGAAAATCCCTTATAAGGATCGAAGAATTCTAAGATAAGCGAACGACCGCGAAACCGCGCAGAGGGAAATTGCCAGTTCACTTATTATGGACCGAGAAGATGTTTAAACGATAATCGGCAATAGAGCAGTACCCATTAATAATTGTCCCTCATTTCTATAATTTACCAATATAAGATATTCCGCAAATTCCTGAAATTACGAATCTCGCGGACCGCAAGCTGATTGGTCACCCGTTATCGCACTCGCACTTAAATGTAGTGGACAATAGGTGTCGGTATCGGTACCGGAATCAGAGAAGGGCGATTATTCGTTGTTCGGCATTTTGAACCGTAACACTGCCGAGGACCTATTTTTTCACACTGTATTCATGGGTGACCAACGGAATTGACATTTACTTTTTCAATCGTTTTCTACACATACCACACCTGAAAGGTCTAAACCATAAAATAAGCGAGTTGAAAGTAAGCGAAAATAAGCTTTATAGGAGCTTTTCTCAGTATTTTGACGAGAGGAATCTGCCCTGAAGCGTTCGTACATTAATATTGAATAACGCTGTATACATATGTATCTATAATATAAAATCACAAGTATATTATGAGAAATCTTTCCCATTACATGTCACAGACAATGTCTATAAGATTTTATGAGGTATAATAGCGGTTTTGAAAGCTAGCTGATTGAGAATGATCGAAATTAACTGCAATTAATACACTTTCATAGAAGATGATAACTATTTGTATTACATTTCATGCCTAAGTGTTATAGGTGTAACAGGTGTAGCATACACTTGGCCTATGCACTTGACTGAAACGGTTGTCGGATTTAAGATATCGGACTTTTTAAACAAACAATGTAAAGAAACAACACAGTGTTTTCATAAAAGTGAATCGCAATAGTACATTACGGAACGTGTCGGAAAAGTACAATATTTTATGCCCGTGACATTACTGTAGCGCGAGGCGCTACCCCGGCGCTACCCACGAGTTGCGAAATAAAACTTTTCCGACAAGTAGCGTATACTGTTTTTTAGACGTCCCTATCACTTAAACACAAATATTAGTTTTAAAAACTTATAGATACAAAAGAAAGGAAATTGACAAATGTCATAATCCGCCGTAAGTAACTTAGAAGTTTGGTATTGGCAGATTAAATTTTCAGAGAAATAATAATCCGTAAATTACTAAAAAATTGAAACCACACAACTATTCAACGATCCGAACCAACTAAACGATTAACATCAAAGAACCAATGATAAAAATGATAACACTGAAATCGGTTTCTTGCTTAGATTCAGTGAAATTAAGAAATTGTGCGATAATTAAATCACCGCAGATTCATTATGTAACAGATTTAACACGAGTGAGTTTCCAGCAACCTTGATTGATATGAAAACTTAGTTTTTGAAATGTGGGCGCCAGAAAATTTTATATAAGTAATTAGAGGTTGTGTAAATTCGTGCTGAAAATAAGATCTGCCTGTCTAAATGCAATATAAAATTTGAAAAAAAAAATTCATATGCATTTTCAATAAATACAGTTAAGTATTATGCAAAATAAGCAGTTGTATGCAAAAAACATTTTTTAACCAAGTTTTAGGCCGCAGAAAGCAATATTGCAGCGATTTTCCAGCGATTTTGATGAACACGAAATTTCCAATGTGGCCAACCCCTCGGGCGCAACCATAACATACCAAAGAAGGGAATAAGACTGTAAATTGTCATTGGCCACCTCTAGGACTAAATTTGAAGTGGAACGTTAAGTGGGGGTTGAGACATAGGAAAGCAAGAGTCCAGCGAATACAAGTGCATTAGTGTCCTTCTTACAGTGACTTAAAAGTGAGTATTGATAAGTGTACACGTGATTCGCGATTTTATCATGTAAGTATACCACGATAGTATTCCCCATCACAAAGACAGTGGTTCAAATTACATGAAAACAATAATTGATAATACTTTTTTAAAAGAAATAGGAAACCATCCAATTATTGACACTACTAGTAACTGGCACATTGCTAAATTTTATGACATTTCTCCAATTTAAAACATGACTTGACTAAGTTGTTACTTTTTTTGTATTCTGTCAAAATGGAAGT
Source organism: Salpingus planirostris (assembly GCA_949788335.1). Lineage (NCBI taxonomy): Eukaryota > Metazoa > Arthropoda > Insecta > Coleoptera > Salpingidae > Salpingus > Salpingus planirostris. The sequence continues at coordinate 238,589 of CATKUT010000014.1, read as the reverse complement.
TTTTTCTACAACTATTATGAGAACTGAAACTTTGCGATCAACTTTTATAGCGCAAAGGTGCGCTCTATGGCGCAAAGGTGAGCCCTACGGCGCAAAGGTGGGCCCTATGGCGCAAAGTTAATAAATGCTACGCAAGGCATGATGATTCCAGTAAAATTTTACTGAAAATCTGTGTAGATTCTCTTTCTAACTACAAAGTTAAAGGAATAACTCGAAACTTCACAACCATTAAAATTAAATGCACACGGACATTGCCATTATCGTCACTTTCATCACCTACTACGTTCATACATTTCACTTGATTATCCGAAGATTCACGGCGTTTTGACCAAAATTTTGGAACAGCGCAGAAAAATTAACGTGAAATGCAAATATGTACTGAGCGTTCATTAATGAAGGTAATGAGAGTAGGCCATGTTAGTCAGAATTTTGCAACAATTGAATCCTCAGTCCTCAAAATTAATATCGTTGACGGAGATAGTGACATTTCTTTACGTAGTATGACGTGAATTCGGCTTATAATTATAAGGGTGTGTTGTACGAAAATAAGTTGATCCCCGGTTCACGTGAATCATGGTTCAAAATTAACCCAGGATTAATTCAGAGAACCTTGTTCGTGTATCGGACCAACTGATCCTCGGGTTAATATAATATTGCTGCGGTTGGTATCACTGGGCCGGCAACTTAGATATCTATGATCGGCAATTTGACAGTGAAGTGACAGTTATTTGACGCGATTTCTAAACGTTTTTTGTGGATGTGAATTTACGACATGGATAACATGAATAAAAACGAGAAAAACATTGCAAAGCCGGCAAAACGTTGTCAGGCCACTTGTGTTCAAGTGAAAAAGCGCGATCGTGAACCGAATTATTCCGCAAAGGAAGAAGAACTACTTTTAAGATTGGTGAAGAAACACGCTAATGAGATCGAATCAAGAGCCACGGATAAAGATAACAACGCTATTCGTAATAAAGCATGGGATCAAATTGGGATTGAATTCAATTCTGCAGCTGAGGAGCGTCATCGTGATGTCAATTCACTCAAAAGAAAATATGGAAATATCAAAAAGCGCGCAAAAAAGGGGTTTGCAGAAGAGAAAAAGTATATGTATGGAACAGGAAGAGGGCCATCTAAGAAAGTAACATACAACGATAATGATAAGGCCATAGAAGAAATTATAGGAACTCAAATGACTGGATTGGATACGAAGTTTGATGATGATGGTAATAATTTATTTTGGCTTATGGTATGACACCAACAAATTCCTAATTTTTCAGCCCTTGTGAACTCTGACAATACCGGTAATCTTCCTTCAAAAAATAGCAAAAGCCCTGAAAACAACCGAAGCGTTGATATCGATGATATTGACTTGGAAGCTTCCCTTGACTCTGATGACATTATCAATCCAGAAAACCCTTCGACTTCACACCATGTCAATGAACTCCAGATTGATGATTGTGACAAATCTCCAATCCTAGTGATTAAAGAATTTTATTGAAATTTTCTCACAGCTGAATCTCAGAGTGGAAAATATACACCAAATATGCTTCGAACACCAGTTTCGTCAGCACTGCAGAGGAAAAGGAAACTTAAATGTAAGCAATACACCCGAAATCTTTCAGTGGGTAATCAGTAAGTTACTCATGCTTTTAGCAACCTCAACACAACCGTCGTCGGATGAAAAGAGAACATATTCGAGAGATCGAGGCAATAATCCTTTGCGTAGTAATTTGGGTAAATGGGCTGCCTCGAAACAGGTGCTAGTTGAGTTACAAAAATCAGCGTTTATAGAAGAAAAAGCTTTAGCATTGAAGTACATGAAAGAAAAGCACCAACAGTATCTAGAAATCCAAAAAAAAGAAGCTGAGGTGAAATTGAAGCATATGTGCGAGGAACATGACGCTCAGATGGCCTTGCTGAAAGCTCAAAAAGATTCTTTAGAATAAACACTACACTTGTACATAAAAGTCTATTGAGTTTTTGTTACAATATGATAATCAGTTTAATAAATCTTGAAAATAATTATTTATCAAAATGTGTCGAGTGCTGTTATTATTGTCATTGTTCACTTGTCCCACAGCGATCACGTCTTGATTTACGTTGTTAGTTAGGTCAATGGCAGCTTCAAGTTCTTCATCAGCTTGAGGTATCTTATCACTCATTTGACACGCAATATTATGCAAAACTGCGGTGGCAACAACCAAGGGTTCGACTTTCTGTAGGTCAAGCCTTATTCCCAACGCTAAAATTGGAAAACGTTTTTTCCAAATCCCGAACGTTTTCTCGATTGGATTTCTTGTTCTTATCTGCGCTTCATTGAATAACTGTTCGGCGGGGGTACGAGGATTTCCAAGTGGAGTTATCAAATATTTTTTGACGCCATAGCCTCCATCACCCAAAATCAAGTTTTCCCTCCCAAAATCCCCATTTTCAAAACGTGCACGTAATCGTGAATTGCCAAAAATGGTTGCATCATGGCTGGAACCAGGCCAGCGACAAACAAGATTTCGTATAAAGTACTCCGAGTCACACACAGCTTGCACGTTGAATGAAAAGAATCCTTTCCGATTTCTATAATTTTCATCTATTCCCCCAGTGGAGGGCCTTATCTTGATGTGCGTGCAATCTAGTGCCCCTATACATCTCGGAAATCGGCAGATATTGAAGAATCCTTGTCGAACTCTGTCAATTTCGTCTTCATCAGAGGGCATTTCAATAAAGTCATTGTGTAATCCAGCAATAGCATTTATAGTTTCGGTAATTGCCCTACTAATCGTAGACTGGTCAATTCCCTCCAAGTCAGCTAGAGGTTTCAGCATGGACCCAGTTACGAAATACCGCAAGGTTGCAAACACTTTTTCTTCAGCAGATAATGCAGAACTCCTGAAAGAATATTTATCCTGAGAATATTCACCATATTATTTGTTTTACGGAAGTATTTCACCTATTTGTTAATGGAGCGATGTCTGCATGGATCTTGTCAATTATGTATCTCACCACTGGTTTAGAAAGCCGATAACGATCGAAAAACTCATTGTCCCTCCATTTCGTGAAATTATTAGGCCTCTCGCGAAATATTCTTGGCACTCTAGGATTCAGTTCACGGACTACAAGTTCTAGGAAATATTCATCGTCGGTTAATTCCTCTAGATATTTCATTTTATTGTACTTGGGAATCTAGCGAAAGACGCACGAAAAATCTTTGCACCATAACAATTGCCAAAGTACTCGAACATAAACCTTAATTTTTGGCTGATCCACCCTTGAACCACCAAAAATAGTCGATCAAGTTGAACCAAGTTTAAACCTCCGATCAAGGTTCGTACAACGTCAAAACGTTATTTAATCTGGGATCACGCATTGATCCGAGGATTAAATCGTTCGTACAACGCACCCTTAGTCGTTATTGAGCTCCCAAATTTAATGAAAATTCAGTCGAAGGTTTAAAGTCTCAGAAATTATTGATAATAATTGTTTCTCTAGGGGTTTAATCCCGGACTTTGTTGTCTGTCTCAACTTAATGTTGTTGGAATCAGTTATAGTTTACAGTACTTAATATTGGCTCGTTCACCGGTAGGCGACATGCAGACGCCTGTGGTGCCAATAGTAATAGTAGGTGAGGATGAGGGAAGCGATACGGTTGTATTTTATGACGGTTTTTTTAGAAATAAGGTTCCAGCTTTTTTATTAGCTACAGGGATTTCTATCTACATATTTTTGACAAATCTGTTTGAAATGATAACTTTTGTTATATTAGAAAAATTAATTCTAGATACATGGGTAGTAGACTTGCAATAATACTTAATTGAAATTTTTGTTTGTTTGTATACTCTTTACAAGATCAACTGATCATCACGTGACTCCTTAAGTACCTGACAAATACCTGTCATTAGTCAATGGTTAGCAATGTTTTTCAATTAAATTTTGCTTAGCAACTTATTATGTAGGTCACGTGATGGTCGTTTATGTTGGAAAGACTATACCTTCAATTAATTTAGTTTTAGGTCGTCATTAAAAATACAGGATTGTAATAATTTTCAAGAATCCGTTAGATAGTGTAAACTTTTAGAGACATTTAGTTTTGAAACAAAATATTTTCTTACAGAGAGTTCGTGGGATATGTAGATACAGTTGACACTTTTCAGTGCGTGGGGCAGAAATCAACCCCAATATTCAAATTCGTTCTGAATAATGGAAATGAGAGGAGGGTACGGATCGTGTTATGGAAGGAAAACGCCAAAATCTACGAATCTTTGATTAGAAGCCGGGAGGTGAGTTTATTTTTCAATTTACTTTACTGTCGATTGTAGCATTTAATTTATTTACAATCTTTATTATCAATACCATTAACTACATTATTATGAGTGAATATTTTTCCTAAAAAATCATCAAAGGTATATACTTCAACTTTCAACTAAATAATTTGATTGTTTCAGATTGTTCTAATTACAAGAGGAAAAACAGTGAAAATGAATGAAAAATATTATCGCCCCAGTTGGAATATAATTCCCTATGAATTATATGTACAGTGTGGCATTTCAACCATAGAATTGTTGGAGAAGTACAGAGATGGTGAATCCTCTTCTCAAGAAACTGAGAAATATACTCATTAGGGTTTCCAGTCCAGGGACTACGGTACCGGGACCGTCCCGGGATTCGGCTGAAAAAACCTGGTCCCGGGACCACTGAGTGGTCCCGGGACTTTAGAAAAGTCCCGAACGATAAGTGGCGCGACAAAATTCGGGGAATCACGCTCGACTAGAGCGCCAGAAATCCTAGGGCGCAGTTGGTGGGGATGTGCCTAGCGCTACTCTACGACGTCCGCTCTTATTGATGCTTGAGCACTTCATAATTATTGAGAACAGTAGCAGTTGCAGGTTGCAGTGTTTTCGAAGAACGACGGCTGCGAATAATAGGTAAATCCGTTTATTCTTCAAAATAATCGGTGGGCATATATGATATATGACATAATGTTTATGTTACAGCATTGGAAATGAGTTCCACTTGCAAATCTACGATTTTTATTCTACATCCTACCAAAAACAAGGATCCGAAGTCAATGTGGCAACATTTTTATGTGTCAAATGATAAGCAATCCGCGAAATGTAAAATTTGTCCCAATAAAATTATTATGACCAGAGGCGGCTCCACGAATGAACTGCGCAAGCACTTTGCCATATACATAAGTTTTTCTGCAATAAATAAAGATACTTATATGTACCTATTCAACAAAACATGTTTATTTGATTTATTCCTTGGCAGGGTTCACTTAGAAGGTTCATTGGGACACTATTCCGATTTCGGTGCCATTTTCGGGACTCCCGGGATTAGCCCCGGGACCTGAGACTTGGTCCCGAAGTCCCGAAAATATTTTTGGTCCCGGGACTTGGAAACCCTAATACTCATACGACCCTCGAAGACTGTTTGAATGTGGAAGGAAAATTGAGTGAGTACTAATGTAACCTACATATGAATACACCGTGTCCAGAAATTAGCCTGCAATAATTTGTCCGATGATTCCTCTATAAAAACGATGAAAAAAAGTCCTGATGAACGTATGTCGAGAATCGCTTCCTAAGGGAGATATACCCCCTGGAAGGAAGGCCCCCTATGATGATTTATGTTAAATATCTCCAAAACTGTTCAAGATTTAGAAATCATATTTGGTACAATTATGACCATACATTCTCATACAGTTCCTGTGGTATTTCATAATTTGTCCGGCTATGATTCACATTTTATAATTAAAGAATTATTCACACTCGTGCCAGGACAGGTGACAATTCTCCCAATCAACAAAGAAAAATATATTTTATCCACGAAACGTATTGCTAATTCAAACATTTCATTTAGATTTATCGACTCATTTCGATTTATGTCCAGCAGTTTGGATGAGTTGTCGTCATATCTAGAAGATAATCAAAAAACCGTCACCAAAAATCATTTTACTGACGACATAAAATTTAAATTGGTATCTCGAAAAGGTATTTTCCCATACGAGTACCTAGACAGTTGGGAGAAATTACAGGAGTCAAGTTTGCCGGAAAAGAATAAATTTTTCAGCTCTTCAAATAATTCTGAAATTACTGAAAAAGATTATGAACATGCTCATGAGGTATGGCGGACAATTGGAATAACGACACTTCAACAATATGCTGAACTCTATTTGAAAACTGACGTGCTTCTGCTTGTAGACGTTTTTGAAAATTTCCGGGAGACTTGTCTCAAAACCTACCAATTGGACAGTCTTCATTTTTACACGGCACACGGTTTAGCCTTTGATGCAATATTGAAAATCACCAATGTTACATTGGAACTGATTACTGACATCGACATGCTCATGTTTGTTGAGAAAGGAATTCGAGGTGGGATTTCACAGTGTTCGAATCGTTATGGTAAAGCGAACAATCCCTACATGGGTGCAGATTACGATTCAACTAAACCGACTTCATATTTAATGTACTTTGATGTGAACAATTTATATGGTATTGCAATGAGTCATTCGTTACCGCAGGGAGAATTTGAGTGGGTTGAAATGACGATTGAAGATCTCATGAAAGTCGATGCCTCTTCAAGTGAATTTGGTTACGTTGTAGAGGCGGACATTCATTATCCGCAACACTTGTTCGAACTCCATAAAGATTTACCACTTTGCCCCGAACGTTTGGTTCCACTTGTATCAAATTCAGACATTCCAAAATTATTAACTACTCTTTTTGATGAACCAAAATATATTATACATTATGAAAATTTACAACAAGCAGTGCACTTGGGTGTACAGTTTACGAAAATCCACAGATGTCAAAAATTCAGACATTCACCGTGGTTAAAGAAATACAGGGTGATTCAAAATTGTTGGACCACCGCTTCAGAGCAGATTCCTCTCGTCAAAATAGACAGAAAATTCTCTATGAAGGGGGGTCCGCAAGTGGTCAACAAGGGAGTTATTAGCCCTCAAAGTCTGCTGGTGGCCAATTTATTTTCGCTAATAACTCGCTTATTTTATGGCTTAGAACTTTCAGGTTTGGAATATGAAGAAAACAAATGAAAAACTAATTGTTGAATCCTTTGGTGACTCATGAATATCGCGGTAAGTGAATAAACGCACCAAAAAAGAGGTCATCGGCAGATAAAAATCACGATTATTTTGTGGAGGAAAGTATTTTGACTGTTTTTAGTGAATTTTCAGCTTCAGTGTACTTTTTCAATTTTAAAAATGTAGGGGTACCTCAGTGCAAATGTTAGTAGTTTTCGAGATATTCGTTATTTTATGAACTTCTACATGAAGGGTGTCGGTAGCGGGAGCGTGAAAAGTCTAAAAATTGTCATTTGTGAAAACGCAAAAAAAAAAGAGGCGGCTCTTACAATCAATCAGTATTGACGTGGTATTGACGTAGAACCGTAGAACACAAAGTGAACTGATATCTAATCGAAAATTATTACTTCTTCTTACATGTTTAAAGGAGTTCCACCATGAGAATATTAATTAATTAGTGCAGTGAATCATCTAAAACTCTCCTCAATAATGGTAGACAAAAGATGCAAGACAGTTCCATTTTTCATCTCTTGATGAGTCATGCGAAATTGAAGAGTATCCGCTCTGAAGGGCCCTTTAGTCTTCATCGATCGATTTACAGCGACAAAACCGAGAGCAAAACAAGAGTTTTTTTAAACTACCTACAATTACATTTGCTTGACACGACATATTACTAAGAATTAAGTACTAGTTGATTACTAAAAAATTTACAAAAATGACTAAAAAATCACTAGAGGATGTACACAAACCCTTCGGCTATTACCATCAAATGGGAATCTGTCGGCACCTATACCTGTAAGGGGGTGGATGTGTATTTGCGATTGAAATAACCGCGTTTTAATTTTTTTCATCGGAATCAGCGAGGTTTAGCAATCAGTTAAAATTAATCATTAATATAGTTAATAGTTTCGATATGGACTCTAATCAAAAGCCATTAGCTAATAAATTGCAGTTCAAATAAGGGATACAGAACGTGAATACTCGGTAATAACACAAATCGGTTCAGTTTTTCAGTTTTCCAATTATCGACCAACGATAAAGTGAAAGGTGTATTTCAAATATAAAAATGGAGCCGTTTCTCGAAGATATAAATGAGTACAACAATAAAGTAGCAGCATTTCTAGCATTTATCTAGAATTTTCGCCGTTATATCGCTTCTCGACGATTACGGTGGCAAATGATTCTGTTTGTCATAAAAAGTTAGTTTCAATTTATTCATCTATCATCGCAATCACTTTTGCGAGGGGCAAACCGCCCTCGGCAGTCCCTGTACACATCCAGCTGCAGTCACCGCAGTCACATAAGCAGTCAGGGCAGTCACGTCGGCAGTCATGGCAGTCATGTCGGCAGTCATGGCAGTCACGCCGGCAGTCATGGCAGTCATGCCGACATTTCTGCGTTGCGCATGCGCCTTAGTGAACAGTCATTGCGTCCCTAGGATTGTAAGCCAGTGCTCGCGACACATTCACGTTGTGCGCGATAATTCACACGTTGTGCGCAGTATAAGTGTCCCCTCGAGTTTTCGAATGTAAGTATTTCTTCAATTTGACGATTTTCTTAGAAGTAGATTATTGCCGTTTCTTATTTAAGAATGGCTGAATTTACTTCTACATTTCTGACGAGACTTGTGATTAGGAGGTTGCACGCATAACCTAGGAAAACCGAGCCTCAAAGTCTAAAGCAATTGTGTTCGATATTCATGCGAGTAAATATACAATATTTTTAGAAGGAATTTGGTACACGGCACACGACGCTACTTATGTGTGAACTCTCTTTATAAGGACATGTCGGAGGGCATATTAAATTGACACTACTGAAACTTATCTGACAGTTAATTCCTCGATTACAATTTGTTACTACAATGAAAATTAACTAATTGCACCATAACTTCATCTGGACCATGTTGGCCCTTATTTTCTAAAATAAAATCATAATTTATCGACTACCAATTGAACTTTCAATTTTGTTTTGCTGATTATTGCATCAGATGTTTTATTGTAGGTGGATGGATGTTCCTTGGGGCTTTTTCGTAATCAGCAATGGAAACTAATGAGGCCGCCTCTTTAGGCATGGATAATATTCAAATCATGTTATCCGAAATGAAATCAAAAATTTCTTTACCGAAGATCATTCGAGAACTTTTGATAATTAGAGGTTTTGATAATTATCAAGCGATCGCAAATATGACCGAAGAAGATATTTTGGATTTGCAGACCTTCGCGCGAAAAACGTTGTCTAAAATAATGATAAAGAAGCCTCTTGAGCGAAGGGTAGAACTTTTCGTAATTTCCAGAAGTGATCAGTTGGGCTTACAAGCGGCCTTCAAAAATTACTCCAAATGCGAGTCCAAATGCAACTAATGAATTTTTTAAGTTTTTTCTTTCGATTTTCTTATTCTATAAAATACTTATCCATTACTTATGTTCTCATGTAATAATAAATACGTCTTTTTGTTCAACTTATCAACCACTTTTCCTAATAATTCCGAATTTGGATTCATGCAATCCATGGTGCAATCCAATCGATAGTTGATGCGTAGTCCAGTTGTCAGTCGCTGCAGTCAAGTTGCATAGTCAAGTTGGTAGTGGGTGCAGTCAAGTAGGCAGTCGCTGCAGTTTTGTCGGCAGTCACCGCAGTCTTGTCAGCAGTCACTGCAGTCTTATCAGCAGTCACTGCAGTCTTGTCAGCAGTCACTGCAATCAGGGCAGTCCTGTTGGCAGTCACAAGTCAGTCCTGGCAGTCATGCATTTTTCAAGCAGATTAGGCAGTCCGTGTACAAATTATTAGATGGTGGTTGACCCCTCGCACTTTTGATTAAGTATGATTCACAGAAACATTTAAAAAATGATCGATAAATTGAAAATAATGCATTTGAAGGACACGAAAATTGGTGTCCATTTTGTGAAGAAATAGAAAAATCAATCAATAATACATAGTTCTTTAGGTATCAAATAGATAATGAGGTGAATTATAGACAAGCCCATGTTTAGGCCAGAGCGAACCTTGCGATTCTGAACTGGAAATCGGAAAACTGTATCCCATCGATCGGGCTCACTCCATGGAGATGAAGTAAGATTAAATACTTTTGAAAAAGACATTACAACAATCAATTGGACTCACGATTATACTAAACCGTGTCAGATCAACTGGTATCCAGAAACATTGATGCTGTAACGTATCATCAAAAGAGCTCAGAAAATTTCTTCAACTTACGTATCCAAAAATATCATTTTATATGGGGCACATGCCTCATGCCTCATTTTCTGGGTCAATGAAACTTTGTTCCATGCTGAATTTTCGTGCCAAGATTTTCCAAGTGCTGAAGCAACTTTAAATTCTTGTTGGTTTCATGAAGAAAATGTACGAACCCAGTTACTGTTACTGATCGTTGACTTTTTCTCAACATGAAAACCATTTAAATTTCAAAGCAACAAAAATGTGTGAAGTTTCAAACAGTTTAGGTGATCAAGCTGCGTCTTCACCCCAAACGAGATATGAAAAAGTACTGGCCAAGCAGAGAGTAAAACTGCCCTCACCACAAAACTCGCAAGGTGTGCCTAAACTATCATTCACATAGAGGTTAATGCACCTGTAGTGCATTTGCATTGCAGTTGCAAGACCAAGTCCCAAGTTTCAAGTTTAGTAGTGTTCACATAACCGACTTACTGTATGTTCTAGGCATGCGCATTGAAGTGCCACTAAGTTTCTGTTTGGTACCATTATAAGTTGTCACGTTGGTAACAACTCTATTTATGTATCATTGCTGTCAACTGTCAAAAGCTCAACACAACTCCATATAAACGCATGTTCTCGTCTTTATGGGCTAATTATCCCACTTTGCGATTATTTTGCGTTTGAAAATCGTTGTGAGCCCAATAGAAAACTCGTCGACCTGTTGCCACAGTACCCCCTTATCAGGTATAGAGCCCTGGCACAAGTACTGAATTCAATGGGTCAATACCTAAAACTGACAGAAATGACAGTAGTACAGATACCACAGAAGGGCATGCGCATGCACTTGGTTTGATTGGTTCTCGCAAGCCAATTGGTATAGGGTAGTGAAGAAAGTTGAAAGCTTTTCATAGCTTCAATTCTACACTCCCAATCTACTCATAAGTCTATGTGAACAGTCTATTATCAAAAGTCATGGAGTAACTTTCTGCACCAACATTGCAATTGCACTACAACTGCACTAACCTTCATTTAAATGATTCTTCAGGTGCAGATATCACCTGAAATAAAGCAGAAGCTGCCCTTCCACCTCAGAGAATTTGATAAGGGTAGAGGCAAAAGAACAACTTTTATCAACAAGTATCCCATATCGGAGTACATGGTACTTGACATTTGTACTTAATTCATACAAAGGAGCAAGAAATACTTTAGAGTTCACCTATTTTTTTCTTCGGATGTCAACTTGAATAAAGTTTCGGGGTAAGTACGTTTCTGACGGGAATCACCAATAATGATTAGCTTGTATCAATGGGATGTATTTCAGAAAGAGATTTTAATGATAAATCATGGTCGAAACGAAACTAGCAAACACAACAGATTGTCAGTTCCAAGACATAACTTTCTAAAACCTGAGGCCGCGTTTGTAAAACAATCCAACGACCAGCTGAAATCGGCTATCCAGTTGTATTAAGAAATCTTACAGACATTAACTCATCATCTCAAACAAATAGACAAGACATTATCACAGCAATCAATTGGACTCACGATTATAATAATCGTGTCAGATCAACTGGTGTCCGGAAACATTGTTGCTGTAAAATATCACCAATTTGCAGTTGTCTACCTCCTTGCAGAAATATAAAGGACAGTAAGTATGTTGTGGTATGTTTTCTACAAGATATCTGTACACGTCATAAGACGTATTTGCGGAAATGCGATTAAAAAGAGCTTTCAACCAGAATCCATTAGAAAACTTTTTTGGACAAGGACGCCAATATGGGAGGTTCGATATTCTAACCTCATACAAAGCATTTATTCCTTTTTTCAAATGAAATACCTTTTTATCAAATCGACAAAATTATTAGCGAACACTTGTTTCTTTCAATTTTGAGGAGTATTCACATTCTGAATCCATTCGGGATACTTTATTCAAATAATTTGTAATCATGTATTTTCTGAAAAAATTGAGTCGAATTATTTTGGTAATCTGAATTCCCAAAATCGTGGTGTACTTGAGAAATCGTTACGTACAATTTACGAAAAAGCAATGGAACGTTGAAAGGGTTAGAGTTCAATGCAGCAATACTTAGGTGTACTAATGATGTTACCTTGTTAGAAATCATTATGAACCGCCACATTAAATTTATACAAATAAAGTACATCCTTTCTCAAACTTAAAAACCTATAGAAACTACATATTTCTGTATCTGATGTAAGTAGCAGTAGTAATCAGATAAATAAGAGTTTCTACCGTGTTAGTCTCGATTTATAATGTATGGATTTAATCGGTTTAAGTGTATATCAAGTACATATTTAAATTTAGTATTTTTGTTCATTTTCAAAAACGCAATACCGTAACCAATACAGTATCTGTAATTTGAATTTAATTATTTTATTTAATATTTTTATTCTTGTACGATGATAATTTACAAATAATAAATCGATATACAGCAAAATCCACACCCATTTGAAAATTCCCGCGTCCTAAGCGAACTACTATATCCACTCCACAGATGGCGCACCGATTCCCAGGCACCCAAGGCACACACGATTTACCGCGTCCTTAGAACCTTCTCTTCATACCATTCCAATTACTCAAATTGTGAGGGGGATAATGTACCGGTATTATTAACAATTAGGCAGTTTTTAGATTTCGAGAAAACTGAAAATGACGACCCATTAATTGATAGATGGCATCCGCCCGTTATTCCAACTGAAACACAGCTGAATTTTTGTGAGCAGAATGCCATAGCTTATATAGCCGGATTCGTCGTGAGAAATATCTCACTTGCAAAATATAATTGCGACATCTGTTTGCGTAATCTTCAGCATTCCGGCCCACCTGATAATTTCCATCACCAGTTGACGTCCCTAAGTACGGAAGCGTAGAAGGGCCACATGATTTTATTTTTGTGAATGTCGAGAATAAAGTCGACATGTTGAGAATAAAGTCGAAATGGCCAGAATAAACTCGACATGACGAGAATAAACTAGACATGACGAGAATAAATTTGACATGTTGAGAATAAAGTCGAAATGGCGAGAATAAAGTCGAAATGGCGAGAAAAAACTCGACATGTTGAGAATAAACTCGACATGTCGAGAATAAAGTCAACATTTAAACTGTAGTTGTCCAAACCTGTTGCAATAAGATTTAGTTTGTAAGTTTCAACCGGCGTTCTTGTGCGTGAACCTCTTGTGCGTGAACCGCAACATAACTTAGGTAAGTACCTAGATGTTGCATAGTATACCTAGTACATACATTATGTATCATAAAGTGATGGGTGAGATCCTGAACTGAGCTAACATATGCATCAGCTTTTTGGTAGCGGTTTGAAAACTGTAGTCGAACGTATGAAGTTATAGACTTATCCATTGCACTTATCTGCAATCAGTACAACAAAATCCACACCGACTTGAGAAGTTCGTATAATAATTAGCTCAGTGCACCCTCAAAGTGCCGGATTATGAAAAAATGACTTTTTAAATGTTCCGAAGTTGGCCGTATAGTTTCGCAACAATGAAATACATTGCCTAGAAACATAAAATACTCGATAAAAAACTAATATGTAAAACGGCTATAAGCCCTGACTTCTCGTTCTTCCAAATCACGTTCCAAATTCATACTCAGGGTGTGGTGCAGATTTCAAACTTTGATCGGTGAAAATTTCTTAAGCCAGTTCTGGGACACGGTCACCCCGTAGAAATGTGTATAAGTAAAACTAAAGTATTCTATGCATTTTCAGGTTTAAGAAGATTCGAAATGGAAGAACTAGTTGACTTCTTAAAAAATAGGGAAGTGGATGATGCAACTATCCAAATCTTCATTGATCAAAAAGTACGTACTTATCTACATACATAACCTATGTGCTCCCTCTTCCATTTATAATGTTATTATAGGCACCGCGCGTATTTAACCCTAGCGCGTCTATTTTGTAAGCTTTTGCGGAAAATCATGTCACTTGAAAATCCACCACCATCAGTGCATCAAATACCAAATTTATGTAAAAAAATCTGCACAAACTTTCAAAAGCCCACACTGGGGAGCGCTAAATCCAAAATAAGCGCGGTGCATACACATAATAAGGTAAAAAATACTGAGTCAGGTTGATGAATGGATTAATATTTCTAGATTGACTGCCAAGCCTGGCAGGGGATGAAAGAGCCAGATTTAAAAACACTAATACCCAAATATGGAGACAGAATGGCAGTCATAGATTTCGCACAGCGGAACTTGGCAAATCCTGAAAGCTTTCAACATAAAAGTTCGGAATCAAGTCAAGGACCCTGAGAAAACCTTTGTCGCATATGGGAGCAACAAACCACTACACGTTTTGGGTTCCTTTGAATCGCAGATATCCATTTCAGGTAACGAACAATCCGCCACATTTTACGTGGTGGAAAACGGCACAGCAAACCTGCTGGGGAAGAATACAGCGATCGCACTGGGTGTTCTAAGATTGGGAATTCCGCAGCGAACTCAAATTAACGCTATCTCACAGTTTCCCAAATTCAAAAACATTCTGGTCGAAATCCCCATTAACGACAAGGTAGAACCCGTTAGCCAACCATACCGGAGGGTCCCAATACCTCTAGAAGAAAGGATCGAGCGGAAACTCGAAGAACTGATCGAAGCGGACATAATAGAAGAAGTCAAGGAACCATCGAGATGGGTGTCCCCCATTGTGCCGGCGCTCAAAGCCAACGGCGAACTGAGAATATGCATCGATATGAGGATGGCCAATCGGGCCATTCAAAGGGAAAATTATCCGCTGCCGACCATAGACGAGTTCCTTCCACAACTCAGAAATGCAAAGTACTTCTCCAAACTGGACATAAAAAATGCATTTCATCAAATCGAGCTAGCCCCAAATTCCAGACACATCACCACATTTCTAACGGAGAAAGGACTATACCGGTACAAACGGTTGATGTTTGGAATAAGCTGCGCACCGGAGATCTTCCAAAAGACTTTGGAGCGAATATTAACCGGATGTGAGGGCACGGTCAACTTTATCGATGATATCCTGGTTTTCGGAGCAACCAGGGAGGAACATGATCGACATCTAGAAAAGGCACTTTGCACCCTCCAAGAAAACCAAGTCCTTTTAAATGCAGAAAAATGCAATTATCGATCCCGGGAGGTTCAGTTTCTAGGCCATAAGCTTTCCGCTGGAGGCGTAGAGCCTCTGGAAAGCTATATCAAAGTTGTCTACAGCTTCAGGTCGCCGCACACAACCGATGAACTTCAGAGCTTTTTGGGGCTCGTTAATTATATAGAGAAGTGGATCCCGAACATGGCGACATTAACGGAGACACTTAGGAAACTGCTCCGCCTCAAATTAAGGAAGAATGGAAGCCTGAACGAGGTATGGGGGAAAGAGCAAACCATAGCTTTTGAGGAACTCAAAGTTTCCCTCGGCAAAATCAAGTCCTTGGGATACTACAACCCCAGAGATCGTACTCAAGTAATCGCGGATGCCAGCCCGGTAGGACTAGGGGCGGTTCTAGTCCAATTTGAAGCAAATGAACCACGAGTGATAAGTTACGACAACAAGAGTCTGTCTGAATGTGAAAAGCGATACTGTCAAACGGAGAAGGAAGCTCTGGCTCTGGTTTGGGCAGTGGAACATTTCCACATGTACCTATATGGGAAGGAATTCGAACTGGTCACGGACCATAACCCTCTCGAAACGATATTCGCACCTCGCTCTAAGCCGTGTGCAAGAATAGAGAGATGGGTACTCCGTTTACAATCATACAGATTCAAAGTAGTCTACCGTGCTGGGAAAGCGAATATCGCAGATCCATTTTCTCGACTGTGTGGAAGCTCACCGATCAACTACGCGACACTTCATGTGGAAGAGCACGTTAGACAAATTATTGAGTATTCGCGACCAAATGCGGTTACTCTAATGGAAATCACAAAACATTCAATCAGAGACGAGGAGATCAAAAACGCGAAGAAAGGGCTGAAATTTGATGATTGGGACGATTCAGTGAAAAACTTCCAAATATTCCAATCCGAGCTTTGCATCTACGAGGAAATACTACTTCGGAACAATAAAATCGTTATACCTCACACACTTCGAACCGAAGTGTTAAAAGCGGCCCACGAAGGCCATCCGGGCATCGTGGCAATGAAGCAAAGATTACGCACGAAAGTCTGGTGGCCAAAAATTGACCAAGACGCCGAAAGATTCGTCAGGAACTGCAAAGGATGCACCGTAGTGGCAGCCCCGGATCCCCCAATACCAATGAAACGTCGCGAATTACCAACGGCTCCTTGGGTTGACGTGGCCATGGATTTCATGGGACCTCTTCCAAGTGGGGAGTATTTATTCGTAATAATCGATTACTTCAGTCGTCACAAGGAAGTAAAAATTATGAGGACCATAACAGCCGCCAAAACAATCGACACCCTAAAAGAAATCTTTTCACGATTAGGACTTCCCATGACAATAACTGCAGACAACGGACCACAGTTCAAAAGTTCCGAAATGCAAAGGTTTTGCAAAGAAAATGCAATAACTCTCCATCATACAATTCCATATTGGCCCCAGGCAAATGGGGAAGTAGAACGCCAAAACAGGAGCATATTGAAAAGGCTGAAAATCAGCCAGGCCGAGAAAAGCGATTGGAAACGGGACCTTCAAGATTATCTTGCTATGTACAATAGCACCCCGCATTCCACCACGGGCAAGTCACCGTCAGAATTGTTCTACCACCGACAATTTCGAGACAAGATACCCAACATCGCAAATTCTCATACGGCCGTTCTCAGCAAGAACGAGGAAATCAAAGACAGAGACTACGTAAAGAAGACTTTAGGTGAAGAGTATAGCGACAAGAAACGAAAGGCTCGGGGAGCTCGCTATCTACTGGGGATAATGTTCTTGTCAAAACCGCGACTAAAGAGAACAAGTTGAGCCCCAACTTCAGCAGTACCCCCCATACAGTGGTTTCCAGTCAAGGTAGTGACATACGCGTCTCAAACGATGAAACAGGTCAAGAGGCGCGGAGGAATATAGTGCATTTGAAGAAAATCGACGGAGAATGGAGAGTACACGAGGAGGAAAATGGGGCACTTGGCTCCCCCAGGAGCCCATCCCAAACTTGACTTGGTGTTTCATTATTATAAAATATTATAAAATTGGTTAGTTGATTATCATTATTACTATTATTACTTATATTTAATACTTCGTATATGTTATCGTTAAGTCTCTATTAAAATTATTATTGAAAGGAAGAGATGTAGTGTACGAGAATATGTTATGATTACCTAAGATGCATAATAAAGGCTCGGGCGACGGACGATTACGTATCAGGCCAGGAGTACGAATCGGACCGGGCCCGGGGATAGTGTATAAGTGAGAGTGCATTATTTATCACCCCGAATCCCGGAATATTACAGATAACCGCACCCCATGCAAAGTCTCCTCTGAACTATCTTGTGCAAATAGGACCAAAAAACTTTCGGACTTATCCATTTAATAGTTCTAAGATAATAAATTTATAAAAGGATATGCCGTTGTAGCAACGGCCACTTCATATTTTACTCTCAAGTTGTAACCATAACCTAATACTTTATAAGAATCTATAAACGTTTATCTAAGAAATAAAATTAATTTTAAAGTGAATTCACGATTCAAAAACTTAATTCGCTCAATCACGTGTATTATTTCCATCCAAATCCTACAGCTTATATAGGGCTGTTCAATTAAGATGTCCGCTCGAATTGTCTGCCGAACTACCAACACGAGAAAAAAATAAATCACAAGGAAATGTAGCCTAAAGTGTTAGCTTCAAAATGATCGATTGAAAATTTTTGATCGATAATCGCAAAAAGTTTCGAACAAACGTCGGTTTTCCCAAAGTGTACTTATTCCCTGTAATTCAAACCACCTTCAAATGGAAAAGACACAAGAAAGAAATAAAAGAAACGCACGTTGACTTAGAAATAGAAAATAGTGAATACTGCTCCAAAGGAGGGAGTAATCTTGAGAAAATGTTTCGGACTAAATTTTAACCAAATTAACGACTGAGAATTTGTGTAAGTGTATCAAATAATAAAGAAAATAGAGACATGGAGTTATCTTAATTGAACAATGAACTGATTAAATCCGAATAAATGAAAATTCAGCGTTATTTGAAGCAAACAGAAAAACGGCTAACCTATTTTCAAAAGCCCGCATTTCTATTTACATTATGCCAAAATTCGTGACAGAAAGGTTGTGTTACAATGACAAAATTACCAAAACGTCAACTTCTCCTCCGCACTACATAACTGAATGGACTTTAGTAATTGTGTCACCTGGGCGCAGTTCCCCAGCTTTACTGAGATTAGTAAAGTGAACGCCGCGCACATGCAATAAATGAACGCGCACCTTACAATTGCGCGTTCATTTGATTCATGTGCGCGCCGTTTACTTTACTAATCTTAGTTCCACTTAAATTTTAAGTGAACGCGGTGCAGTAAGTAAAGCTGGGGAACAGGGCCCTGATGTATCGTTTCATAGGAACTGCGTGGAAAACGTCCTAATTATTGAAATATCACCACTCCCCCCCCTCCGTGAGTGGTCTTGAAATTCAAAAATCTAAAGTATAAAAACAATTATTTGGGCCGCTCTTGACGCACCTGTGCGGGGGCACATTTCGCACCTATACACCGTGTCCAGAAATTAGCCTGCAATAATTTTCCCGATGATTCAAGAATCAAGATGTCAAGAATCGCTTCCTAAGGGAGATATACCCCCTGGAAGGAAGGCCCCCTGTGATGATTTATGTTAAATATTTCCAAAACTGTTCAAGATTTAGAAATCATATTTGGTACAATTATTAACCTTTTTATGCTCAACAAAATGGACTAGGAAAGAATTCAAAATTTCCACCAGGGGCGGGTCATCTAAGGGGGGCCGTGGTGAAAAATCTTCCTAACTTTTTTGTATGACTCTTTTTTCGAGTTTAAACATATTATGAAATTATGAAGGATTTCACGACAAAAAGGTACTCTTGGTAAACATCGATAGGAGGCGCCACATTCGAAATAAATCGATTTGACCTTTTTTTTTCTAATTTCTGTTGAAATGTAACTTTTCAACCAGTATTTTAATCAAGACATCATGATTAGCAATCTAACATCACTAACCATATCAAAGACTTAGACATTAATTAGAAAATGCAACATTTAGGATGGAAAACGTCGCCCCAGATCTTACGACGTGACACCCCCGTAATAGTTGTAATAATTTTCCTTGAATTCAATTTTGTTTTATTATCATACTTAAAAATAGGTAAATGAATGGTTTTTTTTAATATGAGTGCAAAATTGTAAATATTAACCTAGGTGAAGAAGTTTGCAAATGGCAAAAGGCGACCACCAGTAGGTGCATGAAGTTATTACCCGAATTCAATAGATATTCTTGGTCGTTCATTTCACAAATGAACTATGCTGTGGACAGTTTTTTAACCTAAAAACTTATGCATGTTTTATGTTCAGGAATGCGATGACTGGATGGACCTGGAGGAGGACTTCTTGTTTGGCAATATGTCTGCCGACAAAAGTCCTCCTTCAAGGGAGGTAACGGAAGACTCAAAAGGCCCCATTGAGGAGGAGAGAGGACCGGAAATAACACCACAAGCAGATAGAGGCAGAAGGGGACGTGGAGGAATGGACAGGGGGGAAGAGGACGAGGTGGAATGGACAGGGGGGGAAGAGGACGAGGTCGAATGGACAGGGGGGGAAGAGGACGAGGTGGAATGGACAGGGGGGGGGAAGAGGACGTGGAGGAAGAGGCGGAAGGGATCGGGGAGGAAGGGGTCGTGGAGGGAGAGGAGGGAGAGGAGGGAGAGGTTGTGGAGGAAGGGGCCGTGACCGAGGGGCCAGGGGTGGGGCAAGGACGGCCCCGTGGCAATCGTCATACTGATCGGTGAGTGGATTTCAATACAGGGTGTATAAGAATAATTCAACATTTTAACTGTCCGAGGGTATCAAAGTTAGGATTTTCTTGTTATTCTACCGTCATAAAAACTTGATTCAACTTCCAAACACTATACCTGGGTGTATAATGTACTATTATTCACTAATAGCCGTTTGCGCCGTTCGCAAAAATTACAGTTTGTAACCAAAAAATTGGAATTTGCTCAATTTTACAATAGGAAGACCTCAACTTACCATGATCGCGTGACTGTAGTTTCTTCATATCGGAAACACTTGATGGATACCATAAACGAAAGACATTACAGTTAGTTTCATAATTTTTGATGATACGGTTTTGGAATTTTTTAAATAAAAACCGTACTTACTACGTTAACTTTGCAGCCGTCTAGCTCCTCACACCGACAACTTTTACCTAAGTAAAATAGGTCAAATCGTCACATTTTCTGACTATCTGTACACGGTTAAAGTTTGTCGGTGGAATTCTGGGACACCCTGTATACAACCCTGTGTACATACAAACGGTTTTTTTGTCGAGTTAGCCATGACCATCGCTCATTCCCATTAGAGGAACAGATAAATAGAAAATTCATGACAATAACTGAACAGAAAAATCGTTTCACACAGACCACTAATTGAAACACTGATTGAAAGTTAGTAGATGTATGATAAAACATTTATTTCTTACATGTTGCAGGCGCTCTAATTGGTGGAGGACGCGAGGGGGGGCGTCCAGTAACACCAACATCACCAACATATTCAATGTCACCACTTTAACATTGGTAAATTTCTGTTTCTTCCCATTTTAACCCTAATTATGTGTAGGAACGATTTTTCAATAAAGTTACCATTATGTCCATCACTGTCTGTGTAATGTGTGCAGGCTGTTTTATAAAAATTCCGGAACGCTATCGCCACACTTTCATTGGATGTGATCCGATTTCAACAGCACGTTAAAAAAAGATTGCTTATTTTTCATGCTCTGCGAATAGGCCTTATTGCCATTTTTTGACCATTGGTAAATGTAGGTTTTTTAATCATAACATTATTTTATTTTGAATTGAGTCACCGCCACCGTGAGTAAATAACAATAATCATCAGACAAACGCAAAACTCATTCGCCAGATTATGTCAGATTAAACAAAAACCGTCATTTTCACGCTTGCACTCCTTAAACTGTTTTTTTTTTTTTGTAATTGAATTGAACTCAGAGCAAACTTTTTCTGCGTTTTTTTGCATAAACATTGAAGAAATGACAACTATTTACTTACCACGGATAGAGAAAACTACATACCTACTTCGATTTTTAATGAAAAGTAATCCTACTTTATTCCTATTCCTATTACATTCAGCAATGTTAAAACAAGAAGTTGAGGGAACAACATTGGCGAGAATGCCTATTGATAGTGCATGAAAAATTAATGATTTCTTACTAATAATAAGATCTTGAAAACGGATCACATCCAAAGAAACTGTGGCGTTCTGGTGTTTTTATCAAAGAGCCTGTATGTATGTATAACATGAAACTGACAGAGTGTCATAGGTAATTATATTGAAAAAGCTTTTGTACACATGGTATTTATCTATAATTAATACCATTCAAACAGTGTAATCAAGGTAATATGTTATATTACCCTTGTAAGTAGGAATGAAAGTTCAAAAAGGCATAATGACTTTTTCGTATAAATTGAGATTCTTTTAGGTAAATTATGAATTGATTATGGATACAAGGGTTTATTACAGTCGTGTTTTAGTCACGTTTTATACATTCAAGAAATTTAACGCTGAAATAGGTGTCCCGTTTAATTATCTTGAATGGATAAGACGCCTCCTGAAACACTCTATTAAAAACGATAAATAACTGATTTTACTTCGAATTACAAAAACAGTGAGACGCAGCGGCGTTGAATACTTAAGTTAAGTTTATTATAGTTTATTTTATGTAGTTCTCTTTTAGTTTTAGTTTTCTTTTTTAGTTTTTAAGAGTTCTTTTTTTTATATTAGTTCTTAAGAGTTGAGTTTTTTATTTTTATATTAGTTTTTAAGAATTACCTACTTTGGTTTTTCTTTTTGTAATAAAAAAAATCAAACCAATGATTAGTTTTTTTATATTTCACTTGACTGTAATTTGCATATGAGTACAATGAGTACAAAACGATCTGTCTGATTCATTTTTAATACTAAAATTTAAGAGTACAGATAAGAAAATACTTGTATGCTGATGCAACAAGACAATGGCCCGAATTACGATTTCGCTAACACTACGCCACATGAGACATCTTCTTGGAACCTGGCAAGAAGATCCATGAGAACACAGCGAACGCATGTTTTACATGAACTTTTACATAAACTCTAAACTGTATAATTGCACTTTATGATATCTCTGTAAATGAAATACCATTACTTTTTAATCACTCTATTTCGAACTACCGTCTTGTAAACGTCTTTGCTTTTTTGTAATAAACCACCGATAATCTAAAATCGTGTTTAAGTGTTTTTATTTCTAAATAAGAGAAATATATAACTGGCGCAGTCGGTAGAATAGCGGAAGAATTATTCATAAATCGAAAATTCGTGTGTTTCAACACATTATCCGCTATTCCTAAAATTAATAATCATTTGTGGAAATCCATCGTTAAAAGCTCCAAGTGAAGTGACTCTTCAAAATCAAGAGATCCAAACCATCGCGGTATCACTGGAACTTTCGAGGACCATTTCTACGGGGACCAAGAACAAAAATCGTCGAAGTCCTGCGAGGGTTGTCACCCTTATAGAGAATTAAGAAAAGGAAAAGGAATCCAGAGAGAAAAGGAATCCAAATGCTCATCATCTTCATGTGAGTACAGTTCAATGTCATTAAGAAATCAAGATATCGACATAGAGTCACTAATTTCACAATTAAATCAAACGCATCTTCATTCAAATTCCCAAGTACCACCTCAAATTACTAACGGGACCAACACTAACACAAATACCAACACTATGGCAACAGGTACCGCACCTAATGCAACTCCTCAAACTTTCCGGGCAGAATACTTAAGACTGGAATCTGCCTATGGTAAAGTCCATATACAATGTTAAACAGTCATTTAAGGCAGAACGGCCGAACCGATCACATTCAGATTTGCAGAGTTTGTGCACGCATGTATCCGTAACTGGATCAGATTTTTTCGTGCCCTTCTGGTCGCTAGTTTTTGTGTAATTCACGAAAAACTGTGAAAAAAATGACTTTTCCAAAAAGAACGGATCCTGATGTAGGCGTCGAGCTGATCACGGCACCGTTTACCGATTTTGATTTAGAAGCTCCGTTCTCTCAAAAATGGCAATTATAGATCAAATTTGAGGCGATTGATAAGCGCACGGCCAGTAGCGTTCCAGTTAGCCTGGCAGCCGGATCGAGCGAGCTCCTCGTTGTTTACTTTCACACGCGTCGACTTTCGACTCTTTCGGAATCAATTGCTCGATAATTATGCGGCCGATTGTAACGAAATTTTGTGGAGGTGTCTTGCGATTCATCAGCTTTCCGCCCATACCAGTTTTACCGTGATCGTGGGTCCGTATCGCTCCGTTTACGCGTTTGAAATAACAGTGTCGCACACTCACGTAATTTTACGAAAAATTCACAAACCATCAAATTGCAACGTTCTGGGGATGTTGTCAACACTATAAGTCCATGAATAATACCACAGCGCTCCGTAAATAACTAAATAAAAGCAGTATGAGTACACTATAAATAGGTAATAGAGAATAGGTGATGATTTTTATTTAGCGGACTTGTATGAACTGTGTCGACTTCGGTAATTATAACTGCCCAAGTACTCACCAATTCCGGATAAATTGATACACGAAAAAATACCAAGAACCAGCCGGAAGTTTCTGAGATTGCATGGAATGCATTAAGGGAATTATTTAAAAGTATCTATGTAAATATTTGTGGTATGTTTTAATTATTATCGATATTGTAAAAACGAAACACAAAAGAAAAGCTTTCCACACCACCCATGAGGTACAATTCGGGGTGCGTTGGCCTATATTTTTCAACGCCATACCAATATGCCAGTAGTGTTTTTATTTGGTAATTTTCATGATTAGTTGCTAACTGTATACTTATGCATTTATGTACTTCATGCAGTTATCTACTTGTTTGGGGATCGTTGGATAATTATTTCTTTTCGTGAAAAATCACAAAGGCATTCGATAACTTTTATTCCGGTATCCCTAGAAAGCTGATGGAACGGGCAACACCTCAGTTCAATTTTATTACACATGGACGCGTAATTATCGAGCGATTGCTATTTGAATGTAGAAAAGCAGCGACCGAGCGAAAAAACGTAAACAATTCACGCGTCGAGCGCGCGAGCGGTCCCCACCGCGCGCTTGCTAGAGGTAAGAAGCGGGGACCGATGCAGCGCCTCTACCGGCCACGGCCAGCTACGCTATCGCACACGCCGTCGTTAAAATGCATCCCCGATTTTGACGGAAACACCAATGAATTACATAGATTCCTCAATACATGCGACAGCATATTATTAAATTTCTACGATCGGTTAAATCCCGAATGTTTTCAAAATAAATTTATATCTACATTCGATAGCCGGAAAACTTACCGGAAATGCACGAATTGTAGCCGATATTCAAAATTCAGAATCATGGGAAGAATTAGAAGAAAACTTGCGACGTAATTTTGCCGATCAGCGCGACGAGATTTCCCTGAATCGCGATCTAATTTTACTCAAACAAATGCCGAATGAAAAACCCCAAAACTTTTTTGATCGTTGTCTGCGAATTCTAAACCTCCTCTGTAGTTGCGTAGATTTGCATGAAGCCACTGCGGAAGCCAAAAAATTAAAAAGAGATTTATACAGTAGTCTCACCCTTAAAACTTTCCTTGCCGGTTTGAAAGAACCACTTGGCACAACCATCCGTTGCATGAAACCAATTGATCTTAAACAAGCCATGCAATTCATAAACCAAGAAGAAAATATCCAATATTTTCAAAATCTAACAAGTAATAATAATAAACCTCAACAAAAATCGCATTCTTACAATCAAAAGCCCTCACATTCCAAATACACTCATAACCCACAACAAAATGTTTACACACAACCGAGAAATAGTTTTGTACCAAATTATCCAAATCAAAATCAACAGAGATTCAATAACAATTTTTCGAATAACTGTCCCTCCTATTCGAAACCAATCTTTTCATCTCAACCAATTCAGTTGAGACCACAATTTACTCAACCACCAAGATATCCGACAAATGCCCAAGTTTTCGGACATCAATCTAGACAGACAGCACAACCAAAAAATGTCTTCAAACCCGGTCAAAATAGATACCAACCGCCACCACCTCCGATGAGTATCTCTACTAGGCAAACAGCTGCCAGATCTCACAATAGCAATTTTAGACCAATGACCAAACCCGCACATACCTGAAGAATTACATAATACTGAACTTCAAACCGAAACTGATGATTTGTACAATCAATCAGACGAGTACCAAAATTCCCAATACGAACAGCCTTATTTGGACGAACCCCAAAATTATGACGAATACTCATATCATACTGACGAGACAGAAAATTTTCACGAAACGCCTCAGACGAGCGACGAAACCTAACACCACCTGCCACAATCTCCTTTAACAAATCTAATTGCAGTGAACTACCCTACATTGAATTCCCCGAATATTGTGACGCCCCTCGGTCGGTCGGGGTTGCTCGGGCGCCAGCTTCGTTTAACGAGGAAGCACTCGTTTGCCGGGGTTTCTCAAAGTCGAAGAATAAATAAACCCAGGGGTCTGTGAACGAAGTTTTATTTCGCAAACGGCAAATAAATGGACGTACACAAACGGTACACAAATAACGGTAATGTCTTATTCTACCCTGACCGGCTTAAGCTAGGCTTAGACTAGTAACGAAACGCAACAGAAAGAGGGATGTTCACCGGAGGTGAACTAGAACACCGGGCAGGAATGCCGGGGCGGTGTCATGGGGAACCCTGTTACAGGCTTTTGGGAACCACCCGGAGGTGGCGGCGATTCGGTGTGGGAAGTCCGGGAAAAAGCCGACGGACGGAACGCAGGTTGTTTGTTAGTCGAAGGGTTTTGACCGGGAAAACGCCGACGGTCGATTAACTGAGGGGGTTGTTGACAGGAGTTGACCGGGACAGCCGACGGTCGGTTAACGGGTACGTTAGGGATTGCTGGGAAGTATCCGACAGCGGAAAAACTGGTAGGCGGTTATCTCAAACGTCTATGACCGTGCTATTTCTCCGGCATAACATAGACTGCCGGAAAACTAGCGGGAGCGGCCTTTTATGGACTCGGGTCCGGAGAAAGGGAAGAATGTTCTAGAACAAAACGGTGACGACAGAGGTGATAACGGAAACCGGGGGAAATACACGACAAGATCGGAGTTCTAGTAACGGCGCTCGGGGAGCGTCGTTACACACCCCTCCTTCGTTACGAAAAATTTTTGTTTACAAAAATTTTCTGGAAGAGAACGGATTATCACATGAAACATCACAGAAATATTCGCCCTAAACTGACCATTCGGATCCCGGAGTAACCGGACCAACACTAACAACCCGGAGCTAACTTAAAAAAAAAAATAAAGCGAAATAAGTAATTCACCAACAAGAAATTAACTCAGAATTACAAAAAGCAAGCAAGTTCAAACAAAAATCAAATAAACAACTCGAAAACAAATGTAGGAAAACCGAAAGTAAATTCGACGGCCGTTGGCGTATCGCACGGTCAAGGCCGGAGTCCGGACCGGTAGATGGACGGGACTGGACTGCAA
Organism: Salpingus planirostris; assembly: GCA_949788335.1. Lineage (NCBI taxonomy): Eukaryota > Metazoa > Arthropoda > Insecta > Coleoptera > Salpingidae > Salpingus > Salpingus planirostris. The sequence goes on along the minus strand of CATKUT010000014.1, from coordinate 211,636 downwards.
AAACTTCATGCGGAAGGTGGTCTGTCAACGGACGCTGGGTCGCAGGACGCGACGGGAATACAGTCTGTCTGTTGAACGAGGACGGCCGGCGAGTCGACAAGGACGGCACAATCACTCGAGTCTTAACGCGAACAACAACACGGGAGTTTTTACCGAACGCGAACGGACCGGTACTCTCGGACCGACAACCGAGCGAACTCGCGCGCGCGACTCCCGAGAAAAATCGCACTTTCCCCGGAGAAGCACCGGACGATCACACTACTCGTCAGGTTCGTGCTGCCGGTACGGCTTCAGGTCTTTGATGTGGATCCGGCGCAATGTTTTTCCGGACGCATCTTTCAGGTCGTACACGACCGGTGAGAGGACGCGCGAAACGGTGTACGGCCCGGAGAATTTCGGGGCGAGTTTCGCGGCGAAACCCTTGTCGGCCGACGATAAGGGATGTTCTCTCCTCATCACCACGTCGCCCGGGAAACACTTCCAGTCGCGGCGCCTCAGGTTGTAATGATGGCTTTGGCGGGCGAAGGCGTGCGCCAATTGCGTCCGGACGAGCGCGAAAACCTCGGAGAGTTTCCGCAGCCGGGACAGGTGCTCCTCGGGAACGTCGTTATCGGTCGCTTCCGGTTCGGTGGCCGGTACAGCTTCCTGGTGAAGACTCCGCGGTAAATTCAGTTCCCGTCCGAAATTTAAGAAGGCGGGTGAGAATCCGGTGGAATCGTGACGGGCGCTGTTTAAGGCGAGCGTCACGGCGGATAAGTCCTGATCCCAGTGACGATGATTTCCCTCGGTGTACTGGGCGATTATCATCTTTATCGTCCGGTTGGCCCGCTCGACCGGATTTGCCTGCGGGGTGTACGGGGGCGTGTGGCGGTGTTCGATCCCGAATTCGGTCAGTAATTCCGCGAAACAGCGACTCTCGAATTGCGTCCCGTTATCGGAAATCACCGTTTTCGGGGTGCCAAAACGTGCGATTATCTCCTCGTACAGCGCCTTCGAGACGGCCTGAGCGGTGGCCCGACGGACGGCGCGACAGGCGACATACTTAGTGAAACGATCTTGGAAAACGACGATGAAATTGTTTCCCTTCGTCGAGCGCGGCAGCGGCCCGACGAGGTCGGTACTGACCGTTTCCCACGGGTGCCGGTTCGGGGTGGGTTGCATTTTCCCTGCTGGCTGCTGCTGTTGAGGCTTGAAGCGTTGGCAGGTGTCGCAATTCCGCACGTAGCGGCCGATATCGCGAAACATTCCGGGCCAATAATAACGGTTGGCGACCCGGGCGGCCGTTTTCGCGATGCCGAGATGCCCAGCGGTCGGCGCGTCGTGGTTTTCACGTAAAACGCGCTCGCGCTGCAGTTCCGGGATGCACAGCTTCCACGGATCGGACATTTCCGGTTCGGTGAGATCTCGATTATCCCAGAAATGGCGGTACAATTTTCCATCCCGGACGGCATAATCGGGATTGTCGGTTGGCTTCTCCTCCACGTCGGCGAGTTTTCGGGCGTACCAGGTGCGGTCCTCGGCGACGACGTAAGCGAAGTCGGGTTCCTCCCCAGAAGCGGGCAGCGGATCTCGCGAGAGTGCGTCGGCAACGTGATTTTGAGTACCTTTTCGGTATTTCACCTCGAAATCGTAAGATTGCAACAGCATACTCCATCGCGCGAGTCGTCCGGCCGGGCTTTTAATACTGTGCAAGAACTTGAGAGACTGATGGTCGGTTATCACGGTGAATCGGTAGCCCTCCAGATAGGGGCGCATCTTATCGATGCCCCAGACGATGGCGAGGCACTCCTTTTCGGTGGCGGAATAATTCTTTTCCGCCGGATTAAGAGTACGGCTGGCGAACTCGATGACGTGTTCGCGGCCATCGGTTTCCTGGGTGAGGGCGGCGCCGATACCGTAATCAGAGGCGTCGGTTTGCAGCGAGAACGGTTTGGAGAAATCCGGGCACGCCAGGACGGGCGCCTCCGTGAGATTTTTCTTGATTTGGGTGAACGCGGCGTCTTGCGCGGGGCCCCACAGCCAGCGGACGTCCTTGTGGAGGAGTTTCGTGAGCGGTGTGACGATTTCCGCGAACCCCGGCACGAAGCGACGGTACCAGGAGGCCATACCGAGCACTCGTCGGAGGCCGCGGATATTCTTCGGCGTCTCGAGCTGGTTAATCGCGGCGACTTTCCCGGGGTCGGTGGCTATTCCCTCCGGTGTGACGACGTGGCCCAAATACGTCATGGACCGGCGACAGAAATGGCACTTTTCCGGGTTTATCTTGAGATTCGCATCACGTAATCGCCGGAACACCTCCCCAAGATTCCTGAGGTGTTCTTCCAACGTCCGGCCGATCACGATGATGTCATCAAGATAAACAAAAGCGTGGGGGTCCATTTCGGGGCCGATGACGGTATCCAACAGGCGCTGGAACGTCGCGGGGGCGGAGTGCAACCCGAAGGCCATCACTCGGAACTGGTACAACCCTCTTCCGGGTACGGTAAAGGCGGTGATCGGTTTGCTCGCGTCGGTGAGCGGCACTTGCCAGTAACCCGCGCGAAGGTCGAGGGTAGAGATATATTTTGCCTCTCGCAATTTTGCCAAAATTCCGTTTATTTGCGGAAGTGGGTAGGCGTCTTTCACGGAAACCTCGTTGACCTTCCGGAAATCGATGCAAAAACGGTATCTCCCATCTTTTTTCCGGACGATGACGATGGGAGAGCTCCACGGGCTCTGGGAGCGCTCGATGACTCCCTCGGCGAGCATCTGATCCACCTCTCGGTCGACGATCTCCTGCATCTTCGGATTTTGGGGCCGATAGCGCTGTTTTATCGGCTCGGGCTGCCGCAAGCGAATTTCGTGCTGCGCCCGGTCGGTCAGACCGGAGATCGCGGTGAAGGTCGGCAACTCGCGATCCAAGAACCGTCGCAACGTTCGCTGTTCGGTGTCGGTGAGGTCGGTATTTGCCAAAGGCGGGCACTTTTCCTCGTTAACCGGAGCGGAAATGCTGGAAATCTCCGGGGCAAGTGTCGACGTGGCGGGTTTGCGTGCCGTGGGCGGTATTTTCTGATGGAGGATCTTTTTCTTCACGAAGTCGATGACGCACCCCGTGTAGGCCATGTAATCGGCCCCCAACAAGAATTCCTGTGACAAGCCCGGGAGGTGGTGGAATGCAAACGCCACGGTGCCCTCGGTTACGGTGCATGCGAGACGAATCCCGGAGTAAATTTTCCGGGTCTGACCGTCAGCAAGGGTGACGGTGGTCTCTTTAGGGTGGAAAACAGTACCCACCCCGTGCTCTTTGCACCACAGCATCACGTCCGCATTGACGTACGATCGGGTGGCTCCGGTGTCCAGAAGGGCAGTAAACACGCGGCCGTTCACCCGGATCTTCATTTCCGGTCGGGTTTCTTTCGGGGGTTTGGAAACGGTGGCGGTCTGGTGGGCGAGTCCGGTGGATCCCCCAAGGGCCGGACTCGGTACTAGTTTTCCGACCGGGCACAAGGGCAGTCCCGCGAAAACACTCCCCTTGTCCCGCACCGGGAACAAAACAGAATCGGGGTCCCGGTGCAGTTGGAGCGACTGTGCGTCGCGCTGCCGCATCTCCAGCACGCTCGCCTCGGGTTCTCGATCGGTGGCCCGGTATTCGCGGCGGCCGGCCGTGGCGTCGTCTCGGCGCCCCGCGGCGGTGGGGACGCGGTCCGTGACGGCGCGGTAGCCGCCGGGCGGCGGTTCGCGTTATCGCTGCTTATCGGTCGGGGCTCTTTTTGCGGTACTTCCGCGGCGATGACCTCGTATTCTTTTATACGCGTTATCAGGTCGCTCACGCTGTGAATATCGGATCGGCGAATGTAAAGCCGATATTCTGGCCGCAAGTTGCGGTACAGCCAAAAGAGCTCGTCCTGGGTCGAAAGGCCCCCTAGGCGACGAGTCAGGGTCTGGACGGCGGTGACGTAGTCGGTACCGGCTTCGTGGGGACGCTGTTTGCGGGTCGTCACCTGCTCCCGCAGGAAGATTTCGAAATCGGCCGGCAGGTAAAATCCTCGGAATTCGTCCACGAATTCGGCCCACGTCTCCCAATGGCCGACGTTGTTCCGGTACCACTGCAGAGCGGAGCCCGTGAGTACTTCCGGCAGGATGGAGAGCAGCCGGTCGTCGGCGACGCGGTACCGGGTCTGGACGTCGTCGATTCGTTCCAGAAACGCGAGCGGGTCCGACGTCCCGTCAAATTGTACGTTTAACCGGGCGGATTCGAATGCAGCCGTCGGTCGACCGGACGACTGGGCGGCGAGGGCTTGGGCGACGGCAGCCTGGATGACGGCGGCTTGCCGAGCGTCGGCGTGCTCCGCGGACGGCGCGTTTGCCGCCGGCTGGCCCTCGCCCTTGGGAACGGCTCCCATCGCGGCCGACCCGTCCCTCAGGAACCGCACCACGCGACGACGGAGATCCTCGACGGTGCCCGCGGACGGCAGACCGAACTTTTCCGCCTCGGTCATGAGCTCGTCCTTTTTGAGCCCGTAGACATAGCCCACGCGCTGGTCGGCCACCTCGAGTCCCACCGTAACGGGGGTGGAACGGTCCTGGGTTACTGGAGTCAGGAACGGACACTCTTCAGCCAGGTCGGTACCGATCTTCGTGGGCTTTGACATCCTGGAAAGTCAAAGTCCACAATAGTCCCTCTCGGTGATGACCGCCTGGAGTGCGGACCTCTGGCTGGATTGGTTGGAGTAGAACTTCCTTCAGGGTCCCTGCTCGGGCGCCAATTTGTGACGCCCCTCGGTCGGTCGGGGTTGCTCGGGCGCCAGCTTCGTTTAACGAGGAAGCACTCGTTTGCCGGGGTTTCTCAAAGTCGAAGAATAAATAAACCCAGGGGTCTGTGAACGAAGTTTTATTTCGCAAACGGCAAATAAATGGACGTACACAAACGGTACACAAATAACGGTAATGTCTTATTCTACCCTGACCGGCTTAAGCTAGGCTTAGACTAGTAACGAAACGCAACAGAAAGAGGGATGTTCACCGGAGGTGAACTAGAACACCGGGCAGGAATGCCGGGGCGGTGTCATGGGGAACCCTGTTACAGGCTTTTGGGAACCACCCGGAGGTGGCGGCGATTCGGTGTGGGAAGTCCGGGAAAAAGCCGACGGACGGAACGCAGGTTGTTTGTTAGTCGAAGGGTTTTGACCGGGAAAACGCCGACGGTCGATTAACTGAGGGGGTTGTTGACAGGAGTTGACCGGGACAGCCGACGGTCGGTTAACGGGTACGTTAGGGATTGCTGGGAAGTATCCGACAGCGGAAAAACTGGTAGGCGGTTATCTCAAACGTCTATGACCGTGCTATTTCTCCGGCATAACATAGACTGCCGGAAAACTAGCGGGAGCGGCCTTTTATGGACTCGGGTCCGGAGAAAGGGAAGAATGTTCTAGAACAAAACGGTGACGACAGAGGTGATAACGGAAACCGGGGGAAATACACGACAAGATCGGAGTTCTAGTAACGGCGCTCGGGGAGCGTCGTTACAATATAATTTAAAATTACTAATTGATTCTGGTTCTACTAAATCTTTTATCGATCCCGAACTAGCATTTAAACTTTTTCCAAATTCAATTTATAGTGATCCTTTTATAGTATCAACAGTTTATCAAAAATCTGCTCACAAATTCAGTACTTGTATCCCAACTCCGAAAATGTTCAATTTAGCCCAACCAATTCGAATGAAATTCTTTCTTTTTAAATTTCATTATATCTTTCACGGACTAATAGGTCTTGATAATTTAAAACTTTTACATGCCAGCTTAGACTTCAACCGAAACGTATTAGTTACACCACATGCTATGATAAAACTGCACTATCAGCAAATAAAAACGAATTTAAATCTTATCACTGTTACCCCTCGTACCGAACAAGTCATTAAAATACGCACTTCCGTACAAAATGGTGATATAATCATACCCCATCAGAAATTACACAATTGCGAAATCCCCGAAAGCTTATCAACGGCAATTAATGGAGAAGCAATCACTACCATTATAAATAATACAACTCAGCCCGTAACATTAAACTTTGCAGAACCATTCCTCGTTGAAAACCATGATCCGGAAGAAATACAAAATTACGAATTACATAATTTTGACGAATCAATTAAACACGAAATCGATTTTTCTAAATTTCGGACAAACCATCCAGAAGAAGAAGACAAAATTAAAAAACTCTGCATAGAATTCAGTGATATCTTTTATCAAGAAGATACACCCCTAACATTTACCAATGAAATTAAACACCAAATAAAAACGAGTGACGAACTCCCAGTCTATACTAAGTCTTACCGGTACCCCCAAATCCATAAAGCCGAAGTAAGCAAACAAATTGATAAAATGCTAACTCAGGGTATAATACAACCTAGCTCATCGCCGTGGTCGTCCCCAATATGGGTCGTTCCAAAAAAAATTGACGCGAGTAACAAACAAAAATGGCGAGTCGTAATTGACTACCGGAACTTAAACAAGAAAACGATTGACGACAAATACCCACTACCGAATATCACCGACCTTTTAGACAAGCTTGGCAAATGCCAATATTTTACTACATTAGACCTTGCGAGTGGTTTCCACCAAGTGGAAATGCACCCTGACGATATTTCCAAAACAGCTTTCAACACTGAGAATGGCCATTACGAATTCTTACGTATGCCATTTGGCCTTAAAAATGCCCCCGCGACCTTCCAACGTGTGATGGACAATATCCTCCGCGGAATACAAAACGAAAAATGTCTAGTGTACCTTGACGACATAATGGTCTTTTCAACATCATTACAAGAACACCTAGAGCGATTAAGATCAGTCTTTTCCCGACTTAGGCAAACGAACTTCAAAATTCAACTTGACAAGAGCGAATTCCTCCGGAAGGAAGTAGCTTACCTGGGACACATAGTCACCCCAGACGGAGTCCGACCTAACCCAGACAAGATAAAAGCAATCAAGCACTACCCCATTCCCACTAACACTAAACAAATCAAAGGATTCTTAGGAATATTAGGTTATTATCGCCGTTTTATCAATAATTTCGCCCAAATTACCAAGCCACTTACCAAATGTTTGAAAAAGAACACTAAAATTATTCACGACCAAGAATTTGTAACTTGTTTTGAAACTTGTAAAAGTCTACTGATGACAGAACCAATACTTCAATATCCCGATTATACCAAGCCATTTTGCCTAACCACTGACGCGAGCAATTTCGCTATCGGAGCCGTTCTTTCTCAAGGACCCATAGGTAATGATCTTCCTATAGCTTATGCTTCGAGAACATTAAACGATACAGAAACCAAATACAGTACTATTGAAAAGGAACTCCTAGCAATAGTATGGGCTACGAAATACTTCCGTCCTTACATCTTCGGACGAAAATTTACCATCATCACGGACCACAGACCATTACAATGGTTATTTTCTATAAAAGAACCGAATTCGAAACTAATTCGATGGCGTTTCAAACTCGAAGAATTCAATTTCGACATAATTTACAAGAAAGGAAAATTAAATTCAAATGCCGACGCACTTTCGCGGATAGAAATTCATACCAAAAAGGTATACGAACCCGACAACCTATCTATGATAGTTGAACCCGATAATGACAATTTAATTGACGACTTAGGAGAATCAACCGTCTATTCAAATAATAGAGAACACCCTGTATTAGAAATCCCGATTACAGAAAACCCCATAAACTCTGGAAGGAATCAACTGATATTTAGTTCAGTTTACCATTCACCTGCGAAACCACGAGTATCAATACTATTTGGAGAAAAACAACGAATAGAAATCCAAATTTCCCAAAACAATGCCGAAGAAGAAATAATAAACTTTGTACGCAATTTCTTAACCTCAGACGTTCAATATCAGCTTTACTTTTTAAATCCCGATTTATACCCCATATTTTGTACAGTAATACAAACTGCATTCAAATGTCACGCTTTTAAATTCAAACGATGTTTAAAGAAACTCATCGACGTAACTAATTCCATCGATATCGACGAAATCATAAAAAATTATCACGAAGGCAAAACGAACCACCGTGGTATAACCGAAACCGAGACCAGAATAAAAAACTTATATTATTGGCCGAATATCTCAAAATCAATTCAAACGTACATCAACAATTGTGAAACTTGCTTAAAGTGTAAATACGAAAGAAATCCAATCAAGATGCAGATGAATATCACTCCAACTCCATCAAAACCGTTCGAAATCCTCCATGTCGATACTTTTACCATAGAAGGAACAAAATTTCTTACCATTATCGATAAATTTTCAAAATACAGTCAAGCATACCCACTTCGTTCTCTTCATTCAACACAAGTAGCCGAAAATTTAATAATTTACTTTTCCCATCACGGTGTACCCCACCAAATCATATCAGATAACGGTACCGAACTTAAAAATACAGTTATTCAAGAATTACTCAACTTACATAAAATCCAAATTCACTTCTGTTCACCAGAACACCCTCAATCGAATAGTCCAATCGAACGACTACACTCAACTTTGATAGAACATATCCGAATATTGAATGAAAAAGGTCACAAAACCACATCGATTAACATAAAAATGGCAAATGCAATCCTAGCCTACAACAACAGCATTCACTCGTCCACAAAACTCAAACCAATTGACGTAATCAACGGACATATCTCGAATGATAATCCATTCAATATCAATCTAGAAACCAAATTATTAACTAATTACATAGACGAACACAAAGAACGAGCTAAAATAATGTATCAAACCATTAACGAAAAATCCCTTCATCAAAAAGAAAACATCATTAAACAGCGAAATGTAAATCGTGACCGCCCTGACTCATTCCAACCAGGACATGTATTCTTTGGGCGTGATAAACCCGGGGATAATATCCCGGCGGACTCTGCGCATGTGCGTCGGGATAAGTACGCTTATCCCCGGCTTTTAGGTGGAGAAAACGGCCGTGATAAGTTATCATCTGAACCGTCAAGTTGCTTGAGTTGCAGAGTCAGTGTTGCCAATGTGAGAACGCTAAAGTTACTAGATTTTACTAGTAAAGTTTCTACATTTTTCTTATTTTGTGCGAGTGTGAACTTGCAAATGTCAGTTGTCAAAAGTTTCGATGTTTACATTATGTCGCTTTCGAGGTTATCGACTTATTTATAGTGCATAAGGTGGCGATTACAACGAATATTCTCGCAAGAATCACTTTTATACGTGTGTATTGTAATGACGAATCCACCTACGTAAGTACTCATAACCATAATGTGTTAAGATTTTTATACGGAACTTGATTATTTTAGGTTCACTTTAAGATTGAACACGAGGTTTTACTTCACTTATGGATTTATTGGCGCTCACGTACCAAGCATTCTTGGATTTATTCGGAGACAACCCGCGTTATCATCCAAAAATTAAGTACCTATCATCAAGGAAGAAGCCTCGACAATACATGACCCATATTGTACAGAAATACCTACAAGAGTGACAATTTATGTGTGGCATTGTTATAAATGAAAGTGGATACAATATTACACCCATAATTACACCGTTTATTTTCAAAGGTTTGTGTATAGGTCTGTAAAGTATGTAACGAATTAATTATTTTTTCCATGTTTCAGCTTTCGAAGCAAAGTTCCGACTTCGATTCGTCTCCGGTCAAAACTCTAGAGACATTTGTAATAGGGCGAATCGAATTATCCATTTCCACTTCAATTGTATCTAAGAGTTGAACGATTATTGTAACTGGGGAATGCAAGCGGTGACGAGTTTCTTACGTACCTAGGTATACTCTGCCCGTAATCAATTTTTTAATAAAAATGAAAATCTTGAATGAAATTCAATAAAATTGACCAATAATAATGTATTTTCAAGTCTGTTATTGAATAAAGTTTGTATAAATTCTTACTATTATTAAAGGTCCTTCTAAAGCACTAAATTAATAAGTATTACTATTTTCGCCATACGAAAACATCTTTATAATTTTCGAAACGTCAGCTTCTTTGTCGACATTCAAAAATTGTTGGTTGCCTAAAACTCCCTTGTTAGGAATCCCAATTTTTAACGATCCGTTGCAAAGATCCGCCCACCCGTGATATGATAAACTTATCACCGCCTGGGAATTGATCTCCAGGACATGTATTCTTTGGGCGTGATAAACCCGGGGATAATATCCCGGCGGACTCTGCGCATGTGCGTCGGGATAAGTACGCTTATCCCCGGCTTTTAGGTGGAGAAAACGGCCGTGATAAGTTATCATCTGGACTGTCAAGTTGCTTGGGTTGCAGACTCAGTGTTGCCAATATGAGAACGCTAAAGTTACTAGATTTTACTAGTAAAGTTTCTTAAATTTTCTTATTTTGTTCGCGTGTGAACTTGCAATTGTCAGCTGTCAAAAACTTCGATGTTTACATTATGTCGCTTTCGAGGTTATCGACTTATTTATAGTGCATAAGGCGGCGATTACAACGAATATTCTCGCAAGAATCACTTTTATATGTGTGTATTGTAATGACGAATCCACCTACGTAAGTACTCATAACCATAATGTGTTAATATTTTTACCGAACTTGATTATTTTAGGTTCACTTTAAGATCGAACACGAGGTTTTACTTTACTTATGGATTTATTGGCGCTCACGTACCAAGTATTCTTGGATTTATTCGGAGACAACCCGCGTTATCATCCAAAAATTAAGTACCTATCATCAAGGAAGAAGCCTCGACAATACAAGACCCGTATTGTACAGAAATACCTATACAAGAGTGACAATTGATGTGTGGCATTGTTATAAATGAAAGAGGATACAATATTACACCCATAATTACACCCTTTATTTTCAAAGGTTTGAATATCGGTAACGTAATGTTACGAGGTGATTCTGTACTTCATGTTTCAGCTTCCGAAGCAAAGTTCCTACTTCGATTCGTCTCCGGTCAAAACTCTAGAGACATTTGTAATAGGGCGAATCGAATTATCCATTTCCACTTCAATTGTATCTAAGAGTTGAACGATTATTGTAACTGGGGAATTCAAGCGGTGACGAGTTTCTTACGTACCTAGGTATACTCTGCCCGTAATCAGTTTTTTTTAATAAAAATGAAAATCTTGAATGAAATTCAATAAAATTGACCAATAATAATGTATTTTCAAGTCTGTTATTGAATAAAGTTTGTATAAATTCTTACTATTATTAAAGGTCCTTCTAAAGCACTAAATTAATGAGTGTTAATTATTTTCGCCATACGAACATCTTTATAATTTTCGAAACGTCAGCTTCTTTGTCGACATTCAAAAATTGTTGGTTGCCTAAAACTCCCTTATTAGGAATACCAATTTTTAACGATCCGTTGCAAAGATCCGCCCACCCGTGATGTGATAAACTTATCAGCCGATAGGATTAGGCCTCCTGGAGATTCTACTCACATAAAAATACACGGTAGAAACAAAATTTCGAACAAATTTAAGGGTAAAGACATAATTGTTAGCACAAACGAAAACCTCAAAACCGTAACCACACAAAAACACGGAAAAATCCATATGGATAATTTAAAGCGTCCTTTACATTTACAGGATCCCGATAGTCTTAGGACTACAAGACCAAATATCCATGAGAAACCTAGAACAAAACCCCGGACTGATTCCCCTGAAGCTGGGACAAGCAAAAATTAAACAGTCAGTACACACACTGATTCATTACCATGACCTTAACCCTTTAATTCAAGAACTTAATGAACTGCATATGCAATATAATAATCTGCTTAACGAAACTAACAATAATAATCCGCTTAACTCCTCTTATACTACTAACACTTTGAAAGTTCTAGAATTAGTCAAAACAAAAGCAGAAAACAAGATCAAAAATATCTTACCCCATCGCCATCGTCTAAAACGTGGCCTAATTAATGGAATTGGCTCCATTTTCAAGTCAATCACCGGTAACCTCGACGCTGCTGATGGCGAAAGATACGAAAAACTTATTAAAGAGTTACAAGACAATCAAATTAAACTTTCTTCTTCAATTTCAACTCAAAACTCTCTTTCCATTGATCTGATGAACAAATTTAACAAAACAATGCAAGAGGTAACCGCAAACGAAAAAATGTTGCAGACGAAAATTCTCAATATCTCACCTATATTCAATAAAATTGAAAGAAGTCTTTATACAGCCGAATTAGTCTATGAATTGACGAATCTCTATGAATTTATTATTTCGATTCTTGAAGATGTCGAAACAGCATTAACATTTTCAAAATTAAACACATTGCACCCAAGCATTATCTCTACAAACGACCTCCATACGGAGCTTCTCGCATTACAAAAGTCAACAAACGCTGACCTACCTCTACCGATTACACTTAACAACACATTTTTAATCGAAAAATTAATTAAAGTTGAAACTTTTATCCTCAACAATAAGATAACGTTTTTACTCTACTTACCATTAATTTATCCCTACGATTTCACTTACTATCATTTATTCCCAATTCCAAATAAAGATTCGTTTGAAATAATTTCTTCAAAACATAAATTTTTACTAAATTCTGAACTGTACTTCACCTTCACAAATGATGAATGCTTACAAGTTACCCAAAGCCTCTACTACTGCGATGATTCAACCCTTCAAGAACTGAGCGATGACAACCCGTGCGAAATTCAACTTCTTCGCACAGAAAAGCCAGCATCATGCGAAAAAATCCCCGTGAAAATCACCAAGACTCTAATACATAGATTAGACACATCAAATAAATGGATCGGAATCTTCCCGAAGAACGAAGACCTTTCACTCAAATGCAATAATCAAGATGAATTCTTAAACATCATAGGCACTTTCTTAATTGAAATTCCTAATGCATGTAGAATAGTCACTTCAAAACAAATCATTACAAATACAAATCAAATTGTGTCAAATTCATTACCCGTTCTATTTTTTGAACTCAAGAAGCCTCAAAAAGACAATTCATTTTCAATTCAATCAACTCATTTAAAAAATCTGGACTTCGATGATCTTCGAAAACTTAAAGAACAAATCAACAACAACCAAGCAAATTTAAGTTTTAATGAAGCCATATCTACTCCACCCAACACATGGACCATCGCACTCTACATCATCCTGATTCTATTAGGATCATACTTTATTTATGTCAAATTTTTGTCTAACCTATGTCCACAGAAAAAATCAGACAACCAATCAATCGAGTTGTCTCGGGTCGACATTTCCGACGTCCGTCTTCCCTAGGTCTCATCTAAGGGGGGAGGAATTACGATTTCGCTAACACTACGCCACATGAGACATCTTCTTGGAACCTCGCAAGAAGATCCATGAGAACACAGCGAACGCATGTTTTACATGAACTTTTACATAAACTCTAAACTGTATAATTGCACTTTATTATATCTCTCTAAATGTAATACCATTACTTTTTAATCACTCTATTTCGAACTACCGTCTTGTAAACGTCTTTGCTTTTTTGTAATAAACCACCGATAATCTAGAATCGTGTTTAAGTGTTTTTCTTTCTAAATAAGAGAAATATATAACTCGTGTCATCCCGTTTTCATTTTATTGCTAAAGTGTAAGACCCCCTTCAAATCATTCCACATCCCCTACAAATTGAAATTAGACTTGTCGTCAAAAAATCGTGTGGTGCAGAGGTTGGCTGGGGATGTTTTTCCAAAAAAACCTTAAAAATTGTTTTCGCCCTTTCCATGTTTAGCTTTCTTGAACATAAGTCTGCGAAAGTTTTGCATCGATAGTATGTTGAGAACATTTTTTTAAATTAATTTCTAAAGCAACGCGCACAATGCTTTCATATGGAGAGCCTTGATGAATAAACGCTCGTCCTGAAAACCCGTGATTGCGCTTTTCTTTAACAGGTTTTAACTGAAGAACCGCGCGTTTATTCGAAAAAAGCCATTCAGTAAATGTTGTAGGGCGAAAAAGGCGCAACATATTTTATCAATGACTTTTTGAAATCCGGTAAGCGATTTTGTCAAAAAATAACAAAACGTTGAACCATGTCGTAGTGTTGTCGGCCGAACGTAGATATGCGAGGAGGGCTCATATTACTGTGGTCGAGCAGCCGAAAAACGACTCTATTATTTCAACGCTGGTTTCGTGCATATAAGGGCGACAGTCGCTCAATTCCGCGCGCTTTGGCTTCGTTTTGGGGTACTCGTATAATTGTAATTGAACATGCGAAAATAATTTCTTGACAGACATTGAGTATTTGTGTTTCTTTATTAGTAGTTGATTCGTTGCTGACAAGAAGACTAATGACGAAATTCACATTTTCATGAATGAATTTTTTGAACTCAGCGTTATACAGGCTGTATCTTAATTGCTGTCGAGAATTTCAGGGGGTGATTCTTCGTCGAAAAATATGAAAAAAAGTTCATATGGGCATAGGTCCTAAAATGCTTCCCTGCGGAACCAGCGGTCCTTAAAGTTGGCCCTAAAAAAACTTTTTTTTCGAATATTTCCAAAACCAATCCCAGTAGAAAAACTGAATTTGGCAGAGAGTTACACAATATTATCTTGCATCATCTCATGCATTTGGCGTTTTTATACACTCACATATTTTTGTAAAATTTCTAGTTGTGATTACGGAGGACTATAGTTGTGATGCACCACACGATAGATTATAGAAGTTTCACTCTTGACTGTTCGATAAAACCCAAAAATCGCATTCAATTTTTGGGGTAATTTTTCATGGAAAACACATTAGCCTAGCAAAGAGTTAATTTTATTACTGTTTTGCTAAGAACGAAAAAAGTGATTAAACTTCCTTTTTGGAGCGTTCATTTGTTTTTCTTGAAAACTAACTCCAAAAATTGAAGCGATTTTTGGGTGAAATCGACCATTCAAGAGTGAATCATTCCAAATCGGTGGACCGTAGCGACATCAAACAGGAGAACTTTTATTGAGTAAAATCATCAGGCAGTCGATTCCATTTATTGGAACATCGGTAATTTGAAGGGAGAAAAAGTTAAGACTGTCATTTGGAAATTCTTGTAGCGAATGTGGCTGGCGGCTGCCCCTAGGAAATACAGCAAAACTGAGTCCAGATAAAGATTCCCCGTAACAAAAAACCCTCGTGTGCCAATTTTTAAATTATTATTTCGAAAACTTATTTAAAAAAAATTGAAATAAAAATCTTCATTTCAACACCCTGTAACTTTATTATTATCAACTTTTGGACTGAGGTCATGTTGGTTGAATCGTATGAGTATGTGGTAGCGCGTTGTACACGTATTTCAAAGACACCCCGTATAACCATGACAGCCGGATGAGTCAACCGAGTGTAGTACCACTGATTTGATGTGTCAGTCTCAAATCAAGCGCCAAATTCAAATATTTCAAATGAGATCTAACAATACAGAATGACAATACTGTATCCGGCCGATCCGGCCTCCTTGGCCGAATATTCGGTTCCGGTCGCAGACTTGTTTTCAAGAAAGCTAGACGACATGAAAAGGGTGAAAATTTTTTTTAAGGATTTATTGAAAACATCCCTAGCCACCCTCTGCACCACACGATTTTTTGACGACAAGTCTATAATTTCAATTTATAATTAAGGGATGTGGAATGATTTGAAGGGGGTCTTACAATTTAGCAAGAAAATGTAAACGGGATGACACGATAGAAGTTGGTTTTGACTCTACTAGAGAGAATGCGTCTTATTCTCAATTACAATTTACAATAGATCACGTTTTAAATGGATACAGGGGCGGATAGGCCCATCAGGAATTCGGACAAATGCCCGAAGGGCCGGGCCGACTGTGGGCCTGTAAGGTAGAGATCGACGTTATATTTTTAATATGTGGGCCAGTTGCCGATAAACACCTGGGGACCCCCCCATGAAGCAGTGCCCGGGCCTGTAACACGACCCCATCCGACCCTGAATGGATATTTGAACCATGATAACATTAAAATAATTAGTTTTGGGTGTCACTCCGTGGTGAGTGTGAGAAAGAAGCATCGATAAGCTCGACTATACATACGATAGAGATAAAACTCCATCCAGGCCGATGCCCAGTCTATTTTCATGAACACGCCCCCTTAAGTGATCGGAACGATATTTACGAACAAAGCGTTCCGTCTTCGGTCCGCGCTGTTAATGTTGGTAGTCTCTCTAAAGTTACGTTGGCGTTTTGATGATGATTTCAGGATTTACACCAATCATAAAGACTCTTAGTAATTAACGCTCCAACTTCATTCGTAAAAGGCGATGTTGAGATCATCAACTTTATTTATAAGGGCTAATCCGAATCATAATTATTATGTTCTGAATATAAATTATATGTATCTATCAGCATTTTGTATTTGGCGCTTCCGCTGTGCTTGAGCGCTTGCCAAATTTCCAGGTAGGTAATACCCATGTAATACCCAAGCAGCGAGCGCGCTCTCTTGTGTTTGGAATTAGAAACATGAAATTTTTAGTTCCCGATACCCGACTATAGATGCATTTAAGGGGGGCATCTATTATACGGTATTTTTAACCCGTCACAAACTTTAACACGCCGTGATTTCTCTGTCTCTTATTCCTCTATGGCACGGCTGTGAAATGAAACATGATAGGTACCGTATCAAGAAACTTGCTCGCACATCTTCCTGCAGAAACATAACCTATGGCTTTTGTGTTGGATAAAATATTTTGTCTTACAAGAAATCGTAATATTTAAAATGTGGACAGATTATTATTATTATTCAGCCCCAAGTCTGTTTGACACTAATTTTGATAACTCATCTCTGTTTGCCCCAGTCGAAAACTATATACCAACCTATCCAAGCCGAATCTGCTTATACCGACAAAAATATATATATATTTCTTCAAAATTGAGGGTGATCTCTTTATGCATTTTTTCCACACAGCTAATTCGTTGTAATCTGCTGTTGATTTCATTTTTCAAAGACGTTAAAATTGCAATTTCTATAATAAATTTTTTCAGAAATTGTAGATGAAATAACAAAAAAATCACCACTGTATAACCAAGTCAAAACAAGTAAAAATCTAACAAATTTGACATTGTTGTCATTATTCTCTTCTCAAATCTCGAGTAAGTATCAACAAATTAATCCATTTATGTTATTTCGCAAGGTAAAATAACCAACTAGTTGGACCTAGGCCCACATCAAAAGAGAATGTTTTTATCCTAATTTGTAATCATGTCCTATTTTTTTCGGTTTCATAACTTTTAAGAGGGTTTTTCTCCTTCTTTACTGACCACCAATAAAGGAGCTGCGCTCAGCCCCCTATAGGAAGCACACGTGTAATTTTTTACCAAACGTGATGATTTCTCAGTGTTTTCGTGTACAATTTTTTCAGTTTCTGAACTTTCAGAAGGGTTTTTCTCCTTCTTTACTGACCACCGGTGTATTCACAATTCACGGCGAATCATGCACACTCCAAGAGCGTTATTAAAAAATTGCGTCTGGAGATGTAAAAATCGAACATTCTAGAACAAACAGTGACGACAGAGGTGATAAGGAATTGGCGGGAAAACAAGACGCGAGCGGACTTTAAGTGACGGCGCTCGGGGAGCGTCGTTACAAGTTAATGATAAAACGGCCCCTCCTGGAGTTTTTCTTATGACAAGTTATTGATCAATACGTTAAATGAGTTTTTTAAAAATCTATTTTTTTCTTCCGGTTTTCTTCCATCAATATTTCATCTGGTGTTCTTTTTTTTGAGGTTCTTTCCCTTCGTTTGTCTCTTTCGCTTTCTCTCGTTTTCCACGTTTTTTCCTTTCTTTCTCTTTCTCCTTCGCATCTTTATTTCATTCTTTCAGCTTCTCTCTCTTTAGGCTCTTTGTCGCGAGGTACCGGGTCATCAACGGTAGGCTAAGTTGACGTACCGTTTCATTTTCGCGACAAAGAGCCTAAAGAGAGAGAAGCTGAAAGAATGAAATAAAGATGCGAAGGAGAAAGAGAAAGAAAGGAAAAAACGTGGAAAACGAGAGAAAGCGAAAGAGACAAACGAAGGGAAAGAACCTCAAAAAAAAGAACACCAGATTAAATATTGATGGAAGAAAACCGGAAGAAAAAAATAGATTTTTAAAAAACTTATTTAACGTATTGATCAATAACTTGTCATAAGAAAAACTCCAGGAGGGGCCGTTTTATCATTAACTTGTAACAACGCTCCCCGAGCGCCGTCACTTAAAGTCCGCTCGCGTCTTGTTTTCCCGCCAATTCCTTATCACCTCTGTCGTCACTGTTTGTTCTAGAATGTTCGATTCCCTCTCCCGCCTCCGAGGCTATAAAAGGCCGCCCCCGTTCCGGGTTCGCCAGTCTAGGTTAGACGCTTGAGTCAGATTTCCCACCTGTTCTCCGCTGTCGGAAATAGCCCAGTAATCCTAAGTTCCAGTTAGTCCAGTCCGGTCTTTAATTTACTAACCGATCGTCGGTAACAGCCCGGTCAAAAGCCTTCTCGACTAACCCCGTCCTGCGTTCCGCGTCGTCGAAAATAGCCCGGCGCATCCCGCACCAAATAGTCCGCCACCTTCGGGTGTTTCCCGAACGGCCGTAACAAGCCTCCCGTGACACCGTTCCGGCGTTCCCGCCTGGTGTCGTGACTCGCCCCCGGCGAGCCCCGTTCCGCATTTCTGTTTCGTTACGTCTTTAGTTCTTAAGTCTAGTTTAAGCCGGCTAGGGTAGTTTAAGTTTCCGTCCGTTTCCGTCTGTGCCGTCCGATTCTGCCGCTATTGCGAAATAAAGTTAGTTCACAGACCCCTGGTGTTTCCGTTTCTCCGGCTTAAGTTTGCTACCCCGGTAAGAGTGCTTCCTCTTTAAACGAAGCTGGCGCCCGAGACTTCCGCCCGACCGGAAGTGCGTCACAAATTGGCGCCCGAGCAGGGACCGTGAAGGAAGCCCGCCCCGTCCGATCCGTTCATCACCGAGAGGGACTATTGTGGACTTTGACGGACAGGGATGTCAAAGCCCACGAAGATGGATCCGTCGCCGCTCGAGTTCGGGTTCGAGGCCGCCGGTCCCGTGCCACCCGTTCCCGAGGTCCGGAAAGCCGCCCCCGTCTCGCCCGTTGGCCTGGAGGCTGCCGATATCCGCGTCGGCTGGGTCTACACCCTCCGCAAGGAGGACCTAGTGCAGGAAGCCGGGAAGTTCGGCCTTGCCACCGTCGGCACCGTCGACGACCTCCGGCGCCGCATCGTCCGTTTCCTCAGGGAGGGAACCACCTCGGTCGGCACCGTTGCCCGGGAGAACCCCGGGACTGCCACGTCCGCGGTCGACGCCCAACCGGCCGCCATTCCGCGCTGTGTCGAACCGCTTCCGACTCCCCGCGCCGTCGAGCCCCTGGACACCGCTCGATGGAACGTCCGCTTTAACGGGAAAACCGACCCCGTTGCGTTCCTGGAACGTTTGTCCGACGTTCAAACCCGTTACCGGATCACCGACGACCGTTTGCTCCTCGTCCTGCCCGATTTGTTGACCGAATCCGCTCTTTTGTGGTACCGGAACAATGTGTCCGAATGGGAGACGTGGACCGCGTTTCTGGCAGACTTTTCCGCGTTTTACCTGCCGCCAGATTACCGCATCCACCTGCAGGAGCAAATCACGAAAAGGCTCCAGTATCCGCATGAATCCGGCGCTGATTACGTCACCGCCATCCGCACCCTGGTACGCCGCCTAGGGGACGTCCCGCTCGAAGAGGAGCTATTCTGGCTCCACCGCAAGCTTCGACAGGAATATCGCCTCTATATTCGCCGGTTCGACTTCGATACCGTACGCGACTTGATAAGCCGGATCAAGGAGTACGAGGCCGTGATCGGCTATAGCACGGCGACAAAAACCCGGCCGCCGATAAGCGCAGGTAGCCAAGGTGACCGCCCCGCAACCTTGACCTCGACCCGCGTCGAGGCGCCGCTCCCGCCGCGTCCGGTTCCCGCGCTGCGACCGACTCCGGCGCCGCGAACCGCCCCCGCCGGTACCGGCCCCGCAATAGTGGACCCGAAGACGGCATGCTGGCGGTGCGGCAGCCAGGCGCACAGCCGTTCTGCCTGTACCGGCGTTCCGATAAGGTTCTGCTCCCGCTGCGGAAAACGGGGAATCTACTCCCGCGATTGCCCGTGTCCCCGCTCGGGAAACTAAAGCCGAGTCCGGTTTCCCGGAGACCTCCCGGACTCCCGCACAACGCCGCTACTGTCTCCAAACCCGTGAAGGAGCTCCGACCGCAGCTGAAGATCCGGGTGAACGATCGTTGCTTTACCGCCCTCCTCGACACCGGAGCGACGCGGTCGTACGTCAACGCGACCGTGATGAACTGGTGCAAAGAGCACAAAGTGGGTACCGTTTTCACGCCCGACGAGACCACCGTCACGCTCGCCGACGGTCGTTCCCGGGAAATTCAGTCCGGCATCCGCCTGACCTGTTCCGTCACCGAGGGCTCGCTGGAATTTGCATTTCACCACCTACCTGGCCTACCGCACGAATTCCTGTTGGGGGTCGATTATCTGCGAGAGACCGGTTGCGTAATCGACTTTCCCCGGAAGAAAATCCAGCATCTCCGGTTGCCGTCCGCCCCGGCCGCCCCGCCGCCGCCGCCACCACCGGAAGTCTCGACCATCTCGCACCCGGCTAGTGAGAACAGCCCGCCTGCAGCGGAGGCCGACCTCACCGACGCCGAACGACGGCGAATGCGAGAATTTCTAGACGGGGAATTACCGACGTTCGCCGAAATTGCCGGCGTCACCGATCTCGCAGTCCACGAGATCCGTTTGTCGCGCCCAGAGCCGATAAAACAACGTTACCGCCCGCAAAACCCAAAAATGCAGGAAAGATGGATAAGATGCTCGCCGACGGCATCATCGAGCGATCCAAAAGTCCGTGGAGTTCGCCCATCGTTATCGTCCGGAAGAAGGACGGAAAATACCGTTTCTGCATCGACTTCCGGAAAGTTAACGAGGTCTCCGTGAAAGACGCGTACCCGCTCCCACAAACCAACGGGATTCTGGCGAAGTTGCGGGAGGCGAAATACATTTCCACCCTCGACCTTCGCTCCGGGTACTGGCAAGTGCCGCTCACCGACGCGAGCAAACCGATAACCGCCTTCACCGTCCCCGGTAGGGGGCTGTTCCAGTTCCGCGCAGGGACCGGAACCGAACCGTAACCGAAACCGAAAACCGCACCGAAACCGATTTATTTCGTAAACCGAAACCGAAAACCGTAACCGAAATGGAACAATCACAAAAACCGTAAACGTAACCGTTAACCGTAATGCAAATTCCGGTTTTAAACGGTTTTTCAAAAATATACCTAAGTCTGTTACTATCGATTTTCAATCCATCGATATTTTATTTTTGTACTAACCCGAGCACTTTCATTGAATTCTTCAACTTTCAGAAATGTAATAGGTAAATTGAAATGGTGAAAAACCGAATCCAAAACCGAAACCGTAAACAAAACCGAATAAAAAATAGAAACCGTAACCTAAACCGAAACCGCAATTGAATGAAACTAAAAAACCGTAACCCAAACCGAAAACCGATTCAAGAGGGAATATGTAACCCAAACCGAAACCGAACCGAAAATAATGAACGGTTCCGGTCCCTGGTTCCGCGTAATGGCCTTCGGTTTGCATTCCGCCCCGGCGACCTTCCAGCGCCTGTTGGATACCGTAATCGGCCCAGAAATGGAACCTCACGCGTTCGTGTACCTGGATGACATCATCGTGATCGGCAGGACGTGAGGAGCACCTGGAAAACCTACGGGGGGTGTTCCGGCGATTACGCGGCGCGAATCTCCGGATAAATCCGGAGAAGTGTCATTTCTGTCGCCGATCGATTACGTACCTGGGGCACGTCGTCACGCCAGAAGGCATCGCCACCGACCCCGGGAAGGTCGCCGCCATTAACCAGCTCGAGACGCCGAAAAGTATCCGCGGCCTTCGTCGAGTCTTGGGTATGGCGTCCTGGTACTGCCGTTTCGTCCCGGCGTTCTCCGAAATCACCGCGCCCCACACCAAATTACTCCGCATGGACGTCCGCTGGCTGGGCCTTCGACCGCCTGAAGAAAAGCCTCGCCGAGGCGCCCGTCTTGGCCTGTCCGGATTTTTCCCGTACGTTTTCGTTGCAAACCGACGCATCGGACTACGGAATCGGCGCCGCCCTCACCCAGGTCGATGGCCGCGAACACGTTATCGAGTTTGCAAGCCGCACTCTCAATCCGGCGGAGAAAAATTATTCCGCCACCGAAAAGTGCCTCGCAATCGTCTGGGGCATCGACTAGATGCGCCCCTACCTGGAGGGGTACCGATTCACCGTCGTCACCGACCACCAATCGCTGAAGTTCCTCCACAGCATAAAAAGCCCGGCCGGACGACTCGCGCGATGGAGTATGCTGCTGCAATCCTACGATTTTGAGGTAAGATACCGGAAAGGTAATCAATCACCGGGGAGGAGCCCGACTTCGCGTACGTCGTCGCCGTCCTAGTCGAAAATCACGACGCGCCGACCGCTTGGCATCTCGGAATCGCGAAAACCGCCGCGCGGATTGCCAATCGCTATTATTGGCCCGGGATGTTCCGCGATATCGGCCGCTACGTCCGGCATTGCAACACCTGCCAACGCTTTAAGCCGCAACAGCAGCAGCCAGCAGGGAAAATGCATCCGACGCCGAACCGACAGCCGTGGGAAACCGTCAGTACCGACCTCGTCGGGCCGCTCCCGCGCTCGTCTAAAGGGAACAACTTCCTCGTCGTGTTCCAGGATCGGTTCACGAAATACGTCGCCTGTCGCCCGGTTCGGCGCGCTACCGCCCAGGCCGTCACCAAGGCGCTTTACGAGGAAGTCATCTCCCGTTTCGGCACCCCGAAGACGGTAATTTCCGACTACGGGACGCAATTCGTGAGCCGCTGTTTCGCTGATCTGCTGGCGGAGTTCGGGATTGAGCACCGGCACACGCCGCCGTACACGCCGCAAGCCAATCCGGTCGAGCGGGCTAACCGGACGATAAAGGTGGTCATCGCACAATACACGGAGGGAAATCACCGCCACTGGGATCAGGATCTGCCCGCCGTGATGCTCGCGCTGAACAGCGCCCGCCACGATTCCACCGGATTTTCCCCCGCGTTCTTAAATTTCGGCCAAGAATTGAACTTGCCCCGGACTCTTCACCAGGAGATTGCACCAGTTCCCGACCCGGAGGAGGCCGCAAATGAAATTCCGGGGAACCACCTCTCCCGACTCGGGAAAATGTCCGAAGTGTTTGCGTTAGTCCGGATGCAACTCTCTCACGCCTTCACGCGGCAAAGCCGGCACTACAATCTTCGGCGTCGGGACTGGAGATGTTTCCCGGGGGACGTCGTCATGAAGAAAGAACACCCACTGTCGTCCGCCGATAAGGGTTTCGCCGCGAAACTCGCCCCGAAATTCTCCGGCCCGTACACCGTGTCGCGAGTCCTGTCGCCGGTCGTGTACGATCTAAAGGACGCCTCCGGAAAGACCGTGCGTCGGATCCACGTCAAAGATCTGAAGCCGTTCCGTCGCCCAGAACCCGAAGAGTGACGCGCTCGCCGCTTCACGGGGGGCAAGAGGGAAAAAACCGCCTTCCGCCGCCGTTAAATAGCCGTCCGCCCCCGCCGCTCGGCAGTGTGTTTCGTCGCGAATAAACAACCGATTTAAAAGACGGAATGCAACGCCGCGACCTACCGCTGCCGGGTCCGCCGATGCCGGCCCTGCGCCCGCTCGCCGGTATAAAACGGGCCTTTTTCCCCGACATGGAGATCGACCTGACCTCCGACACCGACATGGAAATCGACCCGGAACGCGAAGAGCAGCTCCTGCGTTCGCCGGAGCCTATCTCGTCCCCGACGGAGCCGGCGAAATCTCGGGCGGTCAAGTCTGACGCCGCACCGGCCAAAGTGGCGTTACTGGAGCCCGTCATTATCACGCCGGCAAGCCACGTCCAGCTGCCGGTCTCGATAGCGCTGTCCGACCTTCGTCCACCACATCGGCCGCAGGGAAGGTACCGCTTCCTACTTCGCGACCCGGATGGTCGCCGCTGGGTGAATCTCCCACCCCGTGACGTCGCGGCCATGCGAGCGCAAAACGGCGAAGATCTTCCCGCGCGCCGGCCCCCCCGCTACCGCACCGGCCGCGGTGGCCTGTACGTGTACGCGCGGTCGGGAGGGCAGTACCGATCCAGCGCCGGTAGTGTAAATACTTGTCTAGTTTTGCGAAAATGAACGTTCTGTAATGTCCCCTCTGAATCGGACAGGTTCAGTTGCGAATAAAGAAACGACAACCCTTTCAGGTTAACAATACACTTTATTTCCTCAAACACAGTTACATCGGGAGAACATCCCAGAATCAACGCCTATCGACTTCTGTCCAGGTTGTTGGCACAACGACCTGAACATTCGTCTCTTGCTTATTCATCATTAATTTCGACCTAATTATTATGCGCTTCTTCCGTTGCAGCAATCACCTATGTCAGGTATTTCACCATATAGTGCTATTCGCTGATATTGAGTAATTGTTCCAACGGCTAGAGTTCAATACTCTTTTTGGTTACATTGCACCTCCCTCGGCGCGAAAAAAGGAAAAAAATTACGCAAAGTATTTTTTTTTCTAACTTTAACACAATTACCTACAATTACTACAACACAATATCTGAAAAATTTGTTATTACACATTTGACAACGAAAGCAATTATTCGTAACGAGATACTCTGAAAATACTATTTTATTATTACAGTACAAAGAAAATAAACAAATAAAATTACTACTATTAAAGTTGATTTCTTCAAAAACTATGGTATTGTTTAACCCGATTTTTATGTACTATCATTAACTTATTGTCTACTTTAATTTCTAAATTGGGTGACAGGATTTTTGTCACTTCAAATGGACCCCTATACAATGGTTCCATCTTTGTACCTGCTTCGTTTCTTAACATTACCTTATCTCCTAACTTATATTCTATAACAACACTTCTCTTATCTAACTCAAATTTTCTTTTCGATTTTGATTCAAGCAAATTTTCTCGGGCATCAAGCCATGCTTGCTGCAACCGATACTTCAATTGAATTGGATAACTCTCAAAGTTGTATACTGGTTCTACTTGTTTAGTTATGTTCGAAGGAAGATTACCCGCTTTCCCAAACACTAATTCGAATGGGGTGTAACGCGTCTCCGTATGGACAGTATTGTTGTATGCAAAACACCAATACGAGACCCACGTACTCCAACTCTCTGAATGTTTCGCAATGTGCATCCTCAAATATGCTCCCAAACTTTTGTGCGTGTTCTCCAACGATCCTAACGTTTCATGATGGTACGCGGTTGAGTTTAATTTTTCTACCTGCAGCAACGTGCACACTTCGCTTAAAGTTGAAGCTAAAAACTCAGTTCCCTGATCTGTAAGAATTTGGTCAGGGACCCCGTACCTCAAAATAAAGTTCTCGACAAACGACTTTGCCACCGTTACCGCTTCTTTGTTCGGCAATGGGTACGCCTCTACGAACTTGCTTAACTCGCATTGCAGTGTCAAGATGTACTTATTGTCAAATTCATCCGTCTCTATGGGTCCCACAAGATCCAAGGAAACCTTTTGGAACGCTGACGTTGCCGTAGTGGTTATGGTCAAAGGTTCCCGATTACGCTTTGAGTATTTATACCTCTGACAATCGTCACAATTTTTAACAAACTTCTCCACGTCTCCCCTTATGCCATTCCAAAAGTAATATCTCTTTATACTATTGTACATTCGGTTAATCCCCGCATGCCCTCCTGTTGGAAGCATATGGAAATCATTCATGACTATCTGTCTCATGTCTTTATCATTTATCATCTGCACGTCTTTAATAATAGATATATTTATACTCGAGTTTTTTAATTCTGTTTTATATTTTACTAGTTCAGCAATGAGAGGGGCGCCGTCCTCGTTTTTCATCACTATAAGTTCTTCTATCCCAAACTTCTTACAAATTTCCTTCAGAGCTCTCAACGATGCACCTAATGCCAACGCCGATCGAGCATTCTGATTGAAAAAAATTAATCGCGATTTATCATTGAAAATTAAATTATCTATTACGTGCGTGTATTCCTTACTTTTAATTATCTAATCGAACTGACAATTATTCACTGGTCTTAACTCAATTGACTGTTTAGGTCTTTTCACTAATTCTGCCACGCCCGGGTGATCAATCCTTTCGCGGTGAATTTTGCTTTTAGACGCATTTTCCTCTACTTTGCCTAGCTTCGCTTTTTCTTGCGACCTTGTAACTACATACATTGTTGTGCTGTCGATATCATTTTTCATTGCTTTCAAATCGTCCGACGTAATTATAATTCTAGATAAAGCATCAGCCGTAACGTTATGCTTACCTTTTATGTATTTTATGTCAAAATCATATTCTTCCAAAATTAATCTGAATTTCGTTAATCGACTAGACGGATTGTTCATCCCAAATAAGTACACCAACGGCCGATGATCGGTTAAGATGGTAAACTTCCTCCCGTACAAATACGGCCTAAAGTGTTTAACCGACCATACAATCGCCAGCAACTCTTTCTCGATTGTACAGTAATTCTTCTCAGCTTTATTCAGCGACCTACTAGCATAAGCTACAGGCTTGTCATCTCCATTAGACAACACCGACCCTAACGCGAATCCTGACGCATCAGTCTTCAAAACAAAACAATTATCCTTATCGAAATTCGGATATTGCAATATCGGCGGGTTTAACAATGAATTTTTTAATTTTTCAAATGACTTCTGACACTCCGGTGTCCACGAAAAAATTACATCCTTCCGCAACAAATTATTCAACGGCGTTGCTATGTCTGCAAAATTTTTTATGTACCGCCGGTAGTAATTAGCCAGTGCCACAAACCTTTTTGTTTCATTAGCATCTTTAGGAACCGGATACTTTTGAACAGAAGCGACTTTCTCCGGGTTAGGTGAAACACCCTCCGCCGAAATAATATGCCCTAAGTAACAAATTTCTTTCTTCAGGAATTCACACTTATAAGGGTTTAATTTTAAGTTTACTTCCCGCAACCGTTGTAAAACTTTTGTCAGATTTTTGTTATGATTACATAGGTTGTTTCCAAAAACTATTAAGTCATCCAAATAAATGAAACAGCTCTCGTAATTTAGCCCTGACATCGCAATGGTCATGGCTCTCGAGAATGCACTTGGACTTACTTTTAGACCCATTGGCAACCTTGTCAACTGGTACTGCCCCCTATCCGTCGTGAAAGCAGTACACGCCCGACTCTTAGGATCCAACCCTATCTGATAATACCCTTGTGAAAGGTCGAGATGCGTGAAGTAAACAGCCCCTGATAAAGAATCTAAGATCTCGGAGATGCATGGTAATGGAAACTTATCATCCTCAATGCGCTTATTAAGGAGCCTATAATCAATTACTATCCTCCATTTCTGCACCCCACTTTGATCCACCTTCTTAGGCACTATAAGCAAAGGTGAAGACCATTCTGATTTTGTCTCCTCTATGATCCCATCACTCAACATCTTATCCACCTGTCTATGCACCTCTTCTTTTTGTGCATGCGGCAACCTATACGGCTTAACATAAATCGGTGAGGCCGACTCTTGCAACTTTATCTTTTGCTCGTATATATTAGTGATCGTCAACTGATCTTCCTCGAGATGAAATACATCCGAATATTTCGTGCAAACCCTCTGCAACGCAAACTTCTCGTCCTTATTCAAATGTTCTGAATTAATTAATCCTAAAACCTTATCTACCCGTTCTACAGTTACATTCCCATTATTACTAACATTACATACTTGGTAATCCCCGAAACTCGCAAGTTTTGGATTATAATTCCTTAACACTACTGGTTCCTCGCGCGTGTTCAATATCCTTACTGGTATCTCTTCTTGATTAGGCCTCGCCAAAACGCCCGCGACAAACACTCCTTCACAAACCTCATCCTGCAAGACTACACAATCTCCTTTCAAACTTGTTTTGAAATACCTAATTACCTGAACTCTTGGTGGTATAGTTACATTGTGACTGAATTTAGAATCCATGGGAAGTACTACTCCCACATCACCCACCTGGAAAGTTATTACAAATTTTTCGAAATTTATGACGGCAAAATTTCTACGCAGGAAATCAGACCCCAGCACACCATGAATGCCATCTTCGAACCTTTCCATGAGTAAGAATTCATGACCTACGACCACATTACTTGCTTGCAATCGGATATTTGCTGACCCCCGCGAAGTTGTTGAACCAGTTATCCCATTAATTTTAACCACCTTCGTGAAATCTATGGTTTCGCATTTATCCACCACATCATCAAAAATTACACTAATAGAAGCACCTGTATCAATCAGAAATATTAACTCTTCCTCTCGGTAACCCATTCTCACAAAATTTAACCCATTCACACTTAGAACCACTTCTTCTCTCAGACTCTCTCTACTATTACTTTTGCTCACGAAAAAACGTATCCCCTGAAGTCGTTTGCTTACTTGTTCCTACATCTTCCGACTCGCGCTCATCTCCAGCAAAATAAAGTTTCCGATTTCCGCCCTGGTTACTATAATTTTGTTTATAACCGCTGTTATAACCACCATAACCGCTCTTACCGCCTACATTACCGGAACTTGAATTACTCCTACTGCTATTACTATTATTATATCCCCCGGAACTACTTCCCTGATTACTACTACTATAATTACCGTATTTACCATTCCCGTAACCTCCGTTACCATACGAATACCTGTCATTATAATTATTTTGATTACGGTAATCCTTCTTGTGGTAATTATTTGCATTACCATTACCCTTGTTGTAACCACCCCGGTAATTCCCCGAGTTGCTATACCCTTTTCTGTAATCGCTCCGACCTTTAAAATTGTACAATTGTTGAGAACTTTGAGTTGACCTAACAGGCTCTTCGTCTTTAGCTCCCCCAATCGCGTCTGTCAACGTCCCATAATTACGCGCCTTTACAATCGTACGGAGCTCACTGTTTTGCAGCCCATTTGCGAACACACTCACGGCTACCTTCTCGTTAGCCCTCCGCAAAACATCCATAGAGTCTTCATTACCCTCAGCCTGCGCAATGGTCAATTGAACCAACAATTCTTCCACCTCCGTCGCGAACTGATCAATCGTCCTGGCACCCTGTTTCGCCCCATTCAATTGGACCGACAACGACGCTGCCGATTTGACAGTCGTGAAATGCTTCCTGAGATCGGCAATCAACAATTCAGATGTAGCATACACTTTTTTTAACCGCAATTTCGCGCTCTGGGTCAATCTCGTCTTCAGAACATAACTAATCATCAACCTTTTACCTTCCGCATCAAGTAAGGTATCGTACAGCTCGATCGAATCAATCAACTGCTTCGTCACATCCTCTCTCCCAGTCATCACTGGCAACAAGCTAGCAGCCGTTTTTAAGCAAAATTTCTCGGACATGATTACAACCGCTTCTTGTCCCCTTACTTCCGGGTTGACATTCACCGCAACCTGCTCCAACCTATCAACTAATACCCCGCGAATACTATCGAAACATTTGTTAATAACATCAACATACTGCCTAACATCCTCCAACAATTCTGGAGTTTTTTCCTTGGCACTCTTATTGAACGCTTCCTTCATCTCTAAATATTCCCTGCTTAATTCATCTAACTTACTTAACTTACGGTTTATTACATTCGCATCTTTTCGCCGCTCAACGTTATCTTTCGCCAGATTCCGGTTTATCACCTTCAGCTCCTCGTACAGGTATCTGAACGGAGTAGACGACGGGACGAACGCCGACGGTGTCAACGATGCCGAGATGGACATCCCATTTCTTCAGTTGATACCGCACCACCTCAAACACTTCCCCTCACAACACGTGTGCGAACCTTAGCCCCCCAAACAACGACACATTGGCCACAAAACTCCGAATACACACGAACTTACACGCGAACTACTAACTGTCTTTCTCTCGAACTTAAATTTGATCGCGACTCCTCACAATCTCCCTTCGGATTTTCCTCTCAAGACGTTTCTTGCATCTTTGATAACAGAAAACTGCTAACAACAGGGGCACGAACAGCACCACCATCAACAACACGACATCTTTCGCCGAAAATGCACCCAACGAAAATCCTCCGCTGTTACTATTGCCTGCTTGAGCCAAGTTGATATTCTCTTGAACCCGTGAATTGCACATCTTGGATTCCGTGTTACTCGCCACAAAACTACCCACAATTGGCACCAATTATCACTCCCAACTCAACATCGTCTCATCGCAACTGGCAGGGTCGCCATGTAATGTCCCCTCTGAATCGGACAGGTTCAGTTGCGAATAAAGAAACGACAACCCTTTCAGGTTAACAATACACTTTATTTCCTCAAACACAGTTACATCGGGAGAACATCCCAGAATCAACGCCTATCGACTTCTGTCCAGGTTGTTGGCACAACGACCTGAACATTCGTCTCTTGCTTATTCATCATTAATTTCGACCTAATTATTATGCGCTTCTTCCGTTGCAGCAATCACCTATGTCAGGTATTCACCATATAGTGCTATTCGCTGATATTGAGTAATTGTTCCAACGGCTAGAGTTCAATACTCTTTTTGGTTACATTGCAGTTCGACCCAATTCCGTGCGGGGCCGGGTGATCGGCTCCCCGTCACCGTTGCATCCCCGGACCATCGCCGCCAGGTTCGCCGCCCCACAGGCCGCCGCCACCCAGACCACCGCCAACCAGGCATCCGCCGCCAGGGCCGCCGCCCCACAGGCCGCCGCCACCCAGGCCACCGCCAACCAGGCGTCCGCCTCTGAGGCCGCCGCCAAGCAGGACGCCGCCGTTCAGGTCGCCGCCACGGAGGCCACCCCAGCGCCGCCTTCGCCTCGGATCCTGAGGCTCGTCTCGGGTCCGCCCACGCTGACCAGTCCGGGCCTGCGGTGGGTGCCGAGTCCCCTGTCCAGCAGGTGCTGGAACTGCGGGCGGATGGGGCACGGCCGTAGCGAGTGCCCATACCCGCAGGTAATTTTTTGCTCCCGCTGCGGGTTGGTGGGCTGGCGGTCACGGGACTGCTCGTGCCCGGGGGTGGAGTAGGCGCCTCCGCCACCCATCTCGCGGCCGGCACCGTTTTGCCGGTCGCGGGCTTCGCATAACTTTTTGGTTTAGTGCCGCGTTCCGGGCCAGTTTTCATTTTTAGTTCGTTTTGGCGAAGTGCCGTTTTCCGTTTTCGGACAAGTTTTTTTAAGTTCACCCCCAAGGGGTAGTACCGTTCCACTCGGGAAAACATTTTCCGGTCAATCTCAGTGTGTGCGTAAACCGTCCGTGCAAGTTCGCTCCGCGAGTTTTTGGTGGGCCGATATCCGACAATAACAATTTTTTTGTGCCGGTACCGTACGGGGGTGAGACGCGAGAATATTCGTTCGCGGCTATCTCCGTCTTCGTTCACGCACCGGTCGTCTCCGTTCGGCCAACAACTTGCCATCCGTTGCTACCCGCAACCGCACCGACCGCTGAAGGATGTTCTTATCGTCAATGTTTACGCTGGAGTTTTTGCTGTCCCGACCGACTACCTGCCCCGCTCCGGTCTTGGCCGTGAATTTCGTCTCCGCCTCGCAAATTTATTATTTATTTTCCGCCAATTATTCAATATTGTCCGGGTGTTTCTCGAACCTTCGGGTTTCGATTTTGTAATTTATAATTGAATTTTTGATTCCCATTTATTCATTTTTAGTTTTTTTTGTACATTGAGCTCCGGGTTGCAGTTTTATTCCGGCTTGTCCGGAAACTAAATGTTCAGTCGAGGGTAAACGTTCTGACGCTGTGATGTCCATGTGATAATCCGCTCTCTTTCAGGAAATTTTGTAAACAAAATTTTAGTAACGAAGGAGGGGTGTGTAACGACGCTCCCCGAGCGCCGTTACTTAAAGTCCGCTCCCGTCTTGTTTTCCCGCCAATTCCTTATCACCTCTGTCGTCACTG
The DNA here is from genome assembly GCA_949788335.1 of Salpingus planirostris. NCBI lineage: Eukaryota > Metazoa > Arthropoda > Insecta > Coleoptera > Salpingidae > Salpingus > Salpingus planirostris. The sequence goes on along the minus strand of CATKUT010000014.1, from coordinate 179,682 downwards.
TTTGTTCTAGAATGTTCGATTCCCTCTCCCGCCTCCGAGGCTATAAAAGGCCGCCCCCGTTCCGGATTCGCTAGTCTATGTTATGCCGGTGGAATAGCACGGTCATAGACGCTTGAGTTTAACCTACCCCGTTTTCCGCTGCAGGTAAATCAACCGCGGCAGTCCAGTGCGAACCCCGGTTTTTTAGGGGCTAAGCAAGTCCTGTTTCTCCAGTCCGGTTTCCGTATTTTACCAACAGACCCAGGTCAATTAACCGGGTCACAGCCTTCTCGACTAACCCCATCCTGCGTTCCGCGTCGTCGAAAATAGCCCGGCGCATTCCGCACCAACTAGTCCGTCACCTTCGGGTGTATCCCGAACGGCCGTAACAAGCCTTCCGTGACACCGTTCCGGCGTTCCCGCCTGGTGTCGTGACTCGCCCCCGGCGAGCTCCGTTCCGCATTTCTGTTTCGTTACGTCTTTAGTTCTTAAGTCTAGTTTAAGCCGGCTAGGGTAGTTTAAGTTTCCGACCGTTTCCGTCTGTGCCGTCCGATTCTGCCGCTATTGCGAAATAAAGTTAGTTCACAGACCCCTGGTGTTTCCGTTTCTCCGACTTAAGTTTGCTACCCCGGTAAGAGTGCTTCCTCTGTAAACGAAGCTGGCGCCCGAGACTTCCGTCCGACCGGAAGTGCGTCACACCCTTTCCAACCCTTAACATCCTTTGGCATTCCCGCTCAAGCCACTTCCACTAATGAAGATCTACTCGAAATTCAGAGGTTTCAAATTGTTGCGGAATTACGTAGTAAGAATAAGTTTCTTATGAAACAATTAAGAAGAAGAGACTTCACAATTCAGAGCTTGGAAGCGAAGATATCTAAATTGACTGAAAGCAGATTAAACAAGCGGCAGCAAAAACATAATGATATGTGCACGGCGTTAATTTTGAGCGAAAGAAAAAACGCCAATAAACATCATAATGGAAGACGTTACTCCGAAAACGTGGAAAAGTTTTCGCTAACATTGGCGTGCTATTCAAAAGCAGCATACACATTTTGAAGGTAAGTCTGGGATAACGAGTAGCCTCAGGTCGTCATTTCAGTACGTGATTGTTGATAGTCCTGGAGAAATTGAAAATTTATGGTTCAAATTAACTGTTAATAGTGATACTTTTCTTTTTGGGGTCGCATATAGACCTTCTACTGTAAATCATGTTGTATTTTTGAGCGCTTTGGAAGATATTCTGGTTAATGTGGTACCATCTTGTGGTACAGTATGTTTGATGGGGGATTTCAACATTGATATGCTAAAACAGGGTTTGGCCTTTACACATCTTAGTGACTTTATGGAGTCTTTTGACCTTTTCCTGGAGGTTGATGAACCTACTAGGATGACCCGTTGCTCTTCCACCCTTCTGGATTTGATCTTGATTCAATCGGATGGTTATAGGGTCGTTAATAAGGGTCTCATTAGTGCGCATCATGTCAGTGACCATGAACTCATTTATATTAGGTTGAATTTGCCGATGATAGAGGTGCGTCCCGTTTCCTTCAGGGATTTTGCTGCATTGGATTATGAGAAGTTTTACGGTGATCTTCAATCCTTACCTTTATACCATATAATGGAACTTAATGATGTAGATGACAAGGTGGCGTTTTTGAATAACTGTCTTATTAATTTAATGAATAGACATATTCCGCTTAAAACGATGAGCGGCCATTTTAGACCATTTGTGCCTTGGCTGACTGATACAGTTCGCTTGCTGATGAGATTGCGTGATAAAGCTAATGCTAGGTTTAAGAGAATAAGGACAGATGGTGCTTGGGACTATTATAAGCAGTTGCGCAACTATACAAATTTGGCTATCAAAAGAGAAAAAAAATCCTGGATGTCATATAGATTGCGGGTGCATGGGATGAATCAAGTATGGAAGGATTTAAAACGATTAAATGTATTCAGAAAAAGCGCTGATGCACTGTCTACTGGTCTCAGGAATCCCGCTGAGATTAATAAGTTTTTTTCTTCCAATTCTAAAACAAATGTGCATCCACGTACTCCTGCGTTAGTTAATTTCTATAGCTCTCGAACTGTTAATGGTCTTGATAATGTTTTTGAGTTTTCGGAAGTGACGGATGCAGTTGTAACTGGAGCAATCAATAGTATTTCATCTAATGCGGTAGGCAACGACGGTATTTCTATTAAGTTCATAAAGCTCTGCTGTCCTCTTGTGATACCTCTTATAACGCACATTGTGAACTTCTGTGTGTCTCATAGTGTTTTCCCATCTAGCTGGAAGGAAGCTTTAATAATTCCTTTACCGAAAAAGAGTAATCCTTTGGCAGTGAGTGACCTCAGACCAGTTAGTGTACTTCCAGTATTGTCAAAGGTGTTGGAGAAAGTTATTGATGAACAGTTACGTGGTCATATGAGTTTAATCAATTTCTTGCCGCCTTTCCAATCTGGTTTCAGGCCTGGTCATAGTTGTACAACCGCTTTATTAAATGTTACCGATGACATTATCAAGGCTTCAGATTCGGGACTTGTTACTGTTCTGGTGTTGTTGGACTTCAGTAAAGCTTTTGACACGATTCAATTTGATGTTCTGTTGGCAATTTTACATTATGCTGGTTTGCATTGTTCCGCAATTAAGTTTGTTCACAATTACTTGTCGGGTAGGTCACATAGGACTAGAGTTGATAATGTAATATCTGAGTCGGCACCTGTAGTGTGTGGCGTGCCACAAGGGTCTATTCTGGGACCTCTCTTATTTTCAATTTATACATCTCAGCTACATAAAACCATTCGTTTCAGTCAATATCACTTGTATGCGGATGACACTCAAGTTTATATGTCTTTTCCCGTATCAGAGTTAGTGGGTGCTGTGGCCAGATTGAATGTGGATTTGCATGAGTTGCTAGATAATGCTTTTGCGCATAATTTGCAGATTAATCCCAATAAGTCGTCAGCTATGGTTTTTGGCAGTGCAAGAGATATGCAAGGAGTTGGTGCTAAGGTCGAGATCTTTGTGAATGGTGTTAAGATTGATGTGGTGGATGAGGCAAAGAATCTTGGTTTGATTTTGGATAGTGGCTTACGTTTCAGGACCCATGTCAATAAGTGTATTCGTGCTGCTTATGTAAATTTGAAAATGTTACGTAATTCTAGGGCGTTCCTCTGTCGCAGAATGAGAACCGTTCTATGCAGTAGCTTTGTGCTTTCTCAGTTCAACTACTGTGATGTTGTTTATGGTCCTTGCTTATATGCCAGTGATGTCAAGCGGATTCAGGTCATTCAGAATTCATGCGTGAGATTTATATTGGGAATAAGCCGTCGTCAACGTATGTCTTGCAGGTTGGAAGAGCTTGGGTGGTTGAATATGCATAATTCGCGTAAGTTACATGCTGTTATCTTCTTTTTCAAAATAATTAAGCTACATTCTCCAGAGTATCTTTCTAATAGGTTAAGCTTTAGGACGGATGTTCATAGTATAAATATTAGGAGGAAGGATTTGTTGACTATCCCTGTGCATAGGACGGAGTTATTTAGCAAATCTTTCTCTTATCTTGCGCCTCATCTACTCAATGGTCTGCCTTTTAGGGCTTTGGAGTGTAGAAGTGTCTGTCATTTAAGAGAAAAGTTCAAAGCGGCGTTTTTGTAGCTGGTGGGTTTATTTTTTTTATTTTTTTTTATTTTTTATTATTTGGTTTATTTTTCCTGTAAGGTTTTGACGTGGTTCGGTTGTTTGATATTGTTTGATAGTTAGGTAATAGTGTTTATCATTACATTACTATGCGTTGAATAATTCTAATTTTGCAAGTTCTGATTCATTATTTTTGTATCATTTACCGGGGATAGTGTGGTAGAACAGACTTTCATTCCGGTGGAAGTGCTGAACAATGTCCCCGAGATTTGTTTTTTTTCTTTTCCCTGTCAGGTTCGGGTTACATTGATGTTATGTTATTTTTTATACTTAATTTTATTTTTTACTGTACTATGGCACGGGTAGAAGAAGTAAATAGATAAATAAATAAATAAAAATAAATATAATCTTGGCCTCATATCGAGCTGATCCCCGAATGAGTTTGCGAGATAGGGCTCTACAACTGAACTTGTGTCACGAAAAAATCAGGAGATGTTTTGTCCGACACAAAATAAAGCCCTTTAAAGCAGTTCTTGCATACGTTGAAGGAAGGTGATGAAATTAAACGTTTAGACTATTGTTACTAAGCTCAGGGAAACTTTTTAAACGGCAGAAACTTTTTGAGGAATATTGTGTTTACGGACGAAGCAACTTCACTACAAATGGGGTGGCCTGCTCTCAGAATTGCCGGTATTGGGCCACAGAAAACCCTCTTTGGGTCATCAATTGCAAAGATCAGTATTCACAAAAAGTTAACGTTTGGTGCGGCATCTTAGGCGATCGGATTATTGGGCCTTATTTTTTCGATGTCACACTGAATGCAGCTCGTCTGTTGGATTTTTTCGAGACGGATTTGTGGAATGCTATAGAAGATCTGCCCTTGAATGTGCGACACCAAATGTACTTTCAGCAAAATGGGGCCACTGTTAAAAACAGGGTCTACAAAGTAAGGCCTCAAAATCGTGAACAATTACGTGCCAGATTCATTTAAGTCTGACGTGAAATTAATGTACAAGAACTTAGAAGAGTTGCTCTTAATAACCGAAAAAGAATAGAAAAGTGCATTAGAATAGGGGGCCAGCTAGTTGAAAAAGACAACATTTGATCAAAAATTTCTTCATTGTATTTTGCTTTATTGATGTCTAATTAAAAAAATTCTCCATTATTCAACAGCATTTGTTATCAAAAAGTTAATTTTGATTTGTTTCTTCTGCTTTGTAGGCACACCGTACGTGCTTTTTCGGCTGATTGATACTTCCAATTTTCAATCTTCATTTTAGATTCTGATCTGATGAATTTGATTGACATGAAAAATGAATAGTTGAAGTACCTGTTTTGAATATTTGTCATCTGAATCACAGCTTTCTAGCTAATATGGGACATGAGATTTTTTGGGACTGTCAGATAAGACTGTAATGTTGGTGGTCTAACTTGGCCCCCACTCAAAAATCTCCACGGCTGTCTTTCAAGTGACAGATGACAGTTGACAGAGAAGAGACCGTTAAGTCACTAATCGTTCAAAAGCATTCTAATCATAATGTAATTTATTTAAAACCAAACTGTTTATTCATGAAATATTAAACTTTATGAAAGCCAACCGCGTTACCAACTTAATCTAACAATGCAGCGGTGGGATAATCATTAAAAAAACGTTAATTTAATGAATTAACCCGCAAATCGTGAGTTTTAACCTAAAAAACACCACGTGGAAAAATGGCACGAAGTCAACAAGAAATCGATTTGGAATTGGGAGAAAGCAGACAACGGGCCGACGATCGAGATCATCCAACGAACGGGATTCTTGATGGCCTGTCTGGACTTCAATTTCAAAATGATGACGATTCAATCCAGAAACGCAACGTATTGAGCCCAATTATCGGTCGTAATCCACACGGGAACACGACCTCACGAAACCAGGCAAGTGGTCAAAATTTTGTATTACCGTATACTAATGCCACTGATGCTTTACGTCACGAACGAGAAATGGTGAAATGGGAACGAGAACTCCTAGAGCGAGAGCGTGAATTGCTCGCACGAGAACGACTCCACCTGAACGAGACGCACGGAACAGCGCAGCAGAACGTCCAAGAGTATCACCACTACGAGGAGTACTCCAACAAGAATCTGCCAGAATTTGATCCGGGCTCGTCGAAGACATCACTTTCGGCTAAGCAGTGGATAAAAAAAATTGAATCCTTTGCGAGAATCTACAACTGGGGTTCACACGCCACTCTTTTTCATGCGATTGGCAAACTACGAGGAGCCGCAAGGTTCTGGTTTGACAGTACTGACGAGAGTCTCACGACTTGGGATCGCTTCAAGGACAAACTGCTCGAGGATTTTCCCGTTATGTATGATGAAGCCGATCTCCATTTTGAATTGAGTACGAAGAAAAAGAAATTCAATGAGTCCTACGAAAATTACGTGTATAACATGAAGGCGATTGCAAGCAAAGGCGATGTCAGCGATCGTGCCCTCATTAAATACATACTCGGTGGCTTTCCCGATAAGGAACTGAGTAAAACGCTCGCTTTAAGCGATATCACGTCGACGCAGGAGCTCCTGAGGAGACTTCTACATTACGAAAACACGTTTAGGAAGCCTGAAAGATTTCCTGTAAAGTCTGAGTCCAAGATCGAACCGGAAAAGACAATCCGAAGCTCGATTAAATGTTACAACTGTAACGAAATGGGACATCTGGCCGTACATTGTCCTCTGCCCCAGAAAAAGAAGCGTTGCAAGATACTAAATATCCGCGTTCTATGATCCGCATTCCTCAATTTCAACCACCCCTCGAATATACTTGGTTGATGTGTGATTAAGACGATGACGATGGTTGTAGGGGGTGAATTTTTTTTGCACATACAGGGTGTTTCATAATCATAAAAGGAATCTTCTTCAACCAGGACAGTAACATTTAGAATCCCCAACCACTTCAACCATCAACCTTATCAACCACAGGAATCAATGATTGATATGTGGTTGGGTAGTTGAGTGGTTGAAGGGTTGGAGTAGTTTGTTGGTTAAGGTGGTTGTATAGGAATAGTTTGGTGATTAATTCAAATTCAATGTGAACATGACTAGTGTTCCGCCAATTGTTTTATTATCACATGATGTCCTTCGACCCGTTTTTATAATGACATTATTATACACCTTATTGAAAGATTGAAATTAATGCCGGGAAAATTACTCCTGAAATTACATATTTCCAGTTCGTATAATGAATGTCTCATAATCTATAAAATTATCCTGAAAACTGATGTTAATGATTCCACCTTCTCTTATACATAGTGTGGTCGATCCAAAGATGAAAATTCGCCGTTTTCGATGAAGTAGACTGTCACGTCGACCCACTATTTTCATCTAGATATGGTATACATAAAGTTATCTGACCAAGTGGCTAGAAATGGGGTACGAAATGAATTTGATCCTCGAACGATGAACTGGATGGATGCCTGCAAGGGGATTGATACTATTCGTTTGATAATATAATAGACGTTCTGCAAACTGTGCCGAAAGAACTTCAGGATTGAGACTCAGGTAGGTAGTTTATGTAATAATACATAATGAAACTATTGAGTCGATGAGGATTCTTCTACTTTCTTTTTTAGGCGATACGTTTCTGAGGAATGACAGAGGTGATCAGTGAAGACTAAACTGATATATTTCTTCCGAAAAAGTGAACTTTACTTGAAACTTCATCATTACTTTCATTGTTGCATGTTCGCTGCTATAGTTTTACATCACTTAGTATTGCGATTTCTGTTTTTACGAGTATTACCCTGTAAAATTCAGTATTATTAGTTAGAGTAGGTAGAATTTAATAATTCGTCTTCATCAAGATGGCGAGGCGATGAAAAGAATAGTAGAAGAGGGGTCCCTAACCCCACTCCTACCCCCACTCCTCTGACGTCATTAAGCCCCGCCCCTTGACCAATCAGAGCTGACCTGTCCTACGTCACAGAAAATGGCGGCCTAACCCGGGGTTTTACAGAATTGGATTTGTGTTCTGAAAGATTTTTTTCTTAATTTTTTGATGAAAATTGGAAATTTGCATAATTAATCTGATGCGGAATTGTATCTTTGTATTTATAGTGATTTTGGGTGGATTTGTTGTAGGTAGAGTGAAATTCAGATGTTTATACAATTATTATTTTATTTTATTTTTAGGGTAATTTATTAGTGATATATTTTGCCACGTATGCGGCTCCTCGCTGGCTTGGGGGCAGATTCGGTGGTAAGGGCTGCACCGATTATTCTTCCTCCCATAATGGGGGCGAAATAGGTCGATTCTGGAATATGAATCAAATTAGTCTCGGTTGTATTTCATATGTCGTCTTGGAAGGTGTAAAAGTGCTATTCCGAAATTATGTTTTAACTTAAAGGTTTTCAGCTTAAATGTTGTACTTACATTGATAGGTCGCTGAGGCGGCTGGTACCCCGGCTGGTTTCGCCGACACTTCATCTTATGCGTGTTTAGCCGTTTTCTCAGCACCCGGTGGCTAGGGTTAAAGGGGCACGTAACGAATTCTAAAAAAATTCGTTTTAGCAAAAATACAGATATTTGACTTATTTATTTTAGAAATTACGCTCCATATAATCTTCAAAATTCATACTTGTTTGGTTATTTTGCCGAATTTAGGGGTGTCTGTTCAGTTTGAAAACTAAATGGAATATGACTCGGTGGCGTTAGATATCGGCCGGAGTAGAAAACGTTCAAGTGGGGAGAAAAGTTAGAGCTTTCGAGAGCTTGGACCCCCACCATATTTTGATTTTTACATTGGAAGCATTGGGGTCCCTAACCCCTCTCCTCCTGGTCACCACACTACGTCATACCGATTTTCGATCGAGAGCTTGGACCCCCACCATATTTTGATTTTTACATTGGAAGCATTGGGGTCCCTAACCCCTCTCCTCCTGGTCACCACACTACGTCATATCGATTTTCGATTACTGAGTACACCCACTCTTGAAATTTTGAGCGAGAGAAAAAAGTTTATAAATTTCGAGCAACGGCTGAAATTTTCCTCACTTCCAAAAATGTTTTTCTCAAGTTTGATCGCCAGCCAGTCTTCGACAAAGTGTTTCACCTGTGGTCAGGTTTCCTGGTGGGAAGAAGTCATAGACCATGAAATGACGCATGTGTGGAGGAAGCGGCGCTCCAACGAAATAATAAGGGCATCGGAGAAATTTGAGTACTCGTGTGCCCGAAAAGTGCGCCGGTGGGTAGGTGCCCGCTACCCCGACGTTTGGGGGCCCCGGAGGGTCCTCATCAGGTGGCAGCAGGAGGCTGTAGTAGATGCCGAGAGACTTCCGGGGTTCCTCGGCCGGCTCGAAGATGGGTGCGGGAACAGGGCGGTCGTCCGAGTCGAGGTCCTAGTCGTGAATCCTGTAGAAAATGATCTAACGATTTGGGTGATTTGGGAGAATTCTCCAGAGCCATTGTGGCTGACATGCTTCATGGTGGACTTGTGAGGTATGTAAAGGAAATACGTTTTGAATTTTTCTTCTATTTAGACGTTTAATGATTTCAGAGAGCTACAGTACCAGGACCACGGCCAGGGGCATTTATTTTATTTATATCATTTTTTTTTTATATCATTTTATTATTTACATTTTATTATTTACACTTTATTATACAATAAAATATTCTCTATAACTTTATTATTTGCGTTATTATATTTCAAGACAAGTTTCAGCAAAACAACGGTTTTGGATGAGAGAATATGTCACCTGAAGCACTTTTAGGATTAAGAAATATTTTTAAGCTTCTTAGATCTTTTCGAAAAGGTTACGAGTCCTGCAAGTCGCAACTACTTCTATAACGAGATCTAATCACTTCGTCTATACAAGTTATTTTGAGAGCTACCTTTCTCATGTCTGAACTTGTTACGATTCGGTGTATATAGGGCAGAATTTTGTTGAGATGTTATTAGTTTACGGCAGTGAAGTGCTCATGGCATTCGTCCAGCAACCGCTTTATTTCCCTGATACGGACGTGACTGACTTGGAAGATCAAATTAATAAACTGGGTATTCAAGAAAATGGTGCGTCACATGGCTGGTCTCATACTAATAATAATATTCCTAACGTTAAAGTTGACGACAATAAAAAGAAAAGAAGAAGAAGAAATTTTAATTACGGAAGAAATCACAGTCGACGGGGCCGAAAAAATGCAAAGACGAATTACCATGATAATAACAATAAACATTACTACAGTGAAGAAAAGAAGAGAAAATTCAGTCCTGGAGAAAAATACACACGACACGCCAGAAAATCTGCAAAACCGGTACAACTACAGGAAAATACTTGGGCTATTAAACGACGACGAAAAATTTTGAAATCGCATCAAGGCAGATTTTATTGAATTATTTATACGGACGTACTTTATAATATTCTACACATAAATAATAAATAAATGAAGCCCGTCGAAAATATTTGTATTTTCATTTTATCATGTGAACTCAAGTCTAAACCCGATTTCTTGGTGTGACGTCACTGCTAGTAGAGGGTGGATACATAAGAATTTTTGCAAGCTGAAACAAGTTAATCTACTTTAGTATAAGAGCTGGTGGATTTTTTTGGGACGTAACAGTCTGTGTCCTGTAAGGGTTGTGAAGTGATCGATATTCCTCCAGAAGCAAAATACTTCAAACCGTTACCAACCACCGTAAGCACTTTTTAAATTATTTTACATCACTCTATTTGCACATTTTCCACATGTTCAGATGGCCTACGCACATTAAGATACCAAAAGATTTAAGCCCTCCGCCGCCGGTGGGTTTAAAATGAATTTATTCGCCAACGACTTTTATAACCCGCAACCGACGTCGATTTTGAGCAACGATGATAAGCCGAAATATGGCGCAACAGGAAAACCTAAAGAGGGTAGCCACTTGTTCCACGATAATAAAGCGATGTTGTATGAGAACACACGTCTATTTAGTGAGAGGAGCTTTCCCTTATCGCCATCGGGATGTAACGTAATCAGTGTGGGATTCGAGCCAGTTTATGGTGTTATTACCTGCAACATAACCAAACGATCGTATGGGACTCAGAGGACCGTCACGCTATCGAGGGATGAACTTCTCGATTTTATCAACGAATTAAGAAAACTGCTACCGACCATGCAAGACAAACCGGCTGTACATGAAGGCAAACAAGAAGAAGGACATGACGAGACGGGAAAATACGGAAATGTCTACAAAAAGGAACAAAACATAATCATGGAAATGTCGGGTTATACGGTACTCCAGTTCAATCATCGACTTATCCAAATTGTCGGCGGATGTCACCCTACACAAGGTGCCTTCACTCTATTACTAGCGAAAGAAACTCTTACAACACTCACATTATTGCAAAATGTTCTAATTAGAGCTATGGAGGAAATTCGTCAAAGAGGATGTCCGATATTTTTAAACATAACCACACCGATCAGAAAACTCTACCGCGAAAATAGAAACGTGAATTTAGCCATACAACGCTACTTGAATGATAATCCGACTTTAATAGATGAGACGGAGATTATCAACAGTTTCTACCATACAATCGCCGCTGATGTCTTGCTAGATCAATAATTTTGTACATATACTTTCTCTTATAAAAAATGTAAACAATACGTATGAAATATAATAATAATTCTTTGAAATGGAATGTCAGTGTCTTACTTGTAGTTGTAACGAAAGCAGGTAAAAAAAAAAAGTACCTATTGATGGATTTTCAATTCAGGCACCCGTTTACCTGCATCATAGCGGGCCCGTCCTCTAGCGGGAAAACCTATTTCACCAGAAGTTTCCTTAAATCTATAAAGGTCATGTGCGATGTAGACTTTGATAAAACCGTGTGGTATTACGACGAGTGGCAGCTCATGTATCAAGATGAAGATCTGAATGAGATACAATTTAAACAGGGAATTCCGGATATGAGTTCTTTTGACGGGTCCAAACCGACATTGGTTATTTTAGACGATCTGATGCGCGAAAGTGGTGGCGCGGTGGTTGATTTGTTTACCAAGGGTAGCCATCACAGAAATCTGAGTATTTTCTACATCACGCAAAATCTATTCCATCAGGGAAAAGGCCAGAGAGATATTTCGTTAAATGCAAGCTATATTATAACGTTCAAAAACCCCCGAGACAGAGCTCAGATTAGTCATTTCGCACGACAAATTTTACCCGAAGACTCAAAATTTATTCAAGAGGCATATAATGATGCAACCTCTAAACCCCACGGTTACCTACTTTTCGACTTGAAACAAAATACTCCGGAGCAATTACGTATACGTACCAACGTCTTACCTGAAGAAGCCCCCTGTGTTGTTTATGTACCCAAAAAAGGATATAAATACGCTAGTGCTAATGAAATCAGCGTCATTCAATAATGAAGTCTTGTTCCATTCAAAAGAACTCTCATGTACTTAAGTTTCTACATAAGGCAAAACCGAATTATTTAAAAGCCATTTTAAAAGAAGCCGATAAAAATCTCGTCCATTGCATTTGTGAGTGCGCCTACAATACATTGGAAGGTCGGGTTCCATTAACCAGAGTTCAAAAACAAAAATTGTTAAAGCATAAAATAACATTACGTCGGCTAATAAAAAAGAAGGAAAGTATTGGAAAGAAGAAGCAAATAATTGTTCAAAAAGGAGGCGCATTTCTACCCCTGCTATTAGCCCCTCTGATAAGTGGTGTTATCGGACGTTTATTTTCTAAATAATAACGATCGTTTTAAAATGCAACACACGAAAAAAATGATTTTGGTCGACCCAGCGATCTTGGAGAGGGCACATCAGGTTAAGACGACACGCCCCACAACAATGTCTGTATTGGATCAAGAAATGCAAGATGCCCTCCTCAATAAAAATATCAGCGATCGCGATAAATGGGTACTCTACGAGCAAATTCTGCAAAGATATTTGAATTTGGTGAACGACAACCGAAAGCCTATGACAATCCCGATTCTACAAGAGAAAGCAGGTCCCGGACAAGTCGTCACAGAGGCGCATATATCGGAAGCCGAGTCGAGGTCATTAGATGAAGACATTTTAGAGACGGTACCTAAAACTTTGAAGGCTAAATGCGGATTACTGCTGAAACATCTGAAAAGGGCGGGCACTGTGACATGGTCCGATAACGGTACCGTTACACTGAACGGTCGTGAAATAGCTGGTTCGAATATTACAGATTTGATGAACGATCTAATAAGGAAACGCAAAAATATAAGTGAGCCAGTTGGATGGGAACCATTGTTGGATGTGTTGAGGGATACTAATGTGCCTTTGGAATTGATTGGAAACGACCAGTATAAAAACCTTCTAATTTCGGGACAAGCAGCATCACTATCATATACGGATTTAAACCTCGGATCTCAGAATATTTCCAGTACATCACCGCCGGTTTCTCTCAATCAAAGCATCCACAGTACCCCCAAAATACAATCGAATCGGGGGTCAAGAAAACTGCTGCGAACACCTACAATGGCTCTTAACTGGCAGACATTCTCTCTTTGAAAATGAAATACTTGAAAAATTTGTATTATAACGTTAAGAACCCCACTAGTTTTTCAAGTTTGAACAAGATTTCTCCATTAGCCAGACCTAAATTTACTCGTACCCAGGTACAAAGCTGGTTAGAAGCTCAAAATGCATATACAATCCATAAACAGGAAAGAAAGTCGTTTAAACGAAACAGATACCACGTCACAAATATCAATGATTTATTCCAAGCCGATTTAATTGATTTGAAAAGCTTGAGCAAATATAATGACGGTTGGAACTATTTACTGACGGTAATCGACGTTTTTAGTAAGTTTGCGTGGGTACGGACTTTGAAATCAAAAAAGGGGCCCGAAGTTGCATCAGCCTTTAAGGATATCTTCGACAGTGATGGGCGTGTTCCTGTCAACTTACAGAGTGATAAAGGTGGTGAATTTTTAGCCAGGCCTGTACAGCGATTATTTAGAAATTTTGATGTTAATTTTTACGTAGCCCGAAATCCCGATGTGAAGGCATGTGTAGTAGAAAGATTCAATAAAACTCTGAAAAATAAGATGTTCAAATATTTCACTTATAAAAATACCCATCGTTACATTGATGCGCTGGGAGATTTTTTACAATCATACAATTCATCGATCCATAGAACTATTAAGATGGCGCCAAACACCGTAAACGACGATAATATATTGACCGTTTATAGAAATACTTACGGTAACGAGCCTGTCAAGTCACCGACCGGTAAAATCCATCTCAAGGTGGGTGATTACGTCCGCATTTCAAAGTACAAAGACATATTTGCCAAGGGTTATACAGGTAGCTGGTCAGAGGAAATATTTAAAGTGGTCAGAGTTATTAAGAGGGAGCCGGTGGTGTTCGAGATAGCGGATTTATTGGGGGAGGTAATAGATGGCGTTTTTTATCAACCCGAATTACAACGAGTGAGTTTTTCTGAAGACGGCGAGTTCAAAATTGAGAAAGTATTGAAAAAAAGATATAAAAAGGGAAAATGCGAATTATTTGTTCAGTGGCGCGGTTATCCCTCAAAGTTTAACTCGTGGATACCTGCAGAGGCTGCGACCGAAATATGAATAGCGAGTTTCATCTGACATTACTAAGTAATAGTTCGATGGGGTATTTCCCAAACAACACAACCACCAGTTTCACAACACAGCTCCCGAAATCTGTGAGGCTGGATGGTGAATGGTCTATGGGGTTGAGCGAGATTCAAATACCGTGTTCTATACCTACAGTTCGTAAAGGTGAAAACTTTGTACGATGCACCCTATATTATAACATCCCCGAACTTCGAGCCAATACACAAAAATTTGATGAATTTAAAAAAATGTTACTCATGCATGAACCGCAGAATAGTAGTAACGAGAGCCTACTAAAAATCATGCATTTGAAAGAATATAAAATAAAATTCAAGTATAGTGTGGCAGCTGGTAATTATCGAAATATAGAGGAGCTTCTACGAATGATGAACAAAGACTCTGGCATGATGACTTTCAACTTTAAATTAGAACAAGACACCATATCGGGTTTAATACACGTTAAATCTACATTTCCGGGCCTGCTTAAAGTGACTTTCTCGCCGACTCTGGCCATTCAACTAGGGTTTGACCCCGGAGCCGATGTTCTCAATAAAGTGTCAACACATCAGCCTAATATAAATCTAGGAATACCGTCGCACCTATTCGTGTATACAGATGTTATAGAATCACAGGTTATCGGTGATGTGTATGCGCGTGTTTTAAGGATCGTGAATATAGACAGCGCCAAATATACATATGGGGCTTATCAAATCATTAGGTTTTCTGAACCTCATTACGTGCCTCTACAGAAACGGGCGTTTGAAAACATAGAAATCAATTTATATACGAGCACCGGCATGCGCGTGCCATTTCAATTTGGAACTTTGTGTGTGAAACTTCATTTGAAAAGAAATACAGATGGGGCCCAACTGTCCATTTCATAACTATTACATGTGTCAGGCCGGTACCGGAGTGGGCACTATATACAAAGGTGCCGTGTATCAACGGGGGCATGGATTGGGGAGTTTTTTCAAGGGACTGTTTAGAAGTGTATTCCCTCCACTGAACTCTATTATTAAAATGGAACAGCAATGCATTGGCAATTATATGGGATGCGCAGGAAAAAGTATACAAATGTGAACAAAATAATAAAGTCGAAATTCGCTTGCCACGGGGCTTTCGCGTTTGCGCGTTGAACGTTCTGTCGTTTAGCCGTCACCCGTCACTTTAAAAATAAATGTCAAAATTCTCAACGGTCGGTGTTTATGGTGTATGTTTTTACTTTGTATCTCAGTTTGTTCACTTTTATACATCAAAAACTTATAAAAATATGCGGAATTGTATCATTCCGTTTTGCAAAAATCGTGGTTCAGTACCGGGAGTAAGTTATTTTAGGTAAGTACGTACCTACTTTATTATAACCTCCCTATGATTATTCCTTTATACAATTGATAATTTTAATAATAATTCTCTTGAAGGATAACCAATAAAAGACGAGATAGTTGGTTACCAGCTATCAGACGTGAAAATGATAATATATCAACAAATGCATCAATATGTTCGATGCACTTTAAAGAAGAAGATTTTGAGATAAAGAAAAACGGTAAAGTGTTGAAATCTTGTGCAATACCAAGTGTAAATTTGAGGCCAGTTGTTCATAAGTCATTGTTTGTGACAAAGATGATTCCAGAGTAAGTATTACTTTGTAATAAAACCAGTGTCCAACTAAATTTATTGTTTAAGGCATTCAGAACTGTGTTTAGACCAGGATGGATGTCATCCATTCAAGATACCATCAGGAAAAAATCTAAATAATAAACATAAAACAAGGCACCAAAAGTGAGCAAAAGTGTAGCCTAGACCTGTAAAAGTTTATTTTTATGGTTTGTTGCAGTGGTCAAGTGCAGGAAACAGATAATAGCGATACTTCTAGTACAAGAAGCACCTCTTCAGATTCCAATCATATCATTGATAATATTCAAAAGCGAAAACGTTTACAACTAACATCATCTGACAGTGATGGACTGACTGGATCTCCAAAGAGGCGTAGAGCCACGATGAGAATGATGCACAATTATAAGTATGTATCCGTCATAACTTTACAATCTTCAACTTTCACTGGTGTATATTGTACAGCGAATAACATTCAAGAATTACCTAGTTCAGGAAAATTGTAATTAAATCTACTGATAAATTTCAATCATTTCCAGCCAATCCCCTAGAAAATTATCAAAAGCTGTGGCAGAACTTAAAAAAGAAAATCAACAATTAAAATATGATCTCCGAACAAAAAAAATGAAGATTGATAAGTTAATGAAAAAAGTCGACCATTTGCATGAAATCACAACATACCTAAAAAATCTCCAACTTGTGTCTGATTCGGCCAGTGACGTTTTAGAAAAAACATATTCAGGTACTATATTATTATCATTATTGAAAGCAACACAAATAGATTCCTTGAATTTAAGGAATCCCTGATGAAATAATGAAGCGTCGTATGCAAAATATATCTGTCAAGGAATCAACAGGGCACAATACCACAATTGAATATTCAAAGGAAATTAAGGATTTTGCTATGACTCTGCAATTTTATTCAAGCAAAGCTTACAATTATGTAAGACAGACATTTGACTTGGCTTTACCATCACCCTCTTCTATTCGTAATTGGCTTACAAATGTTGAATGTTTACCGGGATTCACCAAACATTCATTTATTTCGTTGAAGATGCAAGTAGAAAAAGATAAATCTATGGGTAAAGCAACAATTTGTAGCTTAATGTTGGATGAAATGTCTATCAAAAAAGAAATCGAGTTTATTGCAAATAGAATGTGGGGCTATGTTGATTGTGGGACTGGTACTCAAGACGATGAACTGGCTTATGCCAAAGATGCTTTAGTTTTAATGGTAGTAGCACTAAACGATCATTGGAAGCTACCAATCGCCTACTTTTTAATACATTCTCTAACAGGGCCCGAAAAGGCGAATATCGTTAATGAGGCACTTGTGAAGTTGCATGAAATTGGCGACACTATAGTTTCTGTCACTTGTGATGGTCCCTCAGCTCATTTTACAATGGCAAAGACGCTGGGTGCCAAGATTGATGATCTTGATAACGTTTGCAGTAGTTTTAAGCACCCATCAAGTGTTGATAAAGTCCACATAATATTTGACGTTTGTCATATGCTTAAACTATTGAGAAATGCTTGGGCAACTTTGGGAGTGTTCATAGACGAAGATGGTGGAAGGATAGATTATCAGTATATCAAGAATTTACACGATCTACAAGAAGATGTTATGTTACGTTTTGGGAATAAGCTTAAGGCCGCCCACATTAAATGGACACAACAAAAAATGAAGGTAAACATCACAACAAATTCAATTCACTAATCTTGACTGATCAATTTCTATTTTAGGTGAATTTGGCAGCCCAACTTTTTAGTAATTCAGTGGCTGATGCTTTAGAATTCCTCATGACGGATGCTAAATTGCCACAATTTCAAGGCGCTGGACCCACAATAAAATTTCTAAAACTCATCGATCGCGTGTTCGATTTATTGAATTCTCGCAATCCTTTTGGACGGGGTTGTAAAGCACCGCTAAGAAAATCAAATATAAAATATTGGAAACCAATTTTAGTTCAAGGCCTTAATTTTTTCAAGTCGGTCAAAGATGTAAAAAAAAACTTGATGGTGAGAACTAATAGAAAAACAGCGTTTGTTGGATTTATAATAGACATAACATCTGTAATTGGAATTTTTGATTCATATGTAGCTATTGATGTGCCCGTCCTAAATTACCTTTTAACATATAAGCTAAGCCAAGATCATTTGGAGTTATTTTTCTGTGCCATTCGGTAAGTTTGTCAAAGTTGATCTCTCTTTACAGTTTTTTACTCAATGTGATTGCAGTTCAAGAAATGGCTGGAATAATAATACCACCCCTTTTCAATTTTATTCGACTTATAGAAGATTGCTATCGCATGCTCAAATACGAAATGAATCTGGAAATTGCCTTCGTCAAGATAGCACCGAAATTTTGCAAGTACAATCCAAATATAGAACCTCCAAAAAAACAGAAGAAATGAATTTAAAATTAGAGGACATATCTTTTTTTAAAAAATATGACCTCCCAATAGAAAATATCAATGATGAAGACAATGAAAATGATTTTGATACTGATATCCTTCAATTTTGTAATTCTTCATCAATTTTAATTGAAAATATTGTAGCTCACGTGGCCGGTTTTGTGATTAGAATGGTCAAAAAGAAAATTAAATGCAATGATTGTATTTTTGCTTTAGAAAATGCGTGTGCATCTTTTATGGATGATACATGCATGCTTCTAATTAATCGAAAAACTGAAGGAGGTCTAATAAAACCATCAAAAGATGTTTTTAAGATATGTCTTTATGCAGAGAAAAAAATTAGGATAATGCTCAATGCAAATAGTTCCTGTTTACCACGAGAAAAAAACTTTTTCAATTCATTCATTTTGCAATTATCAAATGAATTGCTTTCGCCTGGAAAATTATTTTCAGAGTTAGAGGACCATAATGCATCTGAAACGTCTTTAACAGAAGAAAGTCATATAGCCGTACTTGTAAAACTTATTCTTAGATGTTATTGTCGCATTAGATGGTACCATATAGCTAAAAGGCAAACGGAAAGTATTCGGGGCAAGCTCATAAGGAAAAAGCTCTCTAAATTGATATTATTTCAAAACCAATAAGTATATGTAGGTGTTATAATTATTAATAAATGAGTAAAGTTGATGAATAAAAAAAATGCCTTTTCTCTAACCTTTCCCTCTGGTTCTCCTCGAGCCCATCCCCGAGGTTATTAAATTTTGAATTCGGCGCTCATTTTTCTATAGATCTGCGCATGGTCGGGAGCCCCGTGCGTCGTATTCAATTTGTATCATACGAAAAAATTGCATTGCTGTTCCATTTTAATAATAGAGTTCAGTGATTCCCTCTAATTAAAAAAGGGGTGAAAACAATCGGGAGTGAAGCTTTCAGGTCAGGATCTTATTTTTTGGAGGATCTGGCAAACGATAAACCAGTTAAAGAGTCATTCAAGACGCGACTTAACGAGACAGCCACTACTTTGAAACGTAAAGCCGATTCGAAAATAGACCAATTGATGGGATCTGGACTTATAAAAAGGAAGCGACTAGTAACTAAAGCTCATAAACAGTCTAGATCTGGTGGTGTGAATACGTCCAAAAATAAAAAATCCAAGACTGTTCGTGTGAAAGATATTTTTGATTAAGTCATTATGTCATTCTTACATGCAAGCTCGTGCGTTTGCGCCAAATCCGAATTAGACCTCTTTGCATTGCCGTCAACTCGAACCAGCATCGAAAGTGGCGATTGGATCCACTACAAACCGCTCTCGACAATTACTGATGAGTCACCTCTTGGATTTGTGATCCCGGCCGGAGGCGGTGAATACATCGATCTATCGCAAACTCTCCTTCAGACGACTATAAAATTAATAAAAGACGATGGAACTAATTTTGATGCTGACGAAAACATTGGACCAATTAATAATATCCTGCACTCTATGTACAATCAAGTGGACGTGTATTTGAACAACAAACTGATAAGCCCCCCGAACAATACCTACATGTACAAGACGTACCTGGAAACACTCCTAAACTACGGTGGATCAGCTAAAAAGTCGCATTTGACATGCGGTTTGTGGTATGCGGACACGGAGGGAAAGATGAATGCCCTCGATGCCACTAATCAGGGTTTCAACAAGAGAAAAGCACTTAGCATGCCAAGTAAACAAATCGATTTGATCGGACACCTGCACTGCGAAATATTCAACCAGGAGAAATTTCTCATCAATGGAGTTGAGATTCGTATTAAGCTTGTAAGGGCCCGAAACAGCTTCGCTCTAATGGCCGCCAACGGTGTGAGCGGAAAAATTCAGATTCTAGACGCTTCCTTGTTGGTCCGCCGCGTAAAAATTAACCCTAGCGTTTTACTGGCTCATGCGAAAGCTCTAGAACTCACTACAGCCAAATATCCGATTTCTAGGTCTGAAATTAAAGTATTAACCATTCGTGCTGGAGTGCAGGGCAAATCGCTTGATAACATTTTCCTGGGCCAGTTACCTAAACGAGTTGTTATTGGCTTTGTGTCGAATCAGAGCTTCAACGGCGATCTTACACAAAATCCGTTCAATTTCAAAAACTACAACATGAACTTCTTATCTCTGTATGTTGATGGTCGTCAATTCCCCTCTAAAGCTCTACAACCGTCATTCTCGGGTGCCAATAAACTATATGTTAACATGTACCACACGCTATTTTCCGGTACCGGAATACATTTTCACAATGAAGGAAACGATATTAGTCGTGATCAATTTGCTGAGGGGTACTGCCTAAGCGTCTTTGATTTGACTCCCGATCTGGCGGCCTGTTCGCGGACTCACTGGAATCTAGTTAAGAATGGTAGTGTTCGTTTAGAAGTAAGATTTAATGAGGCCCTTCCCGAAACTGTAAACTGTTTAATTTATGCCGAGTTTGATAATATAATTGAAATCGATAAGAATAGGAATATAGTTGTAGATTATAATAGTTAAATTAAATTTTTGTATGACGTAACCAATACCTATAAAATAAAATAAAATAACATACCGGTAATATAACTTGTATTTATTTATTAGCCAAATTCACGAATACGATATAACTATAAGAGGGCGCTAGTTAAAGAAGCCATTTTGTAATAATAAGTGGGCGGGTGAACATCGAGTATGCCTGACGTTATCTTTTACCTGGATTACCAGGGGTTCACAAGTACCTATAAGAAAACGATATTCAAAGAGAATAAATGAAAGAATTTTATGCTCTGCTAGTCATTTGACTGGCACCCCCCTTTTTAAAAAGGAAGGTTTACGATATTTTTTGAAAAAAAGGTACTTTCGTACACTTTTGAGATGAGGTATAAATAAATCCTCTTTTCGCGGTAGGCAGCATCTTCCTTGGAAATGTTTATGACGTAGTGTGGTGACCAGGAGGAGAGGGGTTAGGGACCCCAATACTTCCAATGTAAAAATCAAAATATAGTGGGGGTCCAAGCTCTCGATCGAAAATCGGTATGACGTAGTGTGGTGACCAGGAGGAGAGGGGTTAGGGACCCCAATGCTTCCAATGTAAAAATCAAAATATGGTGGGGGTCCAAGCTCTCGAAAAAAGGTACCATCTTTTTCCCCGTTTAGTCAGTCTTCTTCCTCCAGTGAAAAAGTACCACCTCAATTAGCAAACACCCGAAGTATTATCTTTTATATCTAAAGTAAGTACACCATCCCCAATACTTTTCGAAATTAATTTTAATATTATTTTTATTATTTTACTAGATATGGAGTACAAAAAACTGATCGCTGAAAAAACCTTCCCGGTCGGACAACATTACCTGGCAACTGTGGGGATGGACCCTGATAGGAGCTACAGGGCCACAGTTCTCATCACAACCACCAAAAGACGCAAGTCTAATGTGATTGAGATGTCGTCTGTACAGTATCGGAGCTTCCTAAAATATATTCCTGCCGTAATTTTTTTCCCAAAACCCGGCATCAGATGGATGTTGGATGACGCATGTGCCAGCCGAATAGGTCCCAATAAATTTCGGTTGGAGAATCTACGCTTAGGAACCATTCCGGGGTACCTTTATTTTAATTCGGCCTCCCTGCAAGCTTTTCGCGATGTCGATCGTGAATTACTAGAGCTTTTGGATGTTTACGACTCTTAATTATGTAAATTTTTGTTAATAAATGTATAAATCATAGTATAAACATTTGAATTTCACTCTACCTACAACAAATTCACCCAAAATCACTATAAATACAAAGATGCAATTCCGTATCAGATTAATTATGCAAATTTCCAATTTTCATCAAAAAATTAAGAAAAAAATCTTTCAGAACACAAATCCAATTCTGTAAAACCCCGGGTTAGGCCGCCATTTTCTGTGACGTAGGACAGGTCAGCTCTGATTGGTCAAGGGGCGGGGCTTAATGACGTCAGAGGAGTGGGGGTAGGAGTGGGGTTAGAGACCCCTCTTCTACTGTGGTCACCTGTCAAAACTTGACATATCAGTGTCCTCAATAATGCATCCCTTTCAAAATTCAGATCTTTCGCCAACGACATGGCAGGAGTTCATTTCGTTGATCAGCTATGTGGCGTCTGCCAGAGTATTGTTGGTTGTGTCTTGTCAGGTCCTGTCTCCAGTACTGTCTAGGTAGCAGTCTAGCAGTTCAGGTCTAGCAGGGTGGCCCTGGGGCTGGACCGAGGACGGCGTGGGAAAATTTTGAAGGAGTTTCCATGAAAATAATAATAATTCATTCATGTAATTTTACCAGATTGTAATCCTGCTTCTCGAACTTGATAAACCGGTATAAATGAAGTAGCTGTTCTGCTACATTAATATTATCGAATGAAAAATGAATCTAGTTTAAAAAATAACACAATGAAAAATGTCGCCAGCTCCCGGAATATTACCAAATTGTATTGAAAATAAGAAAGCTTGTATAAATGTGGGCAATCATGACAAATATTGTTTCGCATATGCCGTGTTAGCTGGATTGTATTTTTAATTTTACGAAAAAGAATATGTGTTTGCTTTCTTGAGTGTACAGTAGCGAACATTCTGTCAATTTTCGTATATCCTCCTACAGAAAATGAATTGCTAGTAATGAGCGACAGCAGCAGCGACGACGAAGAGCTAAGACAAGTAGAGGATCGACTGAGTGCA
Source organism: Salpingus planirostris (assembly GCA_949788335.1). NCBI lineage: Eukaryota > Metazoa > Arthropoda > Insecta > Coleoptera > Salpingidae > Salpingus > Salpingus planirostris. The sequence goes on along the minus strand of CATKUT010000014.1, from coordinate 156,777 downwards.
TCCTAATGACAGGTTTCGAATGTTACGCGAATGTGTGAACAAAAGTCAGAGAGCAAAACGAGAGCTTTCCTAAACTCTTCAACACTTTTGGTCCAGGGGACTGATTCGAGTGTGTGGAAAAATTCGCCGGCGAATATATTCACATGGGAAAAGTCTTTTCAACTGGTATTTAGCAGTTGAAAAGGGTGGAGCTTACTTTTCAAATGCCCGCCGCAGAAACGTATTTATTCGAAATTCGCTCGTCTGACCTTGCGCGGCAGATCGCCGCCCCAGTCGGCCCGATTGCTCGCGTTGCCAACCTAAAATTGGTACATTAAACCTACTTCCACGCTAAATGCACTGAAACTCAACTACTTTTTGCCGAAATAGTGGTTTGAACTTAAATGACAGATCGAACGGATTTAAGTGCGGTTATGTCTGTTTGTTGACAGAATCATATAGGGTATTCTTACTGTTTATTATGCCAAGTTTTATGGGGAATGATCATCTAATTACGGAAAAGCTTCACTAATGAACTGCTACCGATGGTAGGTGAGTAATTCTATATAAATTGTGATAATTTCCTCATGGATTTACTGATTGTTTACTATTTTCTAGGGTTGTTGATGATTGTTGTTATTCTGCTTTAAGATTGCAACATAAGGGATGAATAATCATGGATTCAGAGAGTTGTGTGTGATCGAGACTGGAAAATCTGTCATGACAAAGTCGCGTTGTTGAAATGTGTCAATATTTGGCTCCCACCAAAGACCTTCCGATGAAGCTTCAAAACGACAACAGTATTAACAACGATTGAGATGGGCAGCTACATATCAGCATACAGCATCGAATAAATGCGACATAAAGAGAGGATATAATTATCATTCTGTCTCATGTGAAAACCACGAAGGCCCAGTATTTCAGTCGTTGTTTAACTTCAATCGGATGTTTAAGTATTTAGCAACGATTTTTGTAAAATCAGATTTACCCGTTCGCCCAACGGGTCGAGAATTAATAAAATAAGAAAATAATATATTCAAATGAATATCACTCGACCGGAGGAGTACCTAGCTTGCGCCATACCTCCTCCGATAAAGGACAGACTCACCCTTGACCGACACCACCTATTGCCGGGTACACCCGTACGTTTTAAGAAAAGGAAGAAGAAAATTATATTTTGGAGATGCATCCAGCGTAAAACTATTTACAGGGCAGTGCCCAAAAGAAGAAAATAAAAGTATATTTAAAGACTCTGGTTTCTTTGAAAGCGAAAGTTAAAATTTAATGGCTGTTGACAAAATGTCGACAGCATGTTAATATGACCGTTTAATGTGCAAATGATTGCATTGGCAGCGTTAGGAAGGCCCCCACACTTCCCACGGAGCTCATCCCGGGGAGTGTTGAAGGACGGACAAGAAATAAGGCGGTGTGCAGGAGTATCAGGTACCCCACACACCGTACACAGATCAGAATTGACTTTCCCTCTTCGGAACAAGTGGCATTGAAACTCGCCATGAGACGAGAGAAATGAAAAAGTATCGCGACTAAGATCGCACTCAAATTCCAGCCAGAAACTTATGTTGGGTATTATTGCATAGGTATTGCGACCCTTACCCGACTCATCCCAATGATGTTGCCACACGTCAAGAGAGCGAGCAGTGATCGCAGCTCTAAAAGAAGAAGAATCGGCAAAGTCTTCACTGACAAATGCCTCGTCAAGGAATTCAAGGCGACCCGCGCCACCACGAAAGGAGGAAAAAGCCATTCGCTCAGCCAGCAAGATGTCCAATGGTGGAACTTTAGCCAAAACGCATAGAGTGTCCGTAGGGACGGTCACGTAAGCCTGGAGCATAGTCCGAAGACATAGCCCCTGAAGCTCGGCAAGCTTACGCTTAATCCGAGAGTGAAAAAGCCGATGACCCCAAACGGGGAGTGCGTAGGATATGATAGGAAGAGTAGCGCCACGATAGACGGTCATCAAGGAGCCGCGAGGAGCACCCCACAGCTTCCTTGTGTAGCGCCGAAGCGCAGCAAAAGTTGATTTGGCCTTGGCCACGACGTTCGTTACATGCGTGACGAACGAGAGCTTTTCGTCAAGATAAACCCCAAGATACTTGGCAACCCGAACCCTACGTATAGGGACGTTATTTAGACGCACAACCGGGTTTCTAGAAAGTGAACCACGGAAGACCAGATACTCAGACTTTGCAGTCGAGATCGTGAGCTTGGACTTGGATGCCCAAGAAGACACAATGTTCAAAGATTGAGAGATTCTAGACTCCAGCTGCAGTCTATTGTTAGAGGAAACGACGATGGCGATGTCATCCGCATACGCAACACAGTGACACCCCTCAGGAAACGGACTACGCAGCAAGGAGCTCATCATGACGTTCCACAGTACAGGACCAAGAGCGGAGCCCTGGGGACAACCCCTCGACAAGCGCCTAGTGACGGTAGTGACTAGTGAACTGTACTCAATTGTTCGATCGGTCAAGTAGTTACGAATTAAATTAAGAAGTTTTGCCGGAACTCCTTTCTTATGCAGTATCAAGATAACAAGCGGCCACCAGAGGCTGTCGAAAGCCCCTGAGATGTCCAAGAAAATGGCGACGTTATGTTTCGAAGGGCCAGTGCCATGTCGGATCAACGCCTGAATGGCCTGCACCGTAGAACGCCCGGTCCTTAAGCCGTATTGATTAGGATGGAAAAGCTCATCCTCGGACAAACACTCGCGAAGCTTAACGAGCATCGCACGCTCCAGCAACTTCCCCAGCTCAGAAAGTAAAGTGATTGGCCTTAACGATTTCGGATCTGAAGGATCCTTATCCGGGGCCTTAAGAAAAGTGACAAGTCTGCCCCTCTTCCAAGAAGAGGGGAAGTATCCCAACGAGAGACAACCATTGCATATGTCCAACAAAGTATTAATTAAAATGGGTGAGGCCGCACGCAGCACACCCCCCCTAATTCCGTCAATTCCAGGTGCCTTCTTGGCGGACAAGCGAGCCAGGCAAGTCTCGAGGTCACCCCTCGTAAATTCAAAATCGTCCTCATCATTTCCTGTGGCAAGGTCAGCCCCTCGCCTGATCTCTATGTGATGTGCGTCGTCAGAAGCGGGATCGTCTCCCGGCATCAGTCTGTCCAGGACGGCCTCTAAGATTTCCGATTGGAGTGATCTTTAATTTCTTACATGCCAATCTATATGTGAATCCCCAAGGATTCGATTTCAAATCATCCTCAACAAACCGACGCCAGGAACTCTCCCTCCCATGAGCGACGCCTTCTTATAAATTCTGAATTTGTTTCTGAAAAGCTCAAGTCTGACCTGTCTAAGAGGCGGATCAGTGGTTCTTTGAAAAGCTCGTCGTGCAGAGTGGAGGCGGCCCCTCATCCCGCCAAGCTCACCCGTCCACCAGGGAACATTAAAAGGTCGCCTTCTGGGCCATTTCATACAATTTTGTCAAGCTTTATTTAGTGAATCGACAATATGCTCAATGGCCGAATCAAGTTGATCGGTAGTGACAAAAGTAGAGCTGGCGTCCTCGCCGGAGCGAGCCAGCACGTCAGCCAGGCACTGACACAGCCTGTCGGAATTGAAATTGATGGTATCCAAGTACCGTGCATCGCAGTCCGTCCCATTGGGATGGCTGTACAAAAGGTGAAACTTAATAAGGTTGTGGTCGCTTGCTGTCAAACCAGACGTAACGCGCCAGTCATCCATCCTGCGAAGCAGTGCCGAGCATGCGATACTAATATCTATGTTGCTCTCGCCCCTATTGGAGGAGAATGTGAAAGGAAAGCCAGGCTGATTCAGCACATGCAGGTCATTAGCTGTCAAGAAGTTCTCCACAGAGACGCCACGTTCATTATTATCGACGGAATGCCATAACGGAGAGGCGGCATTGAAGTCGCCTAGAATAAGGACCTGTCTACCTCGCAGATGTGAAAATGTCGTGCTCAGCTCGGCCACAAAGGCATCGTCATCCGCGCAACTGGGTGCCCAGTAAACGCTTATGATATAGAATTCCAGGCCGGGTACTGCAATATGGGCGACCGCAATATGCGCACTCGAGAGTGGTCGAATAAAAAGCAAGTCAATATTCGGATTGAAGAGTAAAATGGAAGAAAATATCTGAGTTTCGGGCTCACATAAGCCGGCGAAACGACACCGCGCACCCAAGCCAGGTATACGGTATGCACCATCACCTGATCGGTAGGTATATGCTTCCTGAACCGCCACGACATCCAAGCGTCGCTCAACTGCTGCCACCAAAAGTTCCTGAGTAGGAATCCTTGCCCCATTCAAATTTATTTGCCCTATGCTGATGCTTGAAGAGCTAACAGCCATAGTCCGTATTTTGTATTTTTGACTCTACTCGCTTGAGATATATCGGACACTTGTTAGATGAAGCACCATGCTTGATGGCATCCCCTTTAAACCCAAACCGGACACAGTTGGCGCACTTGGCATTGTCGTCGGACTGATTCTTGCATGCCTTCGTCTCGTGATCTCCCGCACAGTGACCGCATTTGGCAGAGTTTGCGGCATCGCAACGCTCGGCAATGTGACCCAGTTGTTGGCACTTGAAACATGTTGTGATTCTGACATGATCGAAAATTTTACACGAAGCGAAATGCACATACGCAGATCCCCTCATCTTGAGCTCGGCCCTTGCTTTTGGATTTAATTCGATTATCCAGTTGCGCGTAGGCATGTCCCTACGGCCAAACGGAGCTACGACTCGGAATCCTACTTTCATGGCATTCCGTTGTTCGTCAGTAAAATCGGCAAAAGTTTGATCAATTAGACACTCCATAATGGACTTGTCATCATATTCATTAGGCAATCTCATGAGAGCCATCCTCGGCATCATACGACCCGCCTGCTGAACTTTCAACCCAGCTCCCTCAAGGACATCAAGTGAAATTTAGGATAAATCAGACTGTTTGGACTCAAAGCGGACATCGTTGTTGGACACCTTAGTGACCCTGTCAAAGGAGACACCAATATTGGAGGGCTTAATAGTAGCTTTAAGCAGGTCCTTGACCGCATCGCTAAACTTGAGCGAGTCATTGCCATCTTTTGGAAAAATCGTGACTACTGAACGAGGTATCAGCGTAACGTTCTTGCCAGCAGGGGTTCTCACCCTGTCAGGCCTTTGACTCGCGGGCATAGCAACTACCTCTGCACAAGTCCGCGGAGCAGCCTTAGACACTGCCTGTTCCTTGGTGGGCTGAAGTAAACGAGGCAGATTTTCGAGAGCCTGTTGAACTCCCTTAATTGAGGACAGGACCGTATCTTGGTCGCGTAATTGCTCGAAAGCGGACACTAGTTGGTTAAACATCTCATGCAACTTGTCAGCCCGGTTGGTCATGGTGACAACAGTCTCATCAGAGACATCATCAAGAGAAGAGATCTGCTCTTGCAGAATGTTTAGACAATCATTGAAATCAGAGGAAAACTTATTGAGAGTATCGCCATCCGTCAAATCCTTGAGATTCTTAGACACGGGAGGTGTCGCCACCTTCTTGCGCTTGGACCTGGAGCTCATCCCAGCCAGCAGTTATGCGCACCCTAGAGAAATTAAATCGAAAATAGAAGAGTAAAATCGCGGACTTTAAATTGATACCCCCGCCAAGGGGTATTGAAAAGAAGAAAGCCTGAAGGGCAGGAGCAGGAAATGGAAAACTGGATCGTACAAAAGGAAAAATTCAAGGAAGGCCTTTAGCCGCTGGTGGGCTTATTCCTAACGTCTAGCCCTGGAGCGGGGTGACAGCCCCAGGTAGAGAGGCCTTATGGCCACCAGTCGTTTCCACATTCACCACGAGGAGGTAGGCCCTGAGACTTTCGTGTAGAAAGGAACAAAACAATATCCCGTGTGATATTGAAAATGAAATTTGACTATTACCAGCACAGTTTAAAGCACAGCTCTATAAAAGGCGAAAGATTTATTCGCTTTGAAGAGAAACCAGAGTACCGTTGTTATAACAATCAAAATCAACAAATTTAACTCTTAGCTAAAAGATAACTGATCATTGATAAACCGGCCCTCAAGAGGATGGAGACAGAACGATGGCCATCATGGCCTCTCTTTATGCAAAATTTATTTGATCGCTCCATAGTATTTCATTTATATTACATTCTTACAATTCAATAAACTTGACTTAATTTATGTTGAATTTTCTGTTACGATCACATACAGTATATTAAAAAAAATCAAATAAATGAAAATTAAATAATAATAGATACTTAAGTCGAATTTCTACTTCGTTGCCATGAACTAGCGCCGTTTTTCGCATCGTCCTAGGGCATTAAAGTCCAATGTAGGCAACAAAAATGTTCCGGACCGAATTATGAGTTGCCTAACTTTGCACCCGGTTTTCAAACGACTCGAATTGCAATATTCAACCGATCGAAAAGTCGGACCGGTGATTCGAACTACCGGCGAATTTTTCCACACATTCGAATCAGGGCCCAGGTGCTCTAGTTTTCGAAATATCGACAAATTAGTCGGATCGATCGCACATTTAAGATGTCCGCTCCGATTCTTCGACCCAACTTATTTGTCGATATTTCGAAAATTGGAGCACCTGGACTAAAAGTGTTGTGAGGTTTCGAAAAGCTCTCGTTTCGCTCTTTGACTTTGGTTTAAAACTTTTTGCGATTATCGATCAAAAATTTTCAATCGACCATGTTTTGCTCCGAAAACTCAGTAAGAGCTCATTTGGAAGCTAAAAAAAAAAGAGTTGAAATATGCATGCAATATGCACGAAAAAGTTACAAAATATGCACGTTGTGGTTGCCATGAGTTGAATGACTCAACTTGTACATTGGAAAATAAATTGAATTCGAAATGTCCAACGTACCATTTCTATATTCTTTGTGCTCCAAAGTAGTGATTTGGGCTGTGAGTGTAGAGAAGATCATGTCGGATATAGTTTGGCACCTCTTCAAAATCTTACCAACCACAGGGTACTGTGATATTTTAAAAACGCGCCGAGAGGCGAAATGGGAGGTCTACATAGAGGTCTCCTCTTAGACCCATTGTGAACGGGACTTTTACCGCCGATCCGAATTCTATTCTGAATTCATTGAATCGATTGAAAATTACGATATGAGGGCCCTCATTACATGCGATAATTTTTTTCAATACATTTATTCTATCCACGCTTGAACCCCATTTTTCACGTACCATAAAATCTGCCTCAAATTTCAAATGTATAGGAAAAAGCCAATGACCATTTGTAGGCGGTGTTATTATGCACATGAACCGGCATTGAAATATGAAAATATTGGCAGTAACTTGTTTAAATTAAAGAAAAGAGAGCGGCATGTCGCAATATGTCTCGAGTCTTCCAACGTTTGTTAGAAGTTCGAAATTGTGGTGTTTGCTCTATTCTACAACTACATCATGTCGACTACACCAACCATCATAATCCTGTGCACCGTGAACAGTGTGAATTTTCCATTGAAACATGTTAAGGCTATAGTGAACCAATGATTTCCAAATTCTAAATTGATTGAAAGTGTGTGTAGACACGTTGTGAAGAAGATGGAGACCAAGAAGTACAGGATGTTTATTCAACAACGCTGCAAAGAAAATCCGGAAATCTTCCAATTCGTTACCTCAGAAGGAACATTGATGATGAAGAACTGAAAATCGAGAAAACATCTAAAATGTATAAATTGAATTCGATTGATAATGAGATGGATAATGCAGACACCACAGAAGAAAATGAACAAGACAAGAAATCAACGAAATAAATTTACCGTATCCCATCGTGCACAGAAGATTGGAACTGTTGACCTGCCCCTATTGCTTCAGATCAGATCAGATCCTGAAGTGTTCCACGCTACTTGAGAAAAACAGATTCATCATATTCTGTCTTCAAACGGAATGCATTAGGTGTTTGGACAATGTGAAAAAAATCCTGCGAAAGCGGCAAGACTTTATGCCGAAATGTACCCCAATCGAAGACATCCGAATGGAAAAGTATTCAGAAGCCTTCACCAAAAATTTAAAAACTGTTTTCGACATCCTCAGGCCCCGCCCGACATGGCTTTATACCTCGAGTCCACCACTTTTAGGACACTCTGTAGAGAGGGATTTCAAATCGTCTGGCACGCGGGTAAATTTACGCAAATCTTTACTGTTGATGGGTTCATCAACGTCCAGGATAATAATTTGTGTTAACTCGAAGGACATAAAGCCCAAATACAAGCGTAAAGCGATGTCGGTCTTAATAAATACTTCCACAATCAAGCAAAAGAACATGGCCGACCGCTCGGTCGTAGAGTCATGTTACCGTTCGAGCTCAAGATGCTATGAAGGTAGTTTTTGTGCACCATAATCCGAAACCTTTCATGGCAACTTTCTTTTTCCTACATTTGGCAAAACGTGAAGACCCTTCGCTAAGGTCTTACCTGCTATGCATTGTAGGAAAATTAGGAGGGCGGACCAGCTTTAAAAGTCAAATGTCGGTAGTGGCCGCGCGTCTACTATACCTGTGATGACCGTCTATGAATTTATTATTTTTCTTTTCATACAGTAATAAGAGGGTTGAACGGCTCTGAAAAACAAAGGAGGGAAAGAAATCTGCGGCGACTATACGTATATGCGTAGGAACAACAAGGAAGTAAATGTCAGAAGAGCCGGTAATCCCCAGTTCAACGTCGAGAATCGATGGATCGTACAAACCATACAAACCATTTTCACATCTATTTTGAGATTTGCATTGGCAACAGCTCAGTTAAATATATTCTCAAATGCGACGATTAAATTCGTGTACACATAAACGTTGAAAGGACAACACCCTTGGCTTCGTCTTTTGCGTAATGATACATTAATGATGGCTTCTATTATTCTGAGAATGAAATGAAATGAGAATTTGCTAAAATGTATGCAAATCTATATTTCATCATCCTCGTAAATGATAAGGATAACTACAAACTTGCAGTTTCACTTCCCAATAATAATTGTTGCTAGGCTAATTTTAACAACAAGATTCTTTAAAGGTGAAGGTTCATAATGAGATAGTTACAATCTTGCAGTGATTTCCTTCTATAAATACAAATCAAACCTTCACAGTTGACAGTTGAAATCATCAGTCCAACGACAATAATAGAACCACCATCATGATCAATGTAAGTAATTTATGTCAATTATATATTTATTTTTTTAGTTTACATCAAAATCCATTATATTCAGGCACCATTCATCTTCGACGTCCAGGGGTTTCAGTACAAGACCTGTGAATTCCTGGGGAAGGAAATCGCAATGCTGGATACGACCAATGTTACGGTCAAGCATACGATCATGAAGATGCCGTTTCCGTTGGCGTTCCTCACTAATAAAGTGAACATCCATATGGCAATAACAACGGCCCGAGTCCACGGACTGAAGTGGACGTCGGTGGAAAGGGAAACGAAGAAATTATTGGACTATGAAGACCTTGGTGGCTTCATAAAATCCTTCATTGGACCAAGGGAGACGGGTACCATTCTTATGAAGGGTGAAATGGAAAAGAAGTGGCTGAGTAAATTCGTGAAGAACAAAATTATAACTTTGAGCAAAATTCCAACTTATCCACAATTTTAATAGGTCGAAGATCGTGGTTGTGATTGCCATGATTTCGATAATTTAGCATGTTCTTTAAAAAATGTAAAATATCTTCATCATTATTGCAAACTATCAAGACTCGTAGACTTCAAAAAATATAGAGCATCAATCCAACAACGACCACAACCACAATAAAAAACCACCATCATGATCAATGTAAGTAATTTTGTTAATTATATATATATTTATTAGTTCACATCAATATCCATTCTTATTTAGGCCCAATTCATCTTCGATGTCCAGGAGTTTCAGTACGAGACCTCTGAACTCCTTGTGAAGGAGATCGCCATGCTTGACACGACCGATGGAACGGTCAAGCATACGATCGTGAAGATGTCGATTCCGTTGGCGTTCCTCACCCATAAAGTAAAAATCAAGATGGCACTAACAACGGCCGGAGTCCACGGACTAAACTGGACTTCGGTGGAAACGGAAACGAAAAAAATTTTGGACTATGAAGACCTTGGTGGCTTCATAAAATCCTTTATTGTACCAAGGGAGACGGGCACCATTCTTATGAAGGGTGAAATGGAAAAGAAGTGACTGAGTAAATTCGTGAAGAACCCAATTATAACTTTAAGCAAAATTCCAACTTCTCCACAATTTGCATGGCTCGGAAATTGTCGTTGTGATTGCCATGATTACAATAATAATTTAGCATGTTCTTTAAAAAATGTAAATTACATTCATCGTTATTGCAAACTATCAAAACTCGTAGACTTCAAAAAATATAAAGCATCAATCGCATCAATCCAAGAACGACCACAATCACAATAAAAGACCACCATCATGATCAATGTAAGTAATTTTTGTTAATTATATATATTTATTAGTTCACATCAATATCCAGAGTCCACGGACTGGAGTGGACGTCTATGAAAACGTAAAAATTATTGGACTATGAAGACCTTGGTGGCTTCATAAAATCCTTCATTGGACCGAGCGAGACAGCTACCATACTCATCGAGGGTCACATGGAAAAGAACTGGCTCAGCAGACTTGTAAATAACGAAAATATAAGTTTGGAAAAAACTTCCAAGCTATCTAACATGTCCATTTCTTAAAACCATGTTGAAATCTCTGCCATGAGTTCAATGAAATAAAAATAGACGTAAAACATGATTAATTATTATTTTTCGTTACTAGCACTCTCATTACATGAGAATTATTTACAATGTAAGCAATCTTTCATCATCCTTGTGAATAAATAAGATAACTACATAAGTTGCATTATTTTTATTTTTTCGACTATAAATCGAACGCTTATATTGCATCAAACACACACTTTTAGAAATATCAGTCACGGTTTTAACATAAAAATATATAACCGAAAATCAAAAATGTCCAAAGTACCAACTATATATTCTTTGTGCTCCAAAGTAGTGAATCGGGCTGTGAGTGTAGAGAAGACCATGTCGGACTTAATTTGGCACCTCTTCCAAATCTTACCGACCACAGTATACTGTGATATTTTAAAAATGCGCCGAGAGGCGAAATGGGAGGTATACATAGAAGAGGTCTCTTCTTCAGCTAATTGTGAGCGGGACTTCTATAACCGATCTGAATTTTATCTTGAATCGATTGAATCGCTCGAAAATTACGATTTCGGGGCGCGTATTACATAATTTTTTAAATACATTTATTCTGTTCAAGACTGGACACCATTTTTCACATATCGTAAAATTTGCTTGAAATTTAAAATGTATAAGAAAGGACAAATGAGTATTTGCAGGCGGTGCTACTATACACATGAAACAGTATTGAAATATGAAAATATTCGCAGTAATTTGTTCGAATTAAGGAAAAGTGTATAGCATGTTGCAATATATGTTTCGAGTCTAGCAAGGTATGTGAGAACTCCGCGATTCTAGTGTTCGTTTTGTATAAGGCATCCTCTCTTTAGCGTGGAACGGTATAAGGACTGCTGTGCACGCACTCACAGAAAGTTTGTTTGTTTTATGAAATTTGATATCTTGGTGGAGTCGAACAACGAAACCGGACACAGGTAACTCCAGGCGACAAGAAAGTGAAGCGTAATATCACTTCACAATCAGCACAAGACACGTATTGGAATGAGGTCGCAAAGATGTTGAAAAATTGGAAGTAAGAAAGAATCACAAAAACAGGGACGCTGTGAGATTGCAAACCACCTTTTCGAATTGCTTGACTGATGACTATTCAGGCACTCGAGGGAATTTGAGAAACTGTCAAGGGAAAAATTCCACATTTGTGGCCTAAGTCACTTGATCAAGACGCCCTTGAAAACCCTTCTACTGAACTGACCAATAAAATCAAAGAAGATTATGGAATTGAAGTAACATCGAGGACGGTGAGAAACCGCCTAATAGATGCCAAACTCTTTGGGAGAAGGCCAGCAAAGAAACCTCTTCTATCCGAGAAAAACCGGAAGGCCCGATTGGAATTCGCTGAAGCTCATCTGAAATGGATGATCAACGAATGGAAAAGAGTAGGTGACACACTAAATATAAATTGAGAATTCAGAATTTAATGACCATTGTGTCTAGGGTATTACACGTGGAGAAAGCATAGCCCCGTGAATTTCGCCGGAATTATATTTTTATGTTTTTATTTTTAAATCTGAATTGTTCTAGGTTGTAATATATACTGATTACGATGATGGCTGCTGATCGCGTTGTGGCAGAGTTCATACTTGCCGATTTGATAGAAGCAGAGGAAGAAATGGAGGGTTTTCAGCAGAAGTTTGTTGATTATGGTGGGAAAAATCCATTCGAAATTCTGACGGAGGAGGAATTCAAAAAAGTTTTTCGTCTCTCCAAAGATCTTGTGAGATCGTTGATCGAGATGTTGACGCCAATTTTGTTACCCGCCATGGTCAACGCTAGAAGATTAACGGTGGAAGAAAAGGTATAACGGTAACCAAAATTTATAGGAATCCAATTATTCATAAATAATTGAACAGGTTTTAACGGGGCTGCGTTTCTTTGCCACCGGAAGCTACCAAGCGAGTACCGGGAACGACACATGGCTGAAATGGAAGCATTACGCAATCGGTAGAAAACAATAAATGACAAAAAAATTAATTAATTTGTTAATGTACGTTTATTTATTTTGTTACAGATTTGCGAATCACAATCAGTTTCCGGGTGCAATAGGATGCATCGACTGCACGCATGTAGCAATTATAGCTCCTTCGGGCGATGTCGGGGCTGAGTTTCCGGAACACATTTACGTGAACCGGAAACGATATCACTCCATAAATGTTCAATTCGTGATGCTCGTCCCGACACCCCGGAGGATCGTTTCAACACAGCGTTCACGAGAATCCGCAGTACGATCGAACGGTGTAATGGAGTGTTGAAGAGCCGCTTTAGGTGTCTATCAAAACACAGGGTACTCCATTACACCCCGACACGGGCATCCAATATTATAAATGCCTGCGTCGTGTTGCACAATATGTGCATCGAAGCAAATGTGCCATTGGTTGTGGATGAAGAAGAGGATCTGTTGGTTGCAGTGGGAGAAAATGACGATCTTCCACTAGATCCAGCAAGGCGTGCAGCAAATCCTGATTTGGAAGCTAAGCGCAACCTTCAGCAGCGCATTGTCCAGAATTATTACCAGCAATGATGAAATAAAACACATTTACAAGGTTTACTGATTTTTATTAATTATATGCCTAATGAGGTCTTCTTGAACGGCCATTGATCTCTCTATTAAAGATAAACTCCCTTCTTGGACAGCCAATGACCGTTCAAGAAGAGACAGCTTTCTCTCCTCGATGGCACATTGCCTTTCATGAGCTTTTTGGTATTCTTCCGCGAAGGTCTCCGACTGCCTCAATCTTTTCGCCCTTATGGTGGACGTCGTCCGGGAAGCGGCGGCGATGGGGGCGGTTTCGATTGAGACAACGGAGACAGTGGCGGCGGCGACAGGGGCGGCGGCGACGGTGACGACAGGGGAGGTGTCGATGGAGGCGGTGGCGACAGCTTTAAATAATTTCATTTTTGATATTGCCACGGAATTTTTAAATAAAACCTTACCCGTCGCAGGAGCCCCTCCAAAATTAAAAGTCCGCTCGGGCAACCTCACATGTTGGTCCCCCAACAATGAAGTTTGGGAGACCGTCTCCAAAATGGCTGTGTCCTCTTCGGTTAGGGTGACTCTGATGGGGTCGACACCTCCGCCTGTCGAAATGATAGATCAGGAAAGCTTTTTGGAGAAATATAACAGCGTCGTTTCAGAAATGAGAGGATCTTTTGATGATGACTTGGGTGCAGAAGGTGAAGATACAGGAAGTAATAATCAAGAATCCAAATCAATTGATGAACACCAAAAGTCGGGAAATGTTGAAGACTTAATGGATTCACCAAACTCACATTTTGAAGATAGAAATAATCAATCACCAATGAAACGAAATCTTAAAGCAGTGAGAAAAAACCTATTTCATTCTCCATCTCGTATGTATTTATTATTTTGAGGCCAGCGACTCTTGGAAATTAAACGACATTGTGTGTTATAGGTGCAACATCGCATGATTCATCACCTGCTCGTTCATCTACATATTTGTTTTGTTTTTCAGCCATTTCCCAATACAAAATAATAACAGCCCTGGTATGTTCAGTATGGTGATCAATATTTTATTTATTAATGTTTGTTAATTTTCCAGAAATAATGTTATTATTTGTGAAGAAGATTCACTAATACGTTTCACTTTAATTTTTGATGTTTTTTTAAAATTCATTGCATTAAATCATGTGCCAGAATTTATTTTGAATTTCCAATATAATGTTCTTATTTTTTAAGTAAGAATCATTTATTGATTATTGTATATTAAGAATTCATCATAAACACCAATTTTTTTACAGAGTTGGGACAATTATGAAACAAACAAATGAATTATTTGTGAAGATATTTCAGTGAAAATTGAGAAAAACTACCTAATCGCGATACCGTATCGGATTATGAAAAATTGAAATTGTTGAATATTATCGATAAAAATGTACCGTTGCCCATCGTGCACAGAAGATGGGAGCTGTTCACCTACCCGCTGCTGCCTCAGAACAACTCATTAACGTGGGTCCTGAAGTCTTCCACGCTGCTAGAGAAACCCAGATTCATCATATTCGGTCTTCAAACAGAACGAGATAAGAATTTAAAAGTTAATACGAGTCAATTCGATCAGTACAAATTGAAAGACGTAAAACTATATTTGAATTCTCAATCTTATCCGTACGAGATAATGAACCTCGATTTTACCAATGGTCACATTTCATTGGCCTATAAGATGTGCGCCAGTTTCCAACAAGCCTACTACTGCAATAGAATGGGAAAATGTCAGCCATTATTTAATCCCAGCGAGTATACATCAAAAAAGCCATTGATCGTTATGGATTGCAGTCATCAAAATGAGGTAGTGAAAACAGGTACGATTGACGCCCGTCTCAAATTCGAAACTAACGACGTGCTCAAGGACACCACAGCATATTGTTTAGTGATTCATGAACAATGTGCTCAATATGAACCACTCACTGTGCGACTTTTGTAGATATAAAATCCAATGTACAGCCATCATTTTGTTCAGTTTAGTTTAAAAAGTGAGTGAGTGACTGAGGGCTGATAAAAAAATGTTCATTATTGACATCCAAGATTTCCAATAAATGAGTTCCGATTTCTTGGTTAAGGAGATTGCTATACTGAATACAACCAATGGGTCACATAAGCATGCAATTGTGAAATTACCGTTTGAATTGTTGAACTTCGCAACCAACAAAGTCGAGAGACACATGAAATGGACAACTTCGAACGTTCACGGATTGGAATGGTCATCGGATCCTAAGAAGGAAACCTTAAATTATGAAAGTCTTGATGACTTTATAAAATCTTCATTCGTCGAAGTGTATGATCAAAATCTTACGATTCTCATCAAAGGCAATCAGAAAAAGCAGCGGCTCAGCATGTTGATTGATAACGAGATAATCGATTTTGATTAAACTTTAAATTATTCCACATTTTGGTTACTGAAGAGCATGCTCAAATCCGTACATTGTGGATGTCACGAAATCGTTGATTTGAAATGTGCATTAGGAAATGTCTATTTTATTTATTGTTATAACAAGTTATGATGAAATAAAACCAAACACTATATGATTATTGCTTTTATTATTTTTTATTCATTAATACTTTTAATATTATTATTATCTGATGGAGTCTCATTATTTTCCTTTTTCTCTTTTCCTTCAAGTATGTTTTTTCTTTTGTTGGGCTTTTGTTGGAACGTTTTTCTTCCTCTTCTTATTACTTTTTTTTTACCAATTCTACCAATTCGTTACATAAGGGGAAATATTGCCAATGAAGAGGATCTGAAAATCCTGGAAAGGACATCTAGAATGTATGAACTCAGTTCGCTTGATGAGGCGATGGATAATGCAGAGACACCACAAAAGAAGAAAATAAAAAAGAAGAGGGAAAATCAATTACGCTTGAAGGCTCCGGCTAGAATGATTGAAGAAGCGGAAGAGGAGGAAGAGGAGGAGAGCGACACGAGAGTTTTCCAAAACCTCAAAGCACTTTTCTCTTTTTCTTCAAGTATATGTTTTTTCTTTTGTTGGGCATTCGTTGGAACGTTTCTCTTCCTCTTCTTATTACTTTTTTTTTAACAATTCTACCAATTCGTTACATAAGGGGAAATATTGCCAATGAAGAGGATCTGAAAATCCTGGAAAGGACATCTAGAATGTATGAATTCTGTTCGCTTGACGAGGAGATGGATAATGCAGAGACACCTCAAAAGAAGAAAATAAAAAAAAAAGGGAAAATCAATTACGCTTGAAGGCTCCGGCTAGAATGATTGAAGAAGCGGAAGAGGAGGAAGAGGAGGAGAGCGACACGAGAGTTTTCCAAAACCTCACAACACTTTTGGTTCAGGTGCTCTAGTTTTCGGAATATCGACAAATTAGTCGAAGTGATCGGAAAGATAAACGTGGAGGGGGAGTGTGTATCTGTGTTAAAAACTCACTTGCCTCATCTTTTTCCATTTCCTATAAAGAGGGCATCTTTTCCTAATCAAATTCGCTACGGTTGACATTTTCTAGTCCCAACTTTTCTTTCTCCCTAGTCTGTGTATATAGGCCGCCCGACTCGGTTTTGACTTAGGATACCGAATTATTCAATTTCATGTCCTCCAAATGCTGAGACTGTAGTAACTTGATTATGACAGGCGATTTCAACTTCCCACATATACAATGGCCTCTTCCTTCGTCGACGGAACGCCCCAGCGACAAGCTTTCTATGGACCTGGTGTCTGATAATAACCTTGAACGGCTTGTCATGGTTCCCACCAGAGCCCGATCAAATCAGACCTCCTGGACGCTAGACCTGTAGTGGGACCACGAGCTCTCGATATCGATAACCCCTTTCCCCTCTTCGCTTCACCTGACCAACAAACTTTCTCCTCGACTAAAAGTCGATACCATGAGGAACTTATCGATCACGGGGGTGAAATTACTCTTGCTTAACGTATATCAAAGATGGCGGGTCTTCCAGGCAAATGTGGGGGAAGCGTTCAAATTTTTATCCAATGAAAATAGATTTTATTCGCGCCAGTTTCGGGCGTGCATAGCTTCGAGTTCGTGATGCAGATGTCCCAGCTGTTTTGTGCTCCGTGTTTGCAGATGGCGGATGGCGTCGTAAACAACAGCAACAGGTCGTTTCTGATTTTGTTAGCTTTTCGCCTTTGTGACATGTGAACATGTGAACACATTAAATGTAGTACACTTGCATTTCATTTGTGACATTTTGGGAGATTTCTATCGAAGGTAAGAAATGTTACACATTGCCTTTCTAACCACATCATTTTCTTACTTAGTGAGGCACCACAAATAATCGCACCTGGGTCACTGTGGTTGCCCTCGTGATTAAAAAATCAAAAGACTGTGATTACTTTTCATCATTCTCCTCGTCCTCCCCGCTCTCCTCGCTCTCCTTCTCCTCCTCCACTTCCGCCTCTTCAATAATTCTAGCCGAAACCTTCAAGCGTAATCGATTTTCCCTCTTCTTTTTTATTTTCTACTCTGGGGGTGTCTCTGTATTATCCATCTCCTTATCGAGTGAATTGAATTCATACATTCTAGATGTCCTTTCCAGTATTTTCAGATCCTCTTAATTGTCAATATTACCCCTGATGTAACGAATTGGTAGATTTCCGAAATTTCTCTTCAATGTTTTGGCCTTGGGTGAGTAACTCAGATGAATGAACATTCGGTTTTTCTTAGTTTCCATTTTCTTCACACCGTATCTACACACACACATTCAATCAATTCAAAATTTAGTTTGAAAATAAAATTTCAAACACTTACTGAAATAATTGTTCTATGGTAACTTCAAGATTTTTCATTGGGAAGTTCAGACTGTCTATGGTGTAGAAGATTATAGTGGTTGGTGGAGTCGCCATGATGTGGTTGTAGAATCGTCGAAGAGTGAACTTTAACTGTGCAGTTCACTTAACGCGATCGTGAATTTATACAAAATATTGTCTGAACTTGCCAATATTCTTTGGTAAGTTCATCCTTATTGTTTAAAAAAGTGCATTATGAAAACAAATTCGATATTTCATCAGCTTCGTAAATGATTAAGATAACTACAAAATTGCAAATTTACTTCGTAATTACTATATTGAAACTTTTATAAGTGATAGTTCCAAATAGATAATAACTACAAAGTCATCGTTTACATTCCCAATAATAATAATTTCAATAACAAGGTTTTTTATGTCAGAGTTCATGAGATAGCTAATAATTTCTTCCTATAAATACACTTGAAAAATATTGAAGAGAAAATTAACAAAAATGGATCAACTCCAACAACAACAACACCAGCCGTCGCTACTATAACAAAAGCACAAAAGATAAAAGATGAGCCACCAATCGAAAAGAAAGTCCCAACACGCATAAAGAGTCTTGAAGATGAAGAAGTTTTCACATATGATGGCAATGAAGAGGAAAAATATGAAATTGATGAATTGGAATCATTACAAGTGGATAAAATCTTATCACCCGTCACACCTCTCAGGCGTGATTTTCCTACAGAAGCTCTAGCAGCAGCCACCACCAGTTACAGTCCATTGGTTCTAAATGAATACTTGGAACAGTACAGTTCCTTACCGAGAAAGTACATTTCTGAAATGATGACGGACACTCTTAGTCATGCCTTTGATAAAAAATATGGAATAAGACATAGAGCTGAAGACAAAACGTTCCACATTGGTGATTCAACAGTACACATTGACGGTTCTGATATCATTTTCATATCTAAGCGCTTCCACGAGTTATATGTAGATTCAACATTTCCCATGCATGCTGGATGTGCCTAGACTAGCCTTCAGCATTTATGCTTCTTAAGCTTATTTTGTTTTCGTCGCCTAGACTGTAAAAAGGCCAACTCAGTCTTGTAAGTTTATTCATAGAATAAAGACAACAAATTCGCACTTCCTTCTATTTTTTTATCCATTCGCGATAACCCGAACGTAACTCACGGGACCATAGGATTATATGAACTCTTATTCAAAAAAGATCCTCACTCTTACACAACAGACGATCTCAAAGCGTACAGGGAAATCATACTGAAAAGTAATGCTCATAAACGCTACTATCAAGCTAATCAACAAATAGATGGAAGCAAATTATTAAAGTATAGGAAAATCATAGCGCCTCTGATTAATAAATCCTCAAAGGAATCGACTGGTGGCACTGGGCTCCTCAAACAAGTCAATAACAAAAATATTGACTACATCTGGTGGGATGATCCTAATGAAGTCACTAAAAATATGGAATAAGTATTAAAAATACAATCTCCACAAAATCTACAGACCGATATGGGTAAGGAATTTTTCAACAATCAATTTCAAGCCTTGATGACGAAATACAAAATCAATCACTACTCTTCCTACAGCGAAAAGAAAGCTTCAATTGTAGAACGTGTGAATAGAACACTGAAATCACTAATGTGGAAAGAGTTCAATTATCGTGGCAATTATGAATGGATGAAATTCTTAGATGAAATCGCAAAAAATCATATTAAAACCGTGGACTTGAATACAAACTTCAACGTAGGAGATCACGCTCGAATTTCCAAAGTCAGAGGAACTTTCGATAAAAAATACGAACCCAATTGGTCCGCTGAAATATTCACAATTTCAAAAATTCAATTAACAAATCCACTCAGGTTTCATTTGCAAGACGCCAACGGTCAAGTCATCAAGGCGGGATTTTAGAGAGCAAATTCAAAAAGTTAAATACCCCGACATTTATTTAGATGAGAAAATCATCAAGAGAAGTAAGAATAAAGTTCTTGTGAAGAGGCTCGATATGAATTCAGCACACAACAGCTGAATCAACAAAAATTACGTTGTTTAGGGCCAACTGCACCGCTTTCGCTTAAAAATTTAAGCTGGGCTTAAACCATGACTACGATTGTTGACAACAATTGTTGCCATGGTTTAAACCTAGCTTGAATTTTTAAGCGGAGGCGGTGCAGTTGGTCCTTAGTATTCCAATTTTCATCGAAATGCCGGTTCCAGCCAAATTTGTTTGCAGCCGATGCAAAGAAGAAACGGAGAGACCGGGATTGTGCCTAATCTGTGACTACCAAAAATCACTAGGATATAAGCATATTAGATTAAGTTAAAATTGTAGATTTTCTTCTAATTAAAGCCCGATATGATTTTATTAGCGTTTCATTCCAATTACCTCCTCAAACTCAAACTCTCCTGATACTCGGCACATACAAATAACATTCGATTTAGGCCGTTTCGGCTCGAGGGTGAGTCAGGCCAGTCTGGGCAGGCTAGGCTGGGCAGCGAGGGTAATCTCATCAAACTACCCCACGCTGACCATTCAACGCCCTCTACTGGACATTTTTTTTTCTTCTGCACACCGTATGCCTTCAACGGCCACATCGACTGACAGCCTCTGGGCATTGCTTCCAACAACCACCGGAATGACCTTGAAAAAAAGTCTCTGGTCATTGACGATTTCTGCACACCAAGAAGTGGACTTTGGACCCGAAGAAGTGACCTCTGACCTCGGTCGCACTGTCTCGGACGCAGACTCGGATGGCGATGTGAGACTCGGATGGCGCTGTCCCAGAACCCCCCCAGCTTTACTACTACTGACGTTTAGCCGAGATGCGAACCAACGCTGCCAGCTACACGCTCCAGTGTTGCCAACTCAAAATAGGAAATCCAGTAGATGGCGCCACAAGTTATAACACGCGCGCATGCCCTATTCATCCTAAAATATAAGGCCGCTTGAAATTTACAGCCGGCATCGGTTTTTCCGACTTGATCCTCAAAACAGACTGTGCTCGTCTCTCGACTACTAGTTCTGCCAGAGTTTCTCCACCACCCGCTTACCCTCGGTAAGTTTTAAGGGGTTTTTCCCTTAGGAGTATTTCTCCGCTGGTTTTCTGCTGGTTTTCTTGGTTTTCTGCCAAGTTTCCCCTGAATTAGACGGAGTATCTCTCCACCTTAGGAGTTAGGTCGTTATTTCCGTATTTTGGGACCGCGAAATTAGTTTCATTTTTCACTTTGAACATAATGAGAGGTTTCGAATGTCACGCGAATGTGTGAGCTTTCTTGAAAATAGACAGACACATATTGAGCCCGCGTTTAGTGAGAGTTGTTACTCTCTCAGTGAGGGAGAAGATCGAGATCTCCTTGCGATCCTTGGGCAGCGCTGCTTATTATCATTACGTCGCAGAAATGGTAAATGTGAAGAAAAGCACGGTTTGCCGTGAACTGCATGCGTTTGTGGACGCCGTCAATGCAGTATTGTTGCGGGAGTTGGTGAAATGGCCAGAAAGAGATGCCGAGATGCAGGCAGTCGTAGATGGATTTCGACAAATAGCCGGGATGAATAACGTTTTTGGATGTGTCGATGGAACGTTGATTAAAATAGACGCACCGCCAATAGACGA
Organism: Salpingus planirostris; assembly: GCA_949788335.1. NCBI lineage: Eukaryota > Metazoa > Arthropoda > Insecta > Coleoptera > Salpingidae > Salpingus > Salpingus planirostris. Next base: position 135,229 of record CATKUT010000014.1, on the reverse strand, counting down.
GCAATTTTATGTCGATCGAAAAGGAGATCATTCCATCACTTGCATGCTCGTTTGTGGACCCGATTGCAAGTTCTACTATGCAGATGCAAACTGGTCCGGAAGTGTGCATGATTCGCGAGTTTTCCGGACTAGTGCACTATGTCGGTTGAAGGCCGGTTGGAGGCCAATACCAAATGGCATCCTCCTGGGAGACAGTGCCTATGGGTTGCTCACTTACTTGATACCGCCAGTTGCGAGGAATCCGAACGATCCGGCAGAAGAGAGGTTCCTCAGAGCACATAAGTCGACTGGGCGGATTGTCGAAAACAGCATCGGAATCTTGAAAGAGAAATTCCTATGTCTGAATCATCTGAGAGTGGAACCCGATTTTGCAGCGAGAATTACCTACTGCTGTGGCACTCTGCAATCTTTCGCGGAAAGATGTAGAAATCGCTGTTCCGCCTCGAGCGAACGATAAGATTTCTGAACAGCAAGAGGAAGATTAGAATGGAGATGATGAAGATGATGTTGAGGATGTTGAACTGCACGCTCACTGAAAACAAATCACGAAAATTATTCAGACACTTGGGAAAATTCAAAATATGAAATCATTACTTACTTAATTTATGCATCCGTATGTTTTTGTTGACGCTTAGCCAATTTGATACTTGAGAAATCCGTGAATGAATGCTGTGCAAACGGTCATTCATATTTAAAAATTGTTTCCAATGTTTTCTCTCTGAAAAAAAAAATTGACACATCAAGGGCCAGTTGTACAATCATAAGTTTACTCCTGGATCACCAAACCCAAGAGTTAGGTAGTGACTCTGGTTCAGAGAGGATTCAGTTGTACGATCACTTTTTGAACGCTGGTCAATCGAACCCGAGTCAAGTGAGGGTGGTAGTACGAATTCCCCTAGATATAACTAAATATGGTGATAAGCGTTGTAGTATGTTAAAAATGTCAACTCAGTAACCCCACTTCTTGTGTCGTGTTTGGTTAGTTTGTTTATATTGTTGATTGTTGTGCATCTACCTGTATACGTCATCAACCCGCGGTTTCTACCTGTGTGTACCGGTCTTATCTCAGGTAGCATCTGTGTGAAAAAAACAATGGAAAAAAGGTCGGTGCATTTCACCCCAAACGAAGAGGGTTTATTGGTGACTTTAGTTCAGAAATACAGCGAGGTTTTTGAGTGCAAGAAAACGGATGCAGACAATAACGCCGAAAAGAAGGCCTATTGGAAAATAGTGGAAAGCGAATTCAACGCTCAATGTGGCGAAAATCACAGGTCAAGCATGGTGTTACAAAATAAGTATAAGAACTTGAAAAAGAGAACCAAAAAAAAACTGGCCGATGAGAAATGCTACTCAATCGGCACCGGGGGTGGCCCGTCACAGAAAAAAAGCGAGGTCACCGATGTGGATGCCACGTTAATTACCATGCTTGGTAGCCAAATGACAGGCCTGGAAAGCCACTTCGATGATGATGCGATCCAAAGTGAAGGTAAAGTGATCAATAGATATTTACGCATAAACAAAACTATATAATAATAATTACAAAAATTAACTTGGTTGCGTCGAGACCAACCAGAGGTAGAACCACAGTTTATCACAATCAGTTCAGTTACAGTCGTGGCAGATAATCCGGCGAGTGAAGGTACGGACATGACTATTGAATACAGACACATGTTTTTCTATTTTTATTCTTGTCAGAAGCTCACCCAAGCACCTCTGCTGAACGATCTGATTGGTCATCTCACACGCCGCAAAAATTAAAAATGTCCAAGGCCAAAGAACTCCAGGTGCCTCGAGAACAATACAGAAGAGGGCCAAAAAATAAAATTGTGAAGTCAATCTTGTCATATGTGGAAGAGAAGATTGAGAGCAACACTTCCAAAACCAATTTTTTATTGGAAGAGCACAATCTGAAAATGAAACTCATGCAGGAAAAACATGAGCAGGAGATGCGCTTTCCGGCTGAAGAACATGACCTCAAAATGCGGATTTTGCAACAACTCATGCACGAATAAAATTTTGTTTATTATGGAGTGATAGTTTTTTACCCTAAATTTACAACTCATAACAGCCCTGCAAAATAGGTTATTAATGCTTGTATTGTCATGTTGTTTTGTTGATCTCGAGCCCCATCATTGGGATTGAAGGCATCTGCTGCCTCCATTTCGCGAATTTGTGCGTCCGCTTCCTCGGCTAGAGGTGGTTGATTTTCTCGGTTCACACAAGCTATATTATGAAGGACGGCTGTGGCAATTATCACAGGCTCGATCAATTCGCTCTTTAACCGGATTCCTAAGGCCAATATTGGAAAACGACGTTTTAAGATTCCAAAACACCGTTCGATAGGGTTCCTGGTCCGAATCTGCGACTCGTTGAACAAGTGCTCTGCTGGGGTTACAGGGTTTCTCAATGGGGTTATGAGAAATGGTCGTATTCCATACCCGCTGTCCCCCACAAGGACGTTGTCATGAATCTCGCCATTTTCGAATCTAGCTCGAATAGTGCTCATGTTGAAAATGGTAGAATCATGACTCGCACCTGGCCATCGACACATAATATTGGTGATTTTTAAAGAAGATTCACACACACAATGTACATTCATTAAGAAATATCTTTTTCGATTCCTGTAAATTTCGGCATTGTCTCCACCCGGAGATTGGATTTTCACGTGGGTGCAGTCGATAGCTCCTATACATTTTGGAAAACGTGCCAATCTATGGAATCCTACACGTGCTTCAGCCAACATTTCTTGGGTATTTGGAAACTGGATATGGGTTGGTCTCAACCGTGCAATTGCAATGGTAACCTGGTGGGCAATACGACTTGCGGTAGATTTATGAATGCCAATAAAATCTCCAACTGCAATCAACATCGAGCCACAAGCAAGAAATCACAGCGTTAATAACAGTTTATTTTCCGCGCTGACAGCGTGATTTCTGCAAAATAGGTGATGGAAGTAAAGTGATCAAAACAAACACAGAGCAATGACGTCCCGTATTTCCTCCAGAACTTCATTTACACTCGGTTTCGTCAAGCGAAATCTATCGAAAAACTCTTCATCGGACCACTTTTTGAAGTGATTTTCTGTTTCTCTAAAAACTTGTGGATTTCTTCGTAGACCATTATTGACGGACCTTATCAGGTCCAGCATTTCCTCATCATCGGTCAGATCAATTTCATTTAGAGGATCCATCACACAGGCACAGATATCTTTTACTTTGAACAACTGACGTGTCGCGTTTTCGAATTGTATTTTCCAGAAAGTGAGGTTAAGTTCACCCTAATCCTGGGTTAACCCAACAAAATCCGTGGGTAAACATGCTTGAAGTTCACCCTCGAGCTAACTCGAGGTCTTCGGTCGTACAACCGAAAAAATCACTTGACTCGGGGTTTACTCCAGAACCGAGTTTAACCCGCGATTGTACAACTGGCCCTAAAGGATCTCTCTTCGTGCAAAAGATTTTCTGGGAACGAATTTATTTGTGATCATCCGATGATTCACTTAGCCAACCAGCAGCCTGTTTGTGAAACACTGCTTAAGACTGGCAATTTCGAAAAGTTACCCGAAGACTGTGTCACCAGGACAGTCAAAGCAACTATGAAAATATGGCATAGACTTAACACGAATCAATGGCTCTCCATATAAACGAAACCGACTATCGGTTCCATCAGCTGTTCAACAACCAATAGCCAATTCATCGATGTCGAGCTTAATGGAACAGGGGCCCGTTCCCCAGCTTTACTAAGATTAGTAAAGTAAACGGCGCGCACATGAATCAAATGAACGCGCAACTTTACAATTGTAACTACATGCTCAACATAAACCTCAATACAGATGATTGTTGCATTGACAAAGTTAAGTATCTTCAAACTAATCTTGAGATGGAATCAATAAAGATTAGTAATCTTAACCTTGACGAACTTAGACATTCGCAACACAAGTTACAACAGTTTGATGAGATAATTTAGAAGAATATTAATAAACCATTCATCGTACAGCATACCCGTTGGAATGATGTCGCATTGGGAGTAATCATAATCATCGTTCTCCTAATTGTATTATAATGTTGCTGCTGTCGTTGTTGCAATTGCCGTTGGTTACCCTTCATTGGAAAATACTTTCCTAAGGATCCAGGACTTCTTGGAGTATGTATCAACAGCCACAACGTAACCAATAGTCGAATTAATTCACACGAACTACCAAACCGTCGTATCAATCAGGATGGTGATCAACTATCTACCACAGTTTATTACGATAGAAGATCTTCACCCATCAGAGCTCACGTCGATCTTCCGCGTTCACGCCGATCCATCGATCGTCCCAACTCAACATCTTCACGCGTTTCAAGGTGTTAAAATGTGCAAAAATGCTTCTTTGTGTTTTATGGTCATTCTTTTAAAATAAAAGTGTTGTGTGCGCAGAGAAAGTTCAGAATTAAGTTACAATTTCTTTGTAAAATTTAGATTTAAGTCAATTTCTTTTTTCTTTTAATTTCAAGTTGATTTTAATTTAAAAGTTTTGCTTTTTGCCACAACATCAAAACTTTTTTGTGAACCTAGTTATGAACCCACATACTAGTTACGCCACTGGAAACTGGTACGCTTATGTCTAAACGCACTTACAAAACAAACGGTCTTCGTCTTAGATATTTTACCTTGACTCTTAATATTGAATTCCATTTTAGAGGTCAGACCCTCAAAACTAACAGAAATCAGCCCAATTTAGATTCAAATGAAAGCCTTTTTCATGTGCTTCAAATTTATGTAACTTTCAGTATCTTGTCGATACGTCTAACGATATAATTTAATAAATATGTGTTATTATAAAGAAATTAGAGATTTTTAGGCGACAGTAAGTCTAGCTCTTATCACCACCTACTCTATGAAACTAACCTGTTACAAATTCCAATTTGTCTAGAAGTAAGTTCAGAGACAGTCATATTTAAAATCTTATAAAAACGCTATCATAGAAAAATTATTATAATATCAATTTTATTTCTCGTTTTCTGGAGCTTTGTAAAATCTTCATTCCAGACAGTTAGTGCTAATTAGTACCTGGTAAAAATAACTTGTAATTGACAATTTTACTGAAATCAAATATTTATCTAGAGACCGGATCCAACAGTGTTCTTAGTTTGGGTCGCGTTGTGATTAGGACCACAACAATTTGTACTTGATATAGTTTTACAGTATGACACCCCGCGAATTTTACTGACTGATAGAGGAGTCCAGTTTCTCTCGAAACTCTTCCGGGAGATTTGTGAGATATTGAAAATTGATAAAATCCAAACGACCGCTTATCATCCAGCCACTAATGGTGTAGTAGAGAGAATGCATCATGTATTAAAGACCATGATATCTCATTATGTAAATGATGTTAATGTTAATTGGGATGAAATGTTACCTTTCTGTGTTATGGCTATTAGGAATAGAATTAATGAAACAACTAAGGAAACTCCTTATTATTTAATGTTTCGGAGAGATATGGAATTGCCCTTCCATCGATTTACGAACACGGAACGTGTTAGATATGATTTGTCAGAAAATTATGCCAGTGAAATGTTACTAAAAATGCAAAAAGCTCATGAAAGTGCACGATTAGCCACAAGGTTAGCAATGGTAAATAGATGTGAAAAATTTAATGCGCGCGCGAAAAATAGGGAATTTAAGATAGGCGATAGGGTTTATCTTCACACGCCGGCCGTGAAGGGAACCATGCTAGCGTCTAAATTCTATCCCAAGTGGACAGGACCGTATCGAATAATTCAGCGAACGGGTCCCGTGAATTTTAAGATAAATAAAATTGGAGAAAATAAAGAGGAAATAGTGCATGCTAGCAGATTAAACTTATGTGAAGCCGATATCGGAGACGAAATTAATATTGAAAATTCAGAACTACTGGATGACCACCAGTTAAGGGAACCAGATATAGGAATAAATCTGGACCGGAATTTGTTAAGGGCCCAAGTACATGAAAGTAATGAGAATATTGAAATTGTTGAAAACGATAGTGATAGTTCGTCGGAAAGAATAGAGTTAGAAACGTCAAACGACGAGGAATTTCAAGATGCGTTAAATAACGATTACGAAAGCGACTCAGGTAAAAGTAATGAAGATGTAGAAGAAATACAGAATTCATCAGTTAGGGATGAAAGTATCAATCTCGAAAGGGAGGAAGGCGACGAAGCCACAAATGAGAATATACCTGAGGAAGTCGAGACGCGCCACCATACGCGTAGTCAAGGTCCAGCGACGGACCACCCCTGGGTTTTAAGACGGGCAATTTAATTTCATTAACATATCTCCCCTTATTTAACGATTTACGTTTATTATATACATATATCTTTTCATGAAGTATGATAATTAAGATTATTGTTCTCTTGCAGTTACCATGATACAATACGTGCCGTTCTTATCTATGCTACTCAAGTGCGTAGCCGCATTAATTGCATATGATTTCCAGAATGCGGATACTAACATAACGGCCATTTCACTCGGAAAGGTTGCCCGATGTCCTGATCCAGAGTCCGAATACACCACGATACCTCGTGCGTTTCGAATTATTCAGAAGAAAAGATTTGACAAGGTGCATGCAAGAACTTGCCGAGTAGAAGTTACCAGAGTAATTTCCCATTGTGGAATGTTCAGTCATTCAGGGGTAGTTCCAAATGGAATCTATCAGTATATTCAGCAGGTGGGCCAGGAAGGTTGTAACAACATTCATAATTATCACGAATATCGAGGATTTAATGGTCATATTGTAGCTGATTTAAAACCAAATTCGAGCATTACAGTATCCTTAACTTTAGCAGGGGAAATCAATGCCGACAGCTCTTGTAAAGGTACCACATTCATTGAAAACGGTTATACATTTAGAGATGTCGTAGTACAAGCATCAGTAACTTTTGTGACCCATGACTAGATGGCAACCCTGAATTTAGATGACGATCGTGTCATTCTAAAAGAAGGTGTTACATGTTCATTTTTAGGAGGTTATTGCCGTGATATGGATATAGGTGAAAATGTTTGGGATATAGTGCCGAAGCAATCGTGTGATGAGTTCACTTCTTTATTCTTTGGAATGGGAAGTTTAGTCTATCAAACAAATGCTAGTAAACCAATAAAATATGTAGTAGTGGAACAAGGTGATAAAGTGTTTGCCCTTACTTTAGTAAAGAGAGAAGCATCTTGTGGTGAATTCATCTGGTTAACAGAGCACCCTAAAATAATTGTAATAAAAAAAGGTTCGGTCACTCAATTACCGCAATACACAGATTATATAATAAAATAAAAAATTCATTGATTTGATGACCTATGTGAATACGAAATTCCTTTATATGGAACAGTCGATTAAAACCACAATGGATAAAATGCAGGCATATACTATTCACCGCCGTTGTTTATTACAGAGAGAAATACTTAAAAACAGATTAGTACTGGCACCTCTATCACCCAATACAATTAGTACCTTGGTAAAAGGAAATCTAGGATACGTCGGTAAAGTGTCAGGAGAAGTCCTGTATATTTTGCAATGTGTACCGCGAGTTGTTGAGTTACGTCGCGACAGTGCTTGTTATAATGAATTACCCGTTAAAGTCAACAATCAAAGTTATTTTATGTCTCCAATCAATCGTGTTCTTCAACAATATGCTGAAGAAATTGATTGCAGTTCACTAATACCCCCTTTGTACGATATCAATAATCAATGGACCGGATTCACCCCTCATCCTAATATTCGTTATAATCCATTAGAACCAGAAGTGGACGTGGAAAGTAATTTGTTCTTTCATTCAATCCAAAATTTGGGTAGTGGAGGAATTTATACAGATGCGGAAATTAAACAAGCACAGGACGCAATGTTATTCGGATTTGAAAGGGCAGCTATAAATAACATAATCACTCGTAAATTAGCCGGACATTCGGTACATATACAGGGTTTCTCGGCGCTTAACTTATTAAATCCAGAGGATTTACAGAAAATTGCAGATTCAACAATTGATAGAATGTGGGGAGTTTTCAAGGCATTGGGTAATATTTCAAGTGGGATACTAGGAATCTATTTTGTTATACGCTTATTGAAATTTGCTCTAGAAGTGTTGATTAATGCCGTTGCTATTCACCGTTCGCACGATTGGTCAGTTAATTTGTTAGCTAGCGTATGGGATACTTTAACATTATGGGTTTGCATAGGAAGCATAAGAAAGATTGCACGCATCGCAAGGGAGAGGAAACTTGTACTTTGCAGGAGATCGTACAATCTCTTAGTGTTCCGAATTTAAATAATTTCGACCCTTCCGCACCCACGTATGCTGAATTACGACAAAAATTATCACAAGTGCCGAAAAATACTAATAAATCGGCTAAACCAAAAACTAAGAAACCCGGACTCTGGCTCTAATAAACCAAAGAATAAATAACTGCCCGATGATAAGAGATTGTATCACCTTCTTGCATGAATCGAGGGTAAAGTCTAGGTTAAATGATAAGCACTTAGTTATTAAAAAGGGGGAGTGTTTACTAAGGATAGATCCTTAGTGCACCAATTAGGATTAAGTAGGGATAGATGGGATTTTTGTAGTTATCGGGTGTAAAAAAAGCAAAAGAAGCCATCCCGGATCACTTTTAGTAATCTGTAGTCTGTGTCAGATTTAAGTCGAGAATTAAGTCATTTTTTGTTATTTTGTTTCCTCTCTGAGTTTTCATTTTTATCAATATTTTAATCATCAGTGATCCAGTGCCTGCTTTTGCCAGGTAAATGCATTATTATTTTTATTTTTTAGTATGTTATTATGGAACTATAATCTTTGGGGAAGTGGCATATATTGTTTATTGCAATTTCGAGTGCGTTTCTAGTCTTTCTATCTTTCTGTAATTTTCATTTCTTTGTTTTTCTTAATGATAGCAGTTTCCTATACGGGTTGCATGTTTCTAAAGCTCTTATTTCAAGTAATAATTTCAAGGCATGTTGTAGCACAAACGGTTCTTTCACCATCAAACCGCTTGATGGCACCAAAGAAATGATGAATCTGGGCATCAGCGTGCTGGCCATCGCCAAAACGTCTCCAGAAATTAAGTCCACCCTGGAGGTAGGGTGGCATTCTTATAACGATTCATCAATCGTGGGCCTGTGTACTTCCAACTTGTCGACTGTATTTCTTTTTCTCCCTTAAAATAATTATTATGACATTCGCATTCATACTTCTTCATCTCTGGCAACTGTTACACAAACTTTACTTCATCACCAAATTTGTACATTCCCTCATACTTCTCCTGTTCTTCACCCTAGTCAAATTAATGTTCTTTTTCTTCATTTTACGTTAGCAAGTATAGTTTTGTTATGTTTAATTTTAATTTGTATGGCAATTCTATTTAGGAAGAACCAGGAACGCGAAAAATTAACAGAACACGCACCTTCGCCGGCCTTACCACCACCTCCCTCGTTGCCCGCACTGCAGGAACAACAGTGGACCTTCTTCGAGAGCGCGTTTTCCCTCGAGTCGTCCTCCACGTCAACCGCCCCCACGGTGATCGAGCAAGCTTACGCCGTCCCTCCTCCTCCTAGGCCTGTTTTGCCGTGCCCGACATGCCAGGCGGGCAATTCATCAAGATGATCGCCGAGAAATCGGAGGATAAGTTGCAGGACGTTTTGAGGATTTCCTGCGGCGGGCCGCAGCCACTAAGATCATCCATGCGGCCCTCAAGGGGCCCAACTACGATTACTTGAGGGAGATCTTTAAGATCTCCTTCCATTCCTTGTGGGCCTTTGAGGCCATGTCGCTGCCGGCGATGCAGCTGCTTAATGGGGGCTTTGTGGAGGGCAAACGCGTCCTTATTTGCCTCTCGGAAGAGGAAAACGAGGCGTGGGTCTCCTGGTGAGGCGGCGGGTGACGTCCTGAACTTTATGGCACTTGTTTGATTCCTTTGGTTCTAGGTAGTACAATAGTTATGTAATCCAAAATTTGTATATATTTATTTTTATTTTTTTTTCATTTTTGAGACAGGTTTTTCTTGTTGTTTTTTTTTAATTTCTTGTTGTTTTTCTTCTGTAATTTCAAGATTTTATCTTGTTTATATATGTGTTTTGTAATCAGAGCCTGAAGACACCGGTCAAAATGTGAGCTCAAAAAGGCTCACGTTTTGAAATCGGGGTATGAAGTATTGTGTGGAGGCCGAAATAAGTCTATGCGTGTTATTACGCAATCACATTTAATGCGTAATTGGGATCAGTGCGTTATCTTAATGTCTTTGTTTTTCTAAATCACTTACAAATCATTTATCTATTAATTACACAATTTTTCATGTTTCATCAATTATCGGTTGAAATTTATTAATTAAATTTCTTGACCATTGAACAGACATTAAGATAACAGGTACCATAAAATAATAAATCGAAAGCCCAAAAACAGAACACAGTACTCCAAGTTGGAAGCTGTAACAGTGCCCACATAATTACTCGCCAGTTCGTTCAAGTCTGAAAAGTTTAGAAAAGAAATTAAAACATTGTTGTGTGCCAATCATAGCGTTTGTCGGTAAGACTGTTTTGAATACTTGTAATAAGAGCAGAATGTGTAAAATGACTAATTGAATATAAACCTGTTAAAGAAAGAAAGTTTTTAAGTTTGAATTAACGCCTCCTGAAGCCTCGGACCCTTACCTTTATATGAAGTGCGCTAAGTCATAGAACCTCAACAGAGATGAGACTCAAAAGAGCCACGACAATAACAACGGCCCGAGTCCACGGACTGAAGAGGACGTCGGTGGAAAGGGAAACGAAGAAATTATTGGACTATGAAGACCTTGGTGGCTTCATAAAATCCTTCATTGGACCAAGGGAGACGGGTACCATTCTTAAGAAGGGTGAAATGGAAAAGAAGTGGCTGAGTAAATTCGTGAAGAACAAAATTATAACTTTGGGCAAAATTCCAACTTATCCACAATTTTCATGGGTCGAAGATCGTGGTTGTGATTGCCATGATTTCGATAATTTAGCATGTTCTTTAAAATATTGCAAACTATCAAGACTCGTAGACTAGAAAAATATAGAGCATCAATCCAACAACGACAACCACAATAAAAAACCACCATCATGATCAATGTAAGTAATTTTGTTAATTATATATATATTTATTAGTTCACATCAATATCCATTCTTATTTAGGCCCAATTCATCTTCGATGTCCAGGGGTTTCAGTACAAGACCTCTGAACTCCTTGTGAAGGAGATCGCCATGCTTGACATAACCGATGGAACGGTCAAGCATACGATCGTCAAGATGCCGATTCCGTTGGCGTTTCTCACCCATAAAGTAAAAATCAAGATGGCACTAACAACGGCCGGAGTCCACGGACTAAACTGGACTTCGGTGGAAACGGAAAGGAAAAAAATTTTGGACTATGAAGACCTTGGTGGCTTCATAAAATCCTTTATTGGACCAAGGGAGACGGGCACCATTCTTATGAAGGGTGAAATGGAAAAGAAGTGGCTGAGTAAATTCGTGAAGAACCCAATTATAACTTTAAGCAAAATTCCAACTTCTCCACAATTTGCATGGGTCGGAGATTGTCGTTGTGATTGCCATGATTACAATAATAATTTAGCATGTTCTTTAAAAAATGTAAATTATCTTCATCGTTATTGCAAACTATCAAGACTCGTAGACTTCAAAAAATATAAAGCATCAATCGCATCAATCCAAGAACGACCACAATCACAATAAAAGACCACCATCATGATCAATGTAAGTAATTTTTGTATATTATATATATTTATTAGTTCACATCAATATCCAGTGTCCACGGACTGGAGGGGACGTCTATGAAAATGTAAAAATTATTGGACTATGAAGACCTTGGTGGCTTCATAAAATCCTTCATTGGACCGAGCGAGACAGCTACCATACTCATCGAGGGTCACATGGAAAAGAACTGGCTCAGCAGACTTGTAAATAACGAAATTATAAGTTTGGAAAAAACTTCCAAGCTATCTAACATTTCCATTTCTTAAAACCATGTTGAAATCTCTGCCATGAGTTCAATGAAATAAAAATAGACGTAAAACATGATTAATTATTATTTTTCGTTACTAGCACTCTCATTACATGAGAATTAGTTACAATGTAAGCAATCTTTCATCATCGTTGTGAATAAATAAGATAACTACATAAGTTGCGTTATTTTTATTTTTTCGACTATAAATCGAACGCTTATATTGCATCAAACACACACTTTTAGAAATATCAATCACGGTTTTAACATAATAATATATAACCGAAAATCAAAAATGTCCAAAGTACCAACTTTATATTCTTTGTGCTCCAAAGTAGTGAATCGGGCTGTGAGTGTAGAGAAGACCATGTCGGACTTAATTTGGCACCTCTTCCAAATCTTACCGACCACAGTATACTGTGATATTTTTAAAATGCTCCGAGAGGCGAAATGGAAGGTATACATAGAAGAGGTCTCTTCTTCAGCTAATTGTGAGCGGGACTTCTATTACCGATCTGAATTTTATCTTGAATCGATTGAATCGCTCGAAAATTACGATTTCGGGGCGCGTATTACATAATTTTTTTAAATACATTTATTCTGTTCAAGACTGGACCCCATTTTTCACATATCGTAAAATTTGCTTGAAATTTAAAATGTATAAGAAAGGACAAATGAGTATTTGCAGGCTGTGCTACTATACACATGAAACAGTATTAAAATATAAAAATATTCGCAGTAATTTGTTCGAATTAAGGAAAAGTGTAAAGCATGTTGCAATATATGTTTCGAGTCTAGCAAGGTATGTGAGAACTCCGCGATTCTAGTGTTCGTTTTGTATAAGGCATCCTCTCTTTAGCGTGGAACGGTATAAGGACTGATGTGCACGCACTCACAGAAAATTTGTTTGTTTTATGAAATTTGATATCTTGGTGGAGTCGAACAACGAAACCGGACACAGGTGACTCCAGGCGACAAGAAAGTGAAGCGTAATATCACTTCACAATTAGCACAAGACACGTATTGGAATGAGGTCGCAAATATGTTGAAAAATTGGAAGTATGAAAGAATCACAAAAACAGGGACGCTGTGAGATTGCAAACCACCTTTTCGAATTGGTTGACTGATGACTATTCAGGCACTCGAGGGAATTTGAGAAACTGTCAAGGGAAAAATTCCACATTTGTGGCCTAAGTCACTTGATCAAGACGCCCTTGAAAACCCTTCTACTGAACTGACCAATAAAATCAAAGAAGATTATGGAATTGAAGTAACATCGAGGACGGTGAGAAACCGCCTAATAGATGCCAAACTCTTTGGGAGAAGGCCAGCAAAGAAACCTTTTCTATCCGAGAAGAACCGGAAGGCCCGATTGGAAATCGCTGAAGCTCATCTGAAATGGATGATCAACGAATGGAAAAGAGTAATTTTTAGTGACGAATCAAAGTTTAATTTCATAAGATCGGACGGTATTCGATACGTACGACGCCCCAAAAATGAAAGACTCAATAAAAAGTATACTGTTCCGACGGTTAAGCACGGAGGGGGATCCGTGATGATTTGGGGGTGCTTCTCTGGCCTTGGGATGGGTCCACTTCATAAGACAAACGGCATTATGGATCGCTTTGTGTATAAGGACATCTTAGAAACTCAAATGATACCATATGCCGATGATGTTATGCCTATAAAACATACTTTCCAACAAGATAATGACCCATGGCTATTCGTGAGTTCCGAGTAGTACTCAATGTGGATGAAGAATCACAATATAATTCACTTTCACTAGCAGGCATTGTCACATAAATTTATGGATCATTTTGATTTTTAGGTAGAAATTTTGAAAGTTGCTCTAGTTTTTTCCACTACTGTACATCCATAGTTCACATACACAACTATGTGATTGGAGACGGAGCACGTCTTATTATCACACAGTTGGCACCCTTCAAAACGAACGCACGAACCCACCGAACAGTAGCGTAAAACTTCATCAAGCGCAACCTAAATCAGGAGTAATTTTGGGTACGAATCATCCTACTGGCTAGAAGAGATCCCTAAAGAAAACGAAACTGTTTTTTTTTCTCGAAATATGATAATGTTTCCTATTTTTCTTTATTATCTTTCAAGGTTGTCTATTTGTTTTTTAATAAATGTTTGAAAACTTGAATTGACGTTATTTACATTTGCACAACTTTTTTATGATTTTCAACAATTTTGATTTTGAACAATTCCCCTGCCGTTTTACCGTAAAAATGTAACGCAACTGAAAACTTCCGAGGCCACTGATAGGCTCTCTCAGAGCGTTTTGATTTCCTGAGGTCCTTTCGTTTCAAACACGTCGTCGGCATCGAGGAGACTTGTGGTAAACCTAAGATTTACATGAGTAACTTGATTTTAGTATGAGAAACATTTAAGTTATCATTGTTGTTAAAATCAATACTTCGGCAACTTAATTAGGTAAATTACCTATTAGGCAAATGGGAACCTGTAACAAGCTTTTCAAATTCCGAGGAAATATTTTAATTTACAATAACCACGGAAGATGACATAATTTAATACGCTATTGAGGAAGCTAGTGGACGACTGTCCATCAGCACAATGGAGGCTGATTTTCCAAAAAAACCTTACATTGTTCTTGTACGATCACCACAACTTTCATATTTCCCACTAGTAAAAACTCCAGCGCAACAGACTCAAGCCGGCAGTACTCGCTACTATGGGCGAGGTGGTATCAAACCGCTACCTTCACGCAATTATTGTCGATGCGTCGGTTCTTACGAAAACATTTCAAGCCAATGATAAACTCACATTTTACCTGGGTATACCAATTGAGGCGCTAATGTAAGAACTTGCGACTATTATTTACCCGATGGACTAGGTACCGATGATGTAATGTTATAGCGCAAAGAAAAAGAGAAAAACACTACAAATTCTTACCAAACCTTGAAATGATTAGCTCGAGAGGATGGAGAAAACGATTGCAGTCGATAGTACATGCTTGTAGCCAAACAATCCATACCGGATCCTAGGCCATTGTAATGAGAACCCAAGAAAATGGAAATGCTCTATACTAGGAAGAGAGATCCCTGCCACATGTGTCTGATAAAGGGAGTCTTCTGACTTCAGAAGGATTGTCAAGAATGAAAGATTCTGATAGCCTCTCTGACAACTCATCGCCTCATTTCTGGATGGACATAGATGAGACTAGAGCGGATGAAGTGATATTAGTTGTGATATTAACCATTGGGTTGCTCATATCTTATGCGCCCCATTACTGCCGAATAATAAAAGTTGATCGTGGAATGAATTCATTAGGCCCAAATAACGCCCAAATAACGCCCAAATAACACATGTTCCGTCGTCGCGTAAACAAAACCTAGGGTTTTATCCATTTGAACTAATTAAATTTTAATCTGAACAATCTGAACAATCGATATGTAAAAATACTGTTGAATAATGGGAAGTTTAAAAATGAACAGAAACATTAATATCTTACGTGGGTGAACGTTACAGTGTTGTCGAGTATCTCACTATTTCTCTAATTTTGTCACCTCCAATAAAACTGCGAAAGACGTAATTGCGAGTTTGGATGCAATTTATTTAAGAAAACGTCCCGCCACAGAGTTAGTCCTCCGTAAAAACTTGTTGAAACATTTCACCATCTTTGACGAACTTCTGACGGAATCATCAGCATCTGCCGCAAATTTGGAAGAAACAGATAAAGTATCTCATCTGTTACTAACCATGCCGATAGCTTATGACGGTGTCATCACAGCGATTGAAACGTTATCAGAGGATAATTAGCTTTTGTTAGAACTCTACTTCTAGATCATGAAGTTGAATTAAAATCGGAAAGCCGCTATACCCGCACGAAGGTCCTGAATGCTGATAAAATTGAACAACCAAAATCGAAGAATTTTCGCGTCGGAAATAAATTTCCACCATTTCATTACCATTAAGCTGCTGGAAAGTTCTCTAGACCACTTAAATGTCACCGATGTGGTCAATTGGGACATATGAAACTGAATTGCTATTTTTATAGAAAAAAAGGGTCTCCAATATAAGGACGACAGACAGAGAATTATCCAAACTGTCCAAACTACTCAGCCATCAACATCACCCGGAATGGCTCACGATTATGGACGGCGATTATCAATTTGAAGACATGAATGAAAAGCGTATCACTTTGCTGCTGGATTCCAGCGCATCAGATCATCTTGTGAATCGGGAGGATATCTTTCAAAATCTCATTTGAACAATTCAAAACAAAAAGTGCCGAGCAGCTAGCCGAAAAGTTACGAGAACTGGTGTGCAAAGGCTCATGTTCGAGTGAAAGTTCGAAACTTCTAATATTCAATAAGCCAAATATTTACATGAGTTCCATAAGTTGCATTCATGCTGAAACAAAGAAGTACCATCGACATTCGACACTAAATCGTTGAAAGTGCTCATTTATTTTTATTAGTACAGTGCAGTCTCTATAGCGTGAACATCCCATAACATGAACATCCCAAAACGTAAACACCTACTTTCAAATCCGCATATTGCAAAACGTAAACAACCAAATTTTTAAGTATTCTAAAACGTGAACATGCGGCAGTTTCCGATTAAGATCGAGTTATTTCGGGGAAGTACTGAACACGTTGGTTGTAATTATTCAATTATTAATTATTCCTTTATAATAAAAATACTGGAGTTTGATTTGCAAAGTCACTTCTTCCAATGAAACTTCTGTAAATTAAACTACATAAACAGTTAACACACACATTTATGCACATATCCTGTTTTGTGAACTCCTGGAAAACGTTAATACGTCTGTTTTTAATTACTTCACGTTATAGAGACTACACTACATTATGGAAAATAAGAAAACAAATCATAAAATACCTACAAATAATTTGATTCTTTGATATCGATTATGGATTTCTTTGTATGCATCGAGCCACATGTCTGTGTATACATGAGGAAGATTTAAAAAGAAGAAGCTGGATCTTCTCCTAGAATCAACTAAGTAAACCTCCTTTCTGAAACTCAAAGATATTGGAATTCCAGACGAATTCTCAGAAGAAATCGCTATTCGTTTTCTACAAAAAAAAAAACACAGTCACATGACGATCACGACTCTTACCAAATTAAGGCATTGTGAACTATTCATATGAATGAGCCAATACAATAAAACATAGATTTGACGCAAAAACCACCAGTCTCGAACGATAACGAAACTGAAAAAGTCGAAATACGATCAACAAACTGTCATATTTCTCACTAGTAAAAACTCCAGCGCAACATACTCAAGCCGGCAGTACTCGCTACTGTGGGCGAGGTGGTATCAAACCGCTGCCTTAACGCTATTATTGTCGCTGCGCCGGTTTTTACGTGAAAATTCAAAGCTGAGTGTAATAGCAGATTCTACGTGGGTATAAATGTGCACATCAACAGAAAGTCAATAGGTTTAGTAATCATCCCGCACAAAGCAAATGCTTCCTCTGTTAGGTCTTATTTCGACCTACCAAAGGAAGCATTTGCTTTGTAGGAGACACTTCAAGTGGAAAAGTGAGAGAAACGTTTTTCCGGGAGCCATGGAACACAAATCTTTCAATCCCTACAACCCAAAGGATTTGGATGACACACGTTACTTGATCACCTGAAAGCATGACGTAACTCATAGGGTTAGATTCGGCACATTCAAGTACCACATAATTGAAAAGATTCCACCAGTGTTCCCGAGATATGACCATCACATACGAGAACGGCTGAGACGACTCAATTTCAAGCGTAGACAAATATTCGATTATTGACACGGGAATAAGCCAACAGAGCTCATCCAGACAAACCACATGAGCAATACATATACAAGGGCAACCACCAGCGAACGCCGGAGTCGCCAAATTAAACAATAAACTACACGTCGCCAATCAATATTTCTTGATATAATAATTTTCTATAGATCAAATCATTTCAACTTCCAGCCACATACCGCTGAGACACCAAGATATTTGTACTGCATTCAAACAAAAATCGTAAAATGTCCTTCATTGGAACAAATTCTACAGTCAGACTGCTTCAGACTTTAATAAAAGACCCTTTTCTCGCTATAAAGAACACGGGAATCTAAAAAATCAATTGGAAGGTCAAAAACAGAAAAGGTGGAAAAGTGGGAGACGCCCCCTTAGGGGGGTCTTCGCGGTCCAATTTTAGAAACCTCAAACATATCAAAGTATCAGTTTTCAATAGCAGAACATCTGCTGACAATTTGATTTCATAATATTGAAATTTATTTGAACTGTGACCAGAAAATCATTCAAGGTTGCCATTTTGCATAGAGAAAGTCAATTGACGTTTTACATGAGAGTGACAAGGATGGAGATAGATCAATGTTTCCAATCCAGCTCAAAAAGTAGCAAATATTTTTCGACGGGATTTTTGCCAATCTGGAGAGAATCCTCTTTTATTGGCTCCGAGTAAAAATAAAGTATGGTTCGATTGAATTTGAGGCCTAAATTAAGCTTTTAAAAGTGTGTGAATTTTGCTTGTTCTCATAATCTAAAAATCTCAAACCAAAAACATTTTTCCAAACTTAAATTTATACTCAGAGCCAATAAAAGAGGATTCTCATCAAATTGGTCCCGTCGAAAAATTTTTGCTAGTTTTTGAGCTGGATTGGAAACATTGATCTATCTCCATCCTTGGCACTCTCATGCAAAACCTCAATTGACCGTCTCTATCCGAAATGGCAACCTTAACCTACTCAACTTTGAAGCTCTACATTTCACGTATTTTCGGCCATTCCACCAAATTCCAAGCATTTCCGTATAATATTTCTAGACATTTTCATATAAGTATTTCGAAGTCTTTCTTGCACTCATGCACGAATTCAATTGTCTACAAGTAGGTACACTAATACACTTACATTTAGGGAAAGATTGAAATAGTACTCACCCAGACAATTTCAATTTCTTTTGTCCTGACGAAGGATGTTGTCGCAGATGTTTTTACGCGAACTTTCCTGGACGATATTACAACATCCATCAATCTCGAGCAGTTGGTTCAGCCGCAACGTATGGATGAAGAAATTCCCCTGGCTGTTGATTTTTCGCTGGAATTGAAATGAGTCTAGTTACCCGGTAATCTCAACCATATTCTTCATTATTTCTTACCATCAATGAAACATCAATGAGATTTGGGCATGTTCACATCGATAGGAATTCTTCCTGTTTATGAAGAAAAACGTCAGCTACTCACTTGAATGGATAGATTTTCAAGGTACTTGGAGACTTTTCCTCTGGAGAACATCGAAGCAGAGATTGTGGCGAAGACTTTATATTGCTCCATTTGACGTTCATTTGAAGGTCACCAGGGACGGCATCCTGAATAGTTCCTTTTCAAAAAAATTTAGTAAGGTTATCGGTTTTCAACACACCCGAACTTCTGCTTACCACTTCGCTGCGAATGATATGGTGGTAGCAGCTGGTGTGATATTTTTTATGCAGTTTTGCTTGGGATCCGAGCAGCTTGGCGACAGCAGGTCTTGACAGTCACCTCGTTTACCAGGAGAATTTCTGAATTTCTTAATTTTCGAAGATTTCAAAACATATTTTTCTGTAGAATGATTTCAAGGTTTTGGATCGAATGACGAAAAATTCCTAATCTGAAAATCGAACCAATCGGTCACCGTTTCGATCGATCAAATCTAGCCACCTACCTTATTTGTGAAGAACCGTATCAAGTGAACAATCCAACGGTTTAACACGCACAAGTCGAAGCAGAAACAAGAATTGTGAACCCTCAAATAAAACCTAACCTAGTTTCTTGAACAGTCGAAGAGAACGAATTGTGTGAGAAAGCTGTGAATGAATACCTGAAATATTCTTTGCAGAATGAGATATATGGGTCAAATCACTAAAAATCGAACAAATTCGCTATAGTGAGGCTGTCGGGAATTGTTATGACTTACTCGAAAATAACATCCGGAATACTACCAATGTTCTAGATTTCTGCGGTAGAATGGTGGTTCAAAATGAAATAAGATTCGATAGTCGTACTTATATTACAAATACTTAATAAAATTAGATACATCACAGTACATTATTTTCATAAAAATGTATCATATCAGATGAAATCAATTTGGTTTCGGTGTAAACCTATAATCATCAACTATTGTATAAACCAATAAAATGTTATTAAACTTGAAAACAGTCAATAAAAATGGTTCATCCTCGTTTTCTTTTACATTTCACAACACTTCAACAAAACAGAAGTGTGTTTTATACCTAATATTATTAAAAGTAGGGCTAGGGTGTTAGTCTGGTGTGATTATGTTTCGAGCAAAAACATTCACAAAAACATCATTTTATGATAATGGTCACTGGATTTATACATCACGGACTTTTCTGAGCATAGAAATAATAAGTTTATTATCAGTTGAAAAAAATCCTACTAGTGAAAATAGCGTTCTGCTTATCGTTGTTGTGTGGTGGTGGGTTGGGGTGATTGCCGCGTTTGTTGAACACTGTTGTTGTTATTTGCCATTGGACTATTGCCGTTCCCTGTGGACGTTGACATTTTGGAAAACGCCAATAGCGTGTCAGGGAAGTTTGGTGGAGTTGCCGGAGTGTTGCAAGGCGTCATCACCTGCAAAACAAACTTGATGTATCAGACATGGCATCTTTCAATTTTAGCGTGTCTATTTGAATACGCAGGCCTTAGAATAGGATCTATGCACTAACACGAAAGTGCATTCCCATTTCTTTTTTTTGTGGGGTCACTTGAAAACGGTCATCTACGGACCAAAGCAGTTTCAAAATTTGGAAGAGCTAGGACAAGCTATTAGTCTTGGCTGTCGTAACATGACTGACAGACAGTTGGCGAACGTACGACGATTATAGACTGGGTTATTATCTTGCCCAAAACAGAGATCTTTTCGAATTCTTATCATCAATTTTGGAATAAATCGTTTCAGTTCTATTTCATAAAATATCCCATGTTATTGCCCCTTGTTCTACATGCCGTGGGAAAAATAAGAAGAGGATTGCTGGCCAGATTCTTCTATCCAGTTCTCCGATTACCGAAGCTGTTCTCATCCCTCCTGTTCCTACTACTACTTGCTACTTAATGCTACTTGCATTAAGGAAATCAGAAATAAAACTAGGCATGTCCCCAAGAGACACGTCTTACGGAATAGCAATTTCCAACTGTAACAATATTGTTAAAAATTACAATACCAATTGATGCCCAAATAAAATTATTCTCCGTGATCTCGATTCAATTTCAACACTAGTGTTAAAAGGAGATCACTTTCAACATTAGCACCATAAAAAGACGTTCTTAACAGCTGCCAGGGAACGTTCAAAAGCCTACTTTTAATCGTTTTTTAGAACAAAATATTCAACGGAATCTGCAGATACTTGAAAATATTATGTTCTTTAATAATATCATTCTGCTTCAAATTATAAATTACTTCGTCGACAGATTAATCAATAGATACATATGTTAGGTACGACCATTCAATTCGATTTTTCAATTGATTATTACCTGTCCTAAATGTCCGCCACCAGGAGGGCAGGTGGGAAGGGCAGCGTCTTGGAAAAATATGCTTAAAGCAGTCTGAAAAGAAGAAAGATCCTCATTAGCAATTTATTCAACAATAGTTATTTACGTTATAAGTCCATGGAATACAAGTGACATTTTTTTTTTAAATTCCGAAACGAGTATTGTATACCTCATCTACTGGACGCGTGTACAGTCGTGGTCACATGAATAGCACACATAAGGAATACCACAGATTATTATATTGAAGAACTTCTAAAAATTATAACAAATAGCATGTTTTTCTCTTTAGGATTGATTAAGTATTTGTGTATACAGTTTTTCTTTATTTGCAACTTGTATTGTGTGAAATAGTCCAATATTGTCTGAGCAAGTGGTCACAGAAATAGCACACTTCTCAAAATTGATTCAACAGTATGTAAAACGTCTTTTTGTATCCCTTATTCTTTACATGGAGTGTTCAAATTATCTTACAGTGGACCGAGGGAAACATTATAGTCCTGAAAAACGAGCACTTATTGTTCAATTAAAAAATGAAGGCTCCTCGGTGGCAAAAATTGCGAAAATGCTCTAGGAAGCTTATTTACAATGCCTCAAAGCTTCACGAAGCTACGAATAGCACAAGCAATAAAGTTCGAGCAGCTAGAGTCCGAAAAACTACCCAAAGATTTGATAAAATCATTCAAAGAATGAGCAAGGCAGACCCATTTTTGAGTTCCCGACAAATTAAGCAAGAAATTGCGACTTATTATGGTGTCAACATCTCTGCCAGAACCGTAAGACACAGATTGAACGAATTGAACTTTGAAGGATGCATAGCCAGAAAAAAAGCCGCTTGTATCCAAAAGGAATAGACGAAGAAGATTACAGTTTGCCCGGGACCACCAAGAACCTCAGTTTTATGCCTATTACCTATAAATTCATGCATGATAACGATCCTAAACACTCCTCTAATTTAGTGAAAGACTGACTTCGCGAACGCATGGTGGATGTTTTAGTCTGGCCGGCCCAGAGTCCAGATCTAAACCCAATAGAGAACCTCTGGGAACGGGTCAAACGAGATCTCAAGGGAAAACAATCTCCTAATATGGACGCATTGTGGGCAAATGTACAGGAGGCATGGTCCAACATTTTCAATGAGGTTTGCAAAGAATTAGTGGAATCAATGCCATCTAGAATAAGAGCGGTTATCCAAAATAATGGATATCCAACAAAATATTGATTTTTTTGGTAGCTATGTGGGTTTTCTTCAAGTGTGCTATTTATGTGTCCCGCAAACTTTTACAACTTCTTGATATCTTCCAAATTTATTATTAAAAGTCAAATTTTTTCTTCTAAATATTCACATTAGGGTGGGAGTAATACTAATTCTTTATTGGTCACTTGTTGTTTTACTTATTCTTCCTTTCAAAATCATAAAACCAAATGTGCAATTTATGCGATCACGACTGTACGTACGACGTTTCATTTTATACTGTGGTGCATTCTCTTCTTCACAGTGATTAATTATTCTTTCCGTCTTCATTTCCGTATTGAAATTGATCCGATCGCTTAAATCAAACTGTCAAGGAAACAATCACGGTCTTATTTTTTATGATTGTCAAAAAAAAACTGAAATGGAATTTAAAGACAGTACTCGAGTTTTGGAAAAAAGTGAGAAAGCGTAAGGAACAAATCTGTGCAAATGGCTCAACGAAAATTAAGGAAGAGGTGATGTGATCAACTGCTAGATCTGGAGCCTGTTTCTGATCTCTACAATTCATTGTAATTGTAAAGGTCACATTCAGAGAAGAGAAGATTTCAGTGTTTTGTTGCGGTTTGCGGTTTGGTGAATTTATTTCATTTACCACAGATGGGTGGACCTCAATAATAAATCGTATTCATCTTGAACTGATCATTTCAAATTGAGCTGGGAATTGGAATCAACATATCTCAATTGTACAGAAGTAAATGAGGACTATACCAGAGAAAATTTAGCAGCCACTTTACAACAGTTATTCTTAGTGAGTGGAATATTTCCGATGAGAAAATTGTGAACTTCACGACTAGTTCAGGCAGTAATATAATCAAAGGCGTCGAACTCCTGAAAATTCAACGAAAGGTTTCGAACACAACATTGAACCAGGAGGCTGTTGCTGAACTCTACAATTCATTGTAAATTGTAAAGGTTGCGTTCGGTATCCAGTAAATAATCCGACATTTTGACTGTCCGAGGGTGTCAAAGTTGAGATTTTTTTCTTAATTTACCTTGATAAAAACTTGATTCAGTTTCCAAACACTCTATTCACATAGATGCAATGAGAAAACTGCAACAAAACTCTGAAAACTTCTCTTAATTTAATATTAATGTCGAATGACACTTATCCACTGACATATGCCGCCTCGAAAATGCAAGAACTTTTTTGTCTTTGTCGTGGCAACACACTAAAAATAGTTTTAAATACGTCAAAATTTTACAAATCATTGTAAACATGCTATGGGAACTCAGGGCAAGGGGGGAAATAACTGTGCGGTGCGGGGGGTATAGTTCATACTCCACAAACTTGGGGGCGCTAAAACTGGGTCTGTCTAGAAAACTTGAACTATTATATTTTCGATCTCTGTCACTCTCATGTTTGGCTCCTATATTTCTATCGCTTGTAGATCCACGTAGGATGTCGTTTATGAACGAATATACAAATTTGTGAGTTGGCGGCGTCTATGAAGCCCTTCAAACTTCAGATAAATTCTAAAATATGTCGTAAAATAACTCCTTGATCGGTATTTTTGATGCAAACCTCTGTGTGTAAACCTACTGAAGAAACGGTATCACAAAATGTAGCAGGAGAATGTGTTACGCCTCTTCCTGGAACGATATTTTGCGATTTTAGTAAGTTTGTTATTCATACTTGGATTCCTCTCAAGTTCGAGAATTCTCAACTATTCAAAATTCCAGATGATAATCATAATAAAGCAGAGTCATCAATTGTAAAAGAAATTCTGAGAAAGAGTCCCTTGTCCGATGATGATTCAGAGTCGGCTTCGATAAAGAAAACTCGATCGTTTAGAATTTTCTCCAACTCCAACCGATACAAGTTTTGAAGAGAACCCCGTTGGGTGCAAAGCCTTTAAGTATGTCTCTACGATTTAGCTAAGAAACTGCGGAAAACCGCTTCAGAATTGGGCAAAGAGAACGCTGAATGTAAAACTTGTCTTCATGCTGCATTAAAGTTCACGTTTTCTGGTGATAATTTGAAAGATAAAGAAAATACAACAATACTGAAATTCTTCTCGCAAATAAAGGAGCAACAGAAAAACCCCATAGGACGACGATTTTTCGCTTATAGAAAAAGTGTTCATTTGGCGCCGGAGAATCTCAGAACAATTCAGATATCGCGGCAGTATACCAACAGTACATTTATATGATACTTATGTCCCATTTATTAAAAGGAGTCCAAAATAATATGTTTGATTGATCATGGCAAAATCTCGGGCAGAATAATGAGTTTTTTCCCGTATGACTATTCAACAAATACAATTCGACATATTCGGAATAGTTATACGAGACAAAACATTCGTATTTTTGCCCACAGATTTTGCCTATAAGTAACTACTAAATTATAATTTTTAATTTTTAAAATTCCGCCGTTTAGCGATCGCACTGCTCCCCAGTGAGTAGAGTATGCACTAACAAAGTTCGGCTCGAATCAATCAGAGTCGGCTATCTATATACAAATACATACAGCCTGATTCAAAATTGTTGGACCAACGCTTCAGGGCAGATTCCTCTCGTCAAAAAAGTTATAAAAGTTCCTATAAAGGGGGGTCCGCAAGTGGTCAATAAGGGAGTTATAAGGCCTGAAAGTCTGCTGGTGGCCAATTTATTTTTGCTTATAACTCGCCTAATTTATGGTTTAGAACTTTCAGATTTGGTACATGAGGAAAACAATTGGAAAACTAAACGTTGAATCCTTTGGTGATCCATGA
The DNA here is from genome assembly GCA_949788335.1 of Salpingus planirostris. NCBI lineage: Eukaryota > Metazoa > Arthropoda > Insecta > Coleoptera > Salpingidae > Salpingus > Salpingus planirostris. Next base: position 109,739 of record CATKUT010000014.1, on the reverse strand, counting down.
ATACCGTGGAAAGTGATTAAACGAAACAAAAAAGAGGTCATCGGCAGATAAAAATCACGATTATTTTGTGGCCGTAAGTATTTGGACTGTTTCTAGTGATTTTTTAGCTTAGGCGTACTTTTTCAATTTTAAAAATGTATGGCTACCTCAGTCCAAATGTGAGTAGTTTTCGAGATATTCGCTATTTTATCAACTTCTGCAGGAAGGGTGTCGGTAGCCGGAGCGGCCGACAAGAATGAGACCAACAATCGTTTCTAAATAAACAAACCTTATTTAAATTTTTGTACATTCATCGTAAAAAGTTCAAATTAATAAACGACCGCTCGGAGAAAAATGCCACAGAACCGAAAATCGGAGGTAATTTTAAATTTGAAAATTAGGTCCACGTTGAGTTTTTACATCAAAACAAATACTGATTACATGGAAGGCCCTCTGTTATTTTCGAACTTTCCGAAATCAAAAGTAATTTTTTTTGACGACGAATGTACAAAATTTTTAATATTTCTGTTTATTTAGAAACGATTGTTGGTCTCATTCTTGTCGGCCGCTCCGGCTACCGACACCCTACATGCAAAAGCTCATAAAATAACGAATATCTCGAAAACTACTCACATTTGCACTAAGGTACCCCTGCATTTTCAAAATTCAAAAAGTACACTAATGCTGAAAAATCAGTAAAAACAGACAAAATACTTTCCGTCACAAAATAATCCTGATTTTTATTGGCCGATGACCTCTTTTTTGGTTCGTTTAATCACTTACCACGGTATTCATGGACCACCAAAGGATTCATCGTTCAGTTTTTCAATTGTTTTCCTCATATACCAAATCTGAAAGTTCTAAACCATGAATTAAGCGAGTTATAAGCGAAAATAAATTGGCCACCAGCAGACTTTGAGGCCTAATAACTCCCTTATTGACCACTTGCGGACCCCCCTTTATAGAAACTTTTATCATTATTTTGACGAGAGGAATCTGCCCTGAAGCGTTGGTCCAACAATTTTGAATCACCCTGTATAATATCTCTAATCTATGATTGTAAATTTTCTACTGTGCTCGGAAGGTGTGTAAAATGATTTCGAATCATTTAAAATTGAGTATGACTGCGTTTTATTGATGATATTTTGTCAAGAGATAGTTCACACAAGTATCCTATAACCCATTTGTTCCATATTATTCGAAAAATAGACCAATATTGGAGTTTTTCAACATTTTAATTCAATAAAAATTTATACTCAATATTTTCCAATAATGTAGATTTATTTATTGTGATCTTCATGTTTCTTTATAGTTTTCATGCGGTATATAGTTTCTAATCACATTTTCACGAGCATTTTCATCGTTCACTTGAGGCCAAACTTTCAAATTCGAGTTTCAATCGAATCCACTTGAATAAGGCTTCCACTCGGGCTTCCATGTGTCCATGCACTTGATAGAATAACCCACGAACACTTTTTCGTAATTTAATTGCATATTTAATCAACTAATTAGCAATTTTTCGCACTTGCCGGTATCAAAATCGTTTCACAATAAAAACTGACAGATAAGTGACAGTTGTAAATATTACACGAAGTTCAACGCCTACGCGTAAAAAAAATATCACTAAAATTTTATAAATTCCGAAAATATGCAGTAATAATTGATAAATTTGCATTGAACGAGTCACAAAAGTCGTGAGGACTGCCAGTTATTGACCTTGTGGTCCTATATCGCTCATAAAGCAGATAATTAATCGAATCTTAAATGCAAATTTTGATTATCGCAGATGCTGAACGCAACCTTTACAATTACAATGAATTGTAGACTTCAGCAACAGGCCCCTGGAGTAAAAATGGCATTCAAGTTAGAAAACATACAAGCCGCTTCGAATAAAATTTAAAAAAAATGAATACATCTACATTTCCGCATACCTAGAAATTAACTCGGGATTTTAAAGAAGTACAAGTCCGTTTGAATTATTCTGAAAAAAATACCCTCCTACTCGAAAACGCGTTGGTGGTTGTTTCTAAGACTGATTGAGACAGTTATTAAACAACATATTCCTTGACCGTGACCAAAAAAAGAAATTGCATACTTGAATTGTCAGAAATTAGTATTTTGAAAAGCGTAAACCAATAAATCAGATTTGCGATGAAAAATATGTCACAGCTTTCGCAATATTGCCTGTTATACATGAAATTTTGAACCGATCGGAAGAAGATTTTGATTATGATGAAACGGAGGTTGACTCAACTTCAAACAAACAAAAAGTCCATTTCATCAAAACTACAGTATGTCCCCGGATGGGGTTACAAAGAGGGAAAACTTTTTTATTTTCGATTTCACAGAAAAAAATATTCTTGACAAACTCGCCTGCATGCTCTTAAACCGCTAAAAACTGTTTCGTTTTCATTTTAACGGGAACGGTTATTTTTTTATTGAATTTATTTGGGAAATTTTGGACTTAGAAATATTTTCATCCGAAATTAATAGAAGTACCAGTAACCGAAACTATGGTGCGAAGCTTTGTAACAGTCACCGACAGCATTGTTTGAATATGAGATTTCGATTTTTTCTTCAATTATTTTATATTTTCATGTAATCTCGGACAATAATTAGGGCGCTGGTTTGCACCGTAGTTGATATCGATCAATATATCGATTTAACATCGCGCGAATTATTTTTGCTATGAATGTTTTCTCCATTTGTCAATGTTATGACATGCTGACGGGTGCTTATGTTGGTGATTACAGTGACTGTTGCAAAGTCCTCTGCCATGGTTTCGGTTACTGGTACTTCTATAAAATGAAAGTTATACTGGTATTTTCTGAGAATTATTTAATGTAAGAAGATAAATAGAAAAAAAGTGGATATAACGTAAATTCTTTAAAATCCGGTATAAAAAGAACCAAAAAGTTGCCCCTCAAAAATCATAAGGAGAGGAAGAAAGTTCCTCAGGTGATTTGCTGAAAGCAGTTCTGTTCGAAAATCAATGGGATTCAAGTACAAAAAGTATCCATGTCAGGTAATTTGGATTTGGCGCTCTTTGTCGAAGTCTTCCTAATCATCATCACTATTTTGTAGGTCTGTGTCCGAGTTCGAGTCATCAGCCAAATTGATGATAACTGGTGGAACGTCGTGTCTACTAAAATTTCCCATGAGTCTTGTCCAGTCTCCCGAAAAGATTGTTTCACAATGTCTGTTGTTAGTTCGGGTCCAGTAGTAAGTCGCACGCTTCTAAAAATTTTGACCCCACATGTAAAATTGTGAAACTTTTGCCCGGCTGTTGTCTTATAGTCTATGTCTTGTCCTCGTCTTCGTTAGTCCACTGTCCCACTGGTGTTTCATTTTGGTATATCTATGTCTCGTCTAAATAAATGAATCTGCCAAAACAGATTTTCATAAAAAGAAACATCCGGAAGTTCAGTGGTTTGGCGAACAAGTTATCGTTGTCAAATTTCAATGACGACGATTTCACAGAACTAGAAGAGTTTGTCCGAACAGACATAGCTCTGTTAGATGAAAATCAACCAGCTGATAAAGCCGATTACTTTGAGCCGTTATACCAAAATCGATCGAAGGACTTCAAGTTTATTCTTGGATACCAAAAACTTATTTTTATTTTTATTGGCAATAATGGAAAACCAAGCTAAAAGTCCGCCAAAAATGTGAAAATGTGACCGAGCGCCACAATATGCACGATTCCAATAGTAACACATAGAAACCCCTCAGAAAATTATCTTTATCTGTATGTCAAACAAAACTGGAAAATGGTAGACTGCACTGGAGTCTTTCTAATTTTTACGTTCACGTTCAAAAACATCAGACACGAAACCGTCAACATGCACCAAGGCTCGCATCGCAGCATACTCAAAAGGATAAGACATCTCAGAGTTCCATCTTGGAATTTTGCATTTTAAATCCAACTGAACTAAACAAAGGAGAAGGAAGATCCAAAATGGAGAAGACTTCGTGAAAAAGTCGAAAATCAACCGTTAGTTATCGACTTTTTACGAGACTTTTTTGAACAACTGACCGAAATTGAGCGAAAACTCTTAGAAAATAAAATACTTACTGAAAGACAAACTTTTGCAACAGAATAAATTATTTGACATCAACACTGGTTCAACATCTTCTGGATTTGTGAGAAACGAACAATTATGTTACTTTATCCAAAATCTTGTCAAGACTGCCAAGGAAAATTGTACAAGATCAAATAATGCAAATAGATACGACAACGAGATCAAAAAAATCTGTTCTTATGTTTATCACTGATAAAAGATTAAATGACAAGTTTTGGGAGTACACTTGATATTTGGGAAGGATTATAAATTGCGTGGAAAATTGCAAGTTTGAGATTAAATTTCTTCCCTCATCATCAAGTGAATATTTTTGGCCTAAAAGGGATGATGTGCAAATCGTAAAAGAAGAATTTATTTTCTATGGACCTATTGACATGACTGGTATTGGACCTATAAAAATCAGAGGATCGGATTGACTGAAGATTACCAGGCACTAAAGAAAACTAATATGTGAAAATGAAATTTACGATAGTTATTACCTACCTAGATGTTATTACATATTGTTTTCTTTGCGTAATTTTAATAATGTGGGGGCATAACTTATTAAGTTTATATTCATTTGGTTTTGTTAACCTTCTTGAAGTTTTGGTTTTATTTAAATATAAGCGAGTTATTGTTTCTTTTTAATAAAAATAGTTTTGACTATTATTCATTCTTCTTCTCCTGTTATACTCCTCTTGTACATTCATCACTAAAAGTAGGATGTTTCGCAAAAGCACAAGGATGATTTCATTTTGTTGAATGACAGGACCACATACCATGTCCATCCTTCCTTCTCTAAAAAACGAACACCATCCCGTTTTGCAACTCTCGTAGACACCCCAATCTATCGAAAGCATATAAACTAGTCGTAACTTTGTAGTGAGGAACTAGATTCTGAAGTTTTAGTAACTTTTGCTCTGTGACACTGACTTTTTACCCTGAAGTTTGCTGTAAGTTGGGCTTTTAAAAGTCGGGTTAGCTATTTTTTCTGTCATTTTTGAATAAGTTCGAATTTTCACCTATTCGAACGTATTCAGCCCTCTGTTCAATAAAATAACTTCATCTCTACATTTTTCTGTTTGCATCAAGTTCAAATTCCGTTGAAACATTATTTTCTCCTCAAATTTTTCTCAACATTTTCCAGAAATACTATGCCACAAGTAACTTCATTTTTTCATTATTTCTACTTCCCTATAATGCAGTGATGTGCCTTTTCTACAGGCAGATTAGCTTTGTAATGAGGAACTAACTAGGAATTTAGAGTTGTTAGGTTTTGTCATGGTTTTGTTACTAAATTAATCAAAATAAAATGAATAGTTGGCTATTGGCAAAAATATAAAACTTCAGAAAATTTTAGATTTTGACATGGATTGTCATTTAAATCCTTGCCAAAACGAACCCAATTTCTAACAATTTTCAAATATCCTTGATAAATTAAGGTAAAATAACGCAATGGAAGAAAAGGCACATCACTGCATTACAGCAAACTTCAGGGTAAAAAGTCAGTGTTACAGAGCCAAAAGTTACTAAAACTTCAAAATCTAGTTCCTCACTGCAAAGTTACGACTAGTTTACCATTGTGTTGGTTCACCTTGATTTATCAAGGATATTTGAAAATTACTAGAAATTAGTTCGGTTTGGCAAGGATTTAAATGACAATCCATGTCAAGATCTAAAATTTTCTGAAGTTTTATATTTTTGCCAGCAAAACCATGACAAAACCCGAGGGGTAAACTACTGCCGAAAAACGTGTACACCACATTAAAAATAACCAACATTAAATTTAAATAACCGACATTAACCCGCCTTAAAAACATTAACCGCATTAACCAGACATTAACCGCATTAACCAGACATTAACCGCATTAACCAGACATTAACCGCATTAACCCGACATTAACCGCATTAAAAATACATTAACCACATTAAATAGACATTAACTGCATTAATTAGACATTAACCGGATTAACTAGACAATAAGCGCATTTATTCGACATTAGCTAAGTATACTAAGTCGGCAATCAAAAACAACATCCAGCTAAACTAAAGCCATTTTCTTTATACAGGCTGTCTTATTTAAAAAGAAAAACCAAACACATAACTTTCCTATCTGATGTTCGATTAAAAAAAATAAAAAACGATAAATCGCTTGATAAGTACTACAGAGACATCATAAAAATTCTTCATAAGGGTAGGCTCATAGGAGACTATGAACATAATTCTGTCTCATCTGAAAACCTAGAAGGATAGAGATAGAACGATTATCATTGAAGAATTTTTTTTTTTTGTGAAGCGGCCGCGAAGTATCTACTTCGCGTCCGTTGCTAAGGTTGAATGCGGCCGCAAAGTAAAATTTCGCTTCAGAATGTTTCAATATTTTAGATCAGTTTTTTTATTCAAAAACTTTTCGCTATACCTCGTCTGCGAAATGTCTTTAGCGTTCCTCGGTACTTATTTCGCAGCCTAGATATAAAAATAACTATTATGTTTCCGTACAAAGTGAGCTCTATTCGGATTTTTTTACCCTGGACTTCAATGTCAATCCGTGGGCAACTTGAATTTTCCACTGGATAATGTATGTTTTTCTCGTTTTCTGGAATTTCCACAAAAATGTACTTCAAAGAAATACAGTGCTTCGAAAATGTGAAATTATGTGGGTAATATCGCAAGGTTTTTAGAAATCTCAATTAACTACCTGCAGACGTATTGAGAAACGCGTAAATTTACCTTGTTTTGAAAAGTATTTTCCTCAACATAATACGGGGTGTCTTTGAAATAACATACGTGTACAACGCGCTACCATATACTCCTGAGGTCAAAATAGAACGATTTAACCACAATGATCTTAGTCCAAAAGTTGATAATAAAAAAGTTACAGGGTGTTGAAATGAAAATATTAGGAGTGACATGCTTGCGGTCGAAAATGGAAGCGGTCGAAAATGTTTGCCGTCGAAAAGGCGTGAGGTCAAAAAACGTGGGGAATTTGAAATTTCAACAGTAATGTCAACCTACTGCCGTCGATGTAATTTAAGAAATGAGGGAATATGGAGATGGGTACTAAGATTTATTCATTTCTTCATATCTAACTATAATTATAAACCATGAACAACCATGAATTTTTCTTTGGATTTCAGTATTTTTCTCCATACTCTCTTATTTCTTCAATTACATCGACTGAAGTAGGTTGGCATTACTTTTAAAATTTCAAATTTCTCACGTTTTTCGACCTCACGCCCTTTCGACGGCAAACATGTCACTCAAATTTAGCATTAAACTGATATGTCAACTGTCGAATATCTGTCCAAAAGTGGCGCAGGTACCAGGGTGCCTCAATCAGAAAAATGACAACATGAGCTGATTATTATTTCTTATTCATCCATTTTATTATTCGTTATTGATTAAAACGTACTTCATTATCAAAACAGAGCATTGTAACTTCACATTAAATGAAACATTAACTCCATTAAATCGACATTAACTGCATTAATAGTTATTTAAGTATCAAGGGCGTAAGAAAGCGTCTAGGGCCCGGTCGTGAAATTGAAGCCGAAGGCTTCAACACGACAAGGGCCCTAAACGCTTTCTTACGCCTGAGGTGCATACAACATTTTATGAACGATCTCCTCTAAAACACATCTCGTAATTTTATAAAATTTGACGCTGTCTGGAAATTAAATTGTCAAAGTGACAAGTGACGCAAAGGTATTTGATTTTGATTAAAAATTGAAATAATACAAATAAATTAAATGTAACGATAACAACAACATAAATAAAGGTAGCCATATTGAAAAAAATTCCAAAAGCGAAAATGAGTGGCGGTTTTGCAGAAGATTTCTACGGCGAATGAAGAAGAAATTACCGATTTCCCAGCAGAAATTACGAACGCTGCCGAAGCTACAGAATTATTACCAGTGAAATCGGAAATTTTATGTGAAAAAGAATAAGTGGTCTTCAATAAATGGAGCAAGTTCAAGTAGATGATGTTACTATAAAGGAAGAAGTTCTCCGGATCTTTTTTTTTTTTTGGAAAAATCGATCAAGTACAAGTCATCATCATAATGTAAATAATTGTCCCAATTGTGATTTTGAGGTGTATAATCACGCAAAATAAATCATTAGTCATTAAAAAGATAGAATAAAGCTATTTGGTTCAAGAATACACGATGCGTACTTCTAGCGCCCTAGGGCGTAAAATACCACTTTAGCGCCCGCGAATCAAGGCGTAAGATGGCGTTTTATGACCGATCGTTCATAAATAAACATTAACTGCATTAACCGCATTGAATAAATTCTTTTAATACATTAACTTGGATCTTTACACCACATTAACTAGGTGGTTTACCCCTCGACAAAACCTAACAACTCTAAATTTCTAGTTAGTTCCTCATTACAAAGCTAATCTGCCTGTACTTTCGTGTTCTCGATTAAATCTTGACTAATAATTGATAATTCTAATTTTTAGCGATTATGTGAGGATTTTGGCGATTTTCGAGCGATTTTGGAGATTGGCGATTTAGGTGTAGGTACACGACTTTTCTAGGTGGTCAACCCCTCGCTCTCACCTATGAGCAACACGCAAAAAAAAGCAAAATTGAATAGCAGAGAGCGATCGAATAAATTTCACATAAGGGAAGGCTAACCCTATCATTCTGTCTCACCTGAAAACTACCAGAAGGATAGAGACAGAACGATGGTCGTGGCTTTCCTTCATGTAAAACTGATTCGATCTTTCCGTAAGTATTTGCTATCCCTGTTGCACCCGTTTGTGAATAAAAAATTATTATTATTTCAAAATTATCAGTGCAAAGGTTAGGACATTGTTTATCGGTCACCATGCACCCATAACATAACCAAGGGGCAGTGACGTAATTGAACTCATGTTGAACTTTGTGTTGAACTGTTAATGGCGACCGAGTTGGATACAACACTTTTACTGTTTCCTTATCTTTCGAGACGGAGATAAGGAGCGCGACTTGCACTCCTAAAGACATAACATTCCACTTCTAATCGGAATCCGCTCAAACAACAGACTTTTAATTAAATCAATTCAAACGCACCTATGGCCTTTGATGGGCAACAGAAATCGAGAACCTCCACAAACGAGAACCATAAATCGCCTTGGTCTAAGCAAAATTTGGGCGAGATAGAAGAAACACACACAGCACAACTAATAGTTTAACACCCTTAAAACTTGCAGACGTGAAGGGTGTACAACCCTAAAACCGTCACCACATGGAACACAAAAATCCGGTGCACATGATGAAGTAGAAATTAATTAAACATTATTAAGGAATTTAGGCAAAACAACAATTTGTTCGGAGAGAACGAAGCGTGATGTGGACCCCACCACGACTAACGACACAGTAGTTATGTGAAGCTATCGTACTATTTCCATCGTCTCTTTTTCTCGGGCGTCTGAAATTATCCCCACTCCAAAGTCAAGTTCACCCGGTACTAAAATTACGATTTTTCGTAAGACGTCGTTTTTTGATAGCTTCAAAATGAATGGGGTGAGATTCATGGGAGGAAGCTGTGGGGGGTCGAAAAAAAATAAAAACGTGATTTTCGGCTTAGGTGATAGATTTTCAAATCGAAAAATGGGACTGATGGTATATTTTAATTTCGATGCTGATTTTTTGTAAGACGCAGTTTTTCAATAGCTTCAAATTGAATGGGGTGAGATTCGTGGGACGAAGCTGTGGGGGGTTGAAAAAAATAAAAGTTTTTTTTGCAAGGATCAGACGATTGCTCTCAGACCCCAAATTGGATAGTGGTGGACGTTTCAGGTGGTTGTAAATTTTTTGTAAGTAGCATTTCATGCATATCTAACGATTCCACAAGATGGCATGTGGCGGTAAATTAGGTGAAGGGTCGAAAATAAATAATTTCGGTTTTACATCATACATTTTTATTTGAATTGAATAAATCGATACAGGCAACCAACAATGCAGATGATTTTCTTAATTTGCTCCAATTCGGCTTTCTTGGCACTTTTCGTAAAACTGGGAGGTATTTCTTGCATCCCTCATCATAAACAATGAATGAGGGGTGGTTATTATTACGTTTTTATTCGTTTTAAGCCTAAAATCAGCTAAAGTCTAAATATTTTAGTGCAGGGTGAACTTGACTTTGGAGTAGGGATATTTGTAGACGCCCGAGAAAAAGAGACGATGGAAATAGTACGACAGCTTCACATAACTCGACAGAGTCGAGCTCTTGTGCTTACTGCTTATGCCTATAACTTACAACATTGTTGTGGTGTGAACTGAACTTGACTGATCTGTCGTAAATTTTTCATGGTTCATCATGGTCGGTCATCCGAGAATACCCCCACTCCCAAGTCAAGTTCACTCTGCACAACAAGATTAGACTTTTGCTTACTCAAGGCTAAAAATCGGTTGAAAGGAAATAACAACCCCTCATGAATTATTTTAGGTCATTCAGAGTGTGCTTTTATAGGTTACGTTCGATATCACAGAGGATTTTATTCTAAACTGTCGTGATTTTCGTACCAATCAAGCAAAGATTTTATTCAAGGTAAGTACAAGATCTTATTAAATCAAACTTCATTGGGCGGAAAAGAGGACAAATCTCTGTGATTTGTTGAAAAATCTATGGTCAGATGTTTCGTACCTGAAATGAAATCGCCTACATTTTTTTTGACGTCATCGACTTTTGAAATTTCGTTTATGAACCGTTAATGCCTCTTTTATGAACGCACTCCTGATGTTGGTGAATTGGTTTTTCCAGATCGTATTGTTGATGTCGGATCCTAATCGCTTTTTTGGAAACACCAAATCGCAATCCACAACACAAATATTACTAAATATTCCTAGAGTTATAAATAACCATCCACATAAAAATTCGTTGAATGTTGAAATGTGGCAAACAGAATAACATTGCTGATACCATAAAGGTCGTAAATTTTATTCTCCTCCTTGAACCTTCGTGTTCATTAATCACAAAAATGATGCTTATCGGTGGAAACGAACCTTACATGAGCGATAATAGTTGTTTATTCCAACGCCCTGCCGAAAATGCCACATAGGAACCAATAGGAATTTTATGCTGTTTCTATTGGTATCAATCAGGCCCATTGGTGTGCTTCATTCAATAAGTTTTTATCTGGAATACCCATATAGGTAATTCCTGATCGAAAATAACCAGATTTTTATCATGTTTTACCTTTCGTTTACCACCCATTCAATGGGATCCAACTGATTTTTATCTGGAATGCCATATCAACCAAATTTCCTGTTGGATTGAACTGGTTTTGATTTTCAAATGATACTATGGGTGATTCCCGATTGGAAGATCAAAATATTTCTATCCGGTATCACTGTATCAATACCTATTATAAAATGATATTCGATTGGTTTTTATCGGGAATACCATATCAACCAAATTTTCGAGTGAATTGAATTGGTTTTGATTTTCAAATAATTCTATGGGTGATTCCCGATTGAAAGATCCGAATATTTCTATCCGGTTTTACTGCATGAATACCAATTTACATATAAAAACGTTATATCTACAATAATTGTTTTTTTATCTGGAAATCCATCATATTAACCACCATAATTGAGTTGGTTTTAAATAATGTTACTGTTATATTGTTTTGATCGCGATTATAAACTGCAGAAGATTTCTCATTTTAACTTTTTTATAAAAATCAAAACTTCAATGAATTTCTCGATATAAGTGTACTTCAACAATATTACCCAGAGATTTGTATTCAAATTAACGCGCCATTTTCTATAGAAATAATGGACCAATCCCAGCGTAGCGTCGTTTCGTTCTGTTCGTTTGTGTTGGTTGTGACCGTTGTGACTTGTAAAACTTGTAAAATGTGGTGAAATGTGTCGTGACTAGTTGTGGAGGCGGTCAAGCGGATTGATTATTAATTATTAATTAATAATAAGCGTATAGAAGTGTGAAGTGCGTAAACTGATCTAAGTAGTAAGGTATGTACCATATTTTGTTATTAGTAATTGTATTTACAATCCAAATTCTGGATTCGGATTATGCATACCATAACCTCAAAACCGCTATTGAAAAAATTAACATTAGATAGAGATTAGATTCTGCAGATATTATAAAAAGAAAATGCATGATTTATGATTTACATTTAGACCAAGCAAGATTTGGATAAATTCGATTTCAGTCCTCCCAAAAAATTTCTGTTCGTTTGGCGCACAATAGGCAACAGGTTGGAGGCGTTGGGGTTGCAATTTTAAGTCATATATTAATTTCATAATTCATAATGAGATAAGATAATACCTAATTCTCAAAAGTCTAAACAGGTACGGTGTGAACAACTTCCGGAACTCTGTTTTTAGGTTATTATTAATACAATAACACCTAGAGTTTCAGTCCCTCTTGCAAATGACCAGTAGAAACCAATAAAAAAAAAGCGCTCTATGTTTTATAATGGTTTGTATGGTGTTTTTGCACTGGTATTGAAGCGGTTCGGACTCTAGTTCAAATTTAGCGCGTTTCCCTTTTTTAAAATCTGGCGCGCTTATTCACCAGATTAGTCATGTGATCGTCAAAAGTTAGGACCTTGTCTACGTGGTGGTTACGAAGTAACCCCTTTTACCCCCCCCCCTTTACCTAATCAAAAACTCAAGTGCATTTGGATACCAAGCGATGCCCCAGGGAAAAGACCAGTAAAACAAATTTGCGTGTTAAGACGTTTATTCCACAACTCAATGCAACAAAAAATAAGCAACGGTGAAACAGCCAGCCTTAGCGCACAATCGCCGGCGTCCGAGCTCCCTTCGCCCCCACCCCTGAGCAAGGACGCGCACCAAGACTCGTAGTACAAATTGTTAAACCGAAGAAAACTCCCAATTCAAAGAACAAGTCCAGCCTTTGCGAATCCGACCCTTCTGGTATCAGATTATGATTTTTTTGGAAGGGACTTGGCCTCGCTATTCGCTCTGAGTACCAGCCCTTTAAGATGACCTCAATTCCGAGTATCATCTTTATTTTTAAAACACAAAGGTTATGGAAACGCTTTATCATTGGAAATAATCCGTAAAGTGCGATTACGCATCTCCGACGACGGATAAAGAGTCTCAAGTACGCACCTCCGTCAAGAGCGGGGCCGTCGACGCCCGGTCTAACACCTAACGTAAACAAACCGACGCGAACCCACCAGCGGCACACGCCGAGACATGATAAAAACTACGCACCCGAATTAAACATCTACGGCACAAATCAAACATGCACATGCAAAATACAAAAACGCGCGTGACGACCCCCGGACAAATACCGTGCTAGGAAATATCCGAACTGACCACCAGAAATACCCTCCGATAGTATGGGAACTAATATCGCAATGCCGAACGGACCGTCTGGAATTTAGTATCCAGGATAGTAAGAACATATGCGACATAGCCCCGAACTGACCACAAGAAATATTCTAGGATAGTATGGAAACATTCCCATCCGCACAGCACTTGCAAAAGGGCACAAAACGATTTAATTCAGCTATGGTTTAGGCCTCCACCCGGTTTCTATTGTCTGTCACTGACCGTCTAGAATTTAGTATCTAGGATAGTAACGACTACAACAGCAACTCGAGCGAAACCCCCAAACCAAACATTTACGACCAACCCGGTTTTAAAGCGCAATGGAATTAAATCCGCAAAAGAAAAAGTCCATACCGTCTATTACACCACTGAACTTATTAAACTATTGCGTATTTCGAAGATGGTTGTTGGTTTGCTGTCTCCAGGACGAACTGCCTTTCCCCAAAGCCGGCGGCGATTTTTATAGCCGATCTTCGCCCAAATCCGGCGCCTTCGGTCTTCTTCACCCTTTTCAAGTACCAAATTCCCTCCCGCTCGATTCCTCCGTCGTCTCATCCTCGTTTCGCTTTTAATTCCCACAGGCTTTATTTCACCGCAAATAAAGCGCCCCGTGCGGAAACGGCCATCTTGGAGACAACGCAGGCATTGGCAAGCGTCCGCGAATTTTACGGTTGTATATTTCGTTGTTGCTATGGGATTCACGGAATTACAGATCCCCGTAGTAGCTTAGCGCCCAAACTGGTAGATGGCGCGCGGAACGAGATGTGTAACTTCTCCTCTTCTGTCGTGGTACTCGAACTCCCTCTGTACTAACATCACGGTAGACAGCGCCGCGCTGAACGTACTAATTCGAAAAATTACGCGGGGTACGCCCGTACCGTCTCAGTATTTACCATCATAAACCATTAGAAATTAGTTGTTGGGTTTTGATGGGAAATCCCAACAGAAACCAATGGAAACCAACACAAATCCAAATATAAAATAATCATTTTATTGGAAAATCTCCACAGAAACCTGCATAATCCAAATACAAGTTTTTCCAAAAGTTGCTCCCCATCTACTACAAACCGCACATGAAAGTAATTCATCCTCATTCTCCTAAAACAGCAATGAAACAACAATCAATAAATACTATAATTTAAACAATGCTTATATTGGGGTCGAGAATTACCGATGGTGGCGCTGCAAACACATGCCGAAAATAGTAATTTTTTTTGACATTGATTGGGTTTAGTGCGGTTTTGTGTGACTTAGTGCGCTTTATTTGCGGCTGTTCGACTTTTTTCAAGAGGTTTCGTGTGGGGAGTGTTTCCAAGACTCAAATATAACTGAAACACTGACCCTTTTTTCCTTGTAATTAATTGTGAGTAACATTTTTCAAAATGAACCAAACTTTATTTTTATTTCTCATGTTTAAGATTGATATCCAATGTTATTTACGATTAGGTGTAGTTTTCCAATATCTAAACGGAACTCCAAAAAGCCTTATCCACAACTTCCACAATCCCCATCATGTTGGTGCGGAACACTTTTCCACTTCCCGGAGGTAGAAAATGGTGAAAATGTAAAGATGGATCAGCGCCCTTTCGTGAGGTGCAACCACTGCAACGACATACGCAACAATTTGTGTTGTCTTTTTCGGCATTATTTGAAGTGAAAAAACGAATCTATGAACCAAATAAGCATGAAAATAATCAATTCATTACCATAACCTCTCACCTTCTAAAACTGATAACTTCACGAAAAACCAAAAGAAAATTGTAAACTTAACTGTTTTCTAGGATATTATACAGACAATTTACACAATTCATGATAATAGAATCTCAAAAAACCTCCTAATCGCAGGCTAAGTGTAAATAATAACAGCAAAACGTCGGACGCACAAAATCTGTACGATTTTCGACTGATTCAAAATTAATCCGCGAGGTGTCGTGTTGGTGCATTCTCGACCCCAATACCTGAGCACGAAAACACAGTAAGAATGCAGTCTTTGTTCAGACAGCCGCAGGCAGTAGAAACGAGGTAAAAACTATGATAACCGTCTGTAATTAGGCTCGTGCGCACTCTAACCTCAAAAATGGTTTGGGGGTCCAGCTGTCTGGATTCTGGATTCTGGATTAGGATTTGGAGGGTGAGTGGCTTGCGCCACTCTAGCACTTAGGCCTCTTACTTGGGCCCATTGTGCCACCCCTCCGGCGCAGCTCCCTGCCGCCCGCCGCTAGTCCTCAAGCCAACCAACAGAGTTGATAAACTCGAGGACCGCACCGGGTGCGGTGTTGCTAATGTCGGCCATACTTGGCCAGAAGTCCCCTAGTATGGATCCTCGGGTCGACGCAAGCGCGGGGCAGTGACATAGCACATGCTCCGCTGTCTCGTCCTCTTCTAAGCACCCTCGACAAGTGGGATCGGTTACGACGCCCAGCGTGTAGAGATGTTTGTTCAGTCGGCCGTGCCCGGTCCATATCCCTACGAGTTTTCGGAGATTGTCTCTGGTTAGTCGTAGGCAAAATTTGGCTCTTTTGAGGGATGGTGCCTTGATGGCGGCCCTCCCCTGTCTGTAGCCTTCAGTCGATTCCCAGCGCGCAGAGTGTCTGGTCCGGGTGTCTTCTTTAATCAGAGTATTCAGAGTAGAAAGGGCTACCGGTAGCGCCGGCTCCGGCCCGATCAGGTGTCGGTCGGAGCCTTCGCGCGCCAGCTCATCTGCCTCTTCATTGCCCTGTATTCCTGTATGTCCTTTCACCCATGCAAGGTCTACGACATTTTCTGCCGCCAGTCTTTCCAGATATAGGTGGCATTCCCAGACCAGCCCCGAGTTGATCCTGGACCCTCTCAGAGCTAGCAATACCGCTCTACTATCTGTCATGATGCGTACAGACTTGCCCCTGATTCCAAGTTCAGTGGCTCTTTTGGCCCCTTGAGTCACCCCCGTCAGTTCCGCTTGGAACACGCTGAAGTAGCATCCAAGAGCTAAACTGTCTCGCAGGTCTGGATCTTCGGAGAAGATACCCGAGCCCGTGCCTCGACTATTTTTGGAACCGTCCGTGAAGATGTTCACGTCCGATGCTTTTTCTTCGCAACAGTTTTTTTCAATGCCATAACGCCTTGTGAAGTTGTATTTCACCGGGATGCGATCAGACCTCGCCCCCAGAATAGGTACTCTCATGAGCGCCTCATTCAGGATGCGAGTGTGACCGCCATCGTGGTTTCTGTCATTCCATAGACCCTCAGCCCGCAGTCTCAAAGCCGTCCCCAGAGCCACCTCCTCGACGTACAGGTCGAGGGGAGGCAGGCAGAGAATCGTCTCCAAGGCCGCAGTTGGGGTCGTCCTCATAGCCCCAGTCACTGCCAGGCATATCAGCCTTTGGATGTGACTTATATGAGCCATCTCGTTCCTCTGTCTGGTTCTGGGCCACCAGACGAGCGCACCGTAGCAAAGCATGGGTCTGATGACCGCCACATATAGCCAGAGGACGATCCTAGGGGATAGGCCCCAAGACCGCCCAACAGCCCTGCGGCATTGCCAGAAGGCCGCGCATGCCTTGCTCACTTTTAACTCCAAGTGTCTTTTCCAGTTGAGTTTGCTGTCAAGTACGATTCCCAGGTACTTGACTTTCTTCGTTAGACTAAGTTGGGTTCCCTTAAGTCTAGGTAAGGTCATTGCACCTAGCTTTCGTTTTTTCGTGAAAAGAACGAGCTCCGTTTTCGCGGCGTTTACCGAGAGGGAGCGTTCCGTTGTCCATTCATCAACTATGTTCAGCGCGCTCTGCATAATGTTGCAGAGTATGCTCTCATGTTTACCCGTAAGCAGGATTGCCAGGTCATCTGCATAGCCAATAGTGCGGAACCCCGACTCATTGAGCCGGCGCAGCAGGTCGTCAACTAATATGTCCCATATTAGCGGGGATAAGACTCCACCCTGTGGACAGCCCTTGCTAACGACACCCCTGACGGTGCAGTCCCCTACACTTATCTGTATTGCTCGCCACTCCAGGGCATGCCGAATCAGCCCACACAACATGGGGGTTACGGCGTGTTCCTGTAGTGCCTTGGTTATGCTTTCGAAGGTTGGTCGGTCAAAAGCGCCTTCGATGTCTATAAACACTCCCAGGGTAGATGATTTGACCTCCATCGACCTCTCGATTCTGCTCACCACTGCGTGTAGCGCAGACTCGGTCGATCTTCCTGGGATGTATGCGTGTTGACTGGGATGAAGAGGGCGTTCCACTAGCGCCGTATCCCTAATCTCTCTGTCGCACAATCTCTCTAAGGTCTTTAGAAGAAAAGACGTTAGACTGATAGGCCTATAGGATTTTGCCGCGGAGTAGTCCGATTTCCCCGGTTTTGGTATAAATATTACTTTAACTTCCCTCCATTCCCCGGGAATGTATCTGAGGACGATACACGCCCGGAAGATTCGCACCAGGTGGTCTAGTAGGTCCAGCTGTCATTTATCTATCATTGAGTAAAGATATTTTTCGCGGTTTTTCAAGACTTTTCGTGACTTCCAGCGAGTTTTGTTCATCAGGTGAAAACCAGAGTAAGTATAAAGGCTACTGGTATACTTTTGAGTACGTATCTCGCACGTTTTCTTCATTTATTCTCGATTTTAGTGACTCGGGAGCTCGGAGGCTTTGGAGTGTCTTGGGATTTCACGAATTTTCGAGACTTTTCGAGTTTATCTGCCACTTGGTGAGAACTAGGGTAAGTGTAAAGTCTGCTGGCATAATTTCAGTGCGTATCTGGCCAATTTCCTTCATTTATTCTTGATTGCAGTGCCTTCGGAGATCGGTGGTCATCAGAATAAATGAAGGAAATTGGCCAGATACGCACTGAAATTATGCCAGCAGACTTTACACTTACCCTAGTTCTCACCAAGTGGCAGATAAACTCGAAAAGTCTCGAAAATTCGTGAAATCCCAAGACACTCCAAAGCCTCCGAGCTCCCGAGTCACTAAAATCGAGAATAAATGAAGAAAATGTGCGAGATACGTACTCAAAAGTATACCAGTAGCCTTTATACTTACTCTAGTTTTCACCTGATGAACAAAACTCGCTGGAAGTCACGAAAAGTCTTAAAAAACCGCGAAAAATATCTTTACTCAATGATAGATAAATGACAGCTGGACCCCCAAACCATTTTTGAGGTTAGAGTGCGCACGAGCCTAATTCGCGAGGACCAGGATGGAAGAGGATTAGACGCCTTGATTAGACTCAAACCTGGGGCCTATTTCTGAATTTACAATTCATTGTAATTGTAAATAGTAGGGTTTATAGGGGCGTTCTAGTTCCACCTTCCACCTTCTCTTATCGCGTTGTCGGTCTCTCTCCTTCTTATGCGTAATGAGAGAGAGTGTGGTCAGTGGCGAGTCGTATCTGTGTGTCGCGTAGTCGGTACGTGTTGAGAGGGTTTCCTACGCCCATGGCGGTACCTGATAGCCGCCGGGTACCCGATAAGGCCGCCGCGCCGCCCCCCGCCCCGGTATTGAGATAGAATAAACATAACGATAATAGTATACATCAATTTATTAATATAAACCATATAAACTATACATTTCATTATTTGAATGGAGATTTAAATAATCGAGGACCATTTTCGGGTGCCGAATATGGGAAAAATTCTATTTTATTCTCTTCATCATCGGTATCTGGTAGTACACATCGTTTTTCACCCTCTGAGATTTGATGAGTTTTGGACTCGTACGGTTCACGTAGACTCTTAGGTAAACGTTCCAATACTTTATTTCGTTCATGAGGTGTCAATTTATCCAATATGCATTCTTCTATCACAAACCGTTTTAACATGTCAATAAGATTTATGAGAGGTTGAATTTTCTGCAGCGCATCTTTACAATTACGTGCATCCATTTTGTCTCGAATACGATAACTAACTATACTCGCAACCGTAAAGACCCCGCTGGTATACCCCTCAGCCTATCGTCAATAATTAAAATAAATATCGCACGTTGAAGTTTTCACCGCATACAGATTTGCACGTGTAGTCATGCATAAATTCTCACTTTTGAAATATCTTCAAGACTCCCAGATTATTAAATCATTAGCGGTCATATGCATTATTCTGTTAATTCTTCTCTAGTGTAAATGTGAAGTGAAGTAAGAAAAATGCAAAGATTTGTGGTGGTAGATGTGCAAGGATTCCGTATTCCTGAATTTATACCCAAAGAGTTAACCATAAAACATGTAATGAGTGTATTACATTGTATAATAAAACCTACCAAATTGTATGAGGAACTGGACAACAGTTTAAAAACTCAAATCAAATTCTTGGAATTCAAACACCATAACATCAAATATGAAGATGGTTTTGTCGAAGAAGAAGATGTAGACAATATTATCAAGGAATACATTATAGACGATAATCGAATCGACACGGTTTATGTGAGAGGAGCAGTGAAGGAAAAATATTTTAATGAAAAATTTCAAAAGTTGACAAATGTGCAGTGCGGCGCGATACCCGATGTAATCAACTTATGATGAAGAATGTCCGAAACGCATACATTTTCGATCTCAATCCAACGTACTCTACATAAATTCGACCCCCGTTCTCGTCTTTCATTAAACCAATGACTTTTTTATTCATCAATGGGATGTTATATTTATTATCAGGTTCATAATTAGATGTATCGAATCTGGTTGCGATGTCAGGGCGAATGTCCCCATAAAAATCATCAGTTTTTATTTCATAATTTAAACCATCTGTATCTTTATAAAGTAATTTTGCTTTCAAACCATATTTCTTTTGAATGTATTCGTAGTGAAATTCATACATAAGACACTTGGATACATCCAACACAACACTACCAATGTATGTAGGTTTCTCGTAAGTGACTTTGAGTCTATTTAATTGAATGGCTACTAGATTTTCATGAAATATTGAACAACTGTGAAAATTTGGTAGACTAATCATCCTTGAAGCACTATTGGCATGTCTCAAGGCTTGCCAATTCTTTGCTAGTTTTACATCTACTCTGTTGTCTACATTTTCCATCGTCTTCCCAAATACAGAATTATTCATCAGCTTATAAATGTCTGACTCAAAGTCACTTTTGCCGGCTTGACGCATCCGGGTGTTAAGGTCTATGTAATCTTTCAACCAGGCACTCTGGTTAAAGGACAATACACGATGAATCTTAACTAGCTGTAACCCATGTAATTTACATTGTTTTAAATTTCTATAATGTAGTTTGTAATGTCTTTTATCATATAAATTTGGGATCAATTTGGAATCTTTACTGTGTGGTGGTGCCATATTTTCGGGGCAAAATGGTAAGTCGTTGTGCAAGTCGTGTAATTCAGATGGATACTTGATATCTGCTTCGAGTAAGTAACCGATATCAGCCGTGTCGGACACATTATCGAAGTCGATACGGTCGATTTCTTCTTGCTCTAACCAGCGAAAGCCACCATGAGGTAAATGTTGAGACATCGCCCACCCGTATAGATTATTCGCATCCAAATACACAAGGTACTTACTCTCTTCATTAGGATTATAATTTTTCATATATTTATTATCTGCGATGGCGTGCCTATGACATGCCACGCTGATACCACCCCTCACACTTTGTTTAATGAAAGTTAACATTTCAATATCAGTCATAAGTTCAAGTTTAACCTTCGTTCGTTTGAGCATAGCACTCCATGATAAACCGGGACTAGTATAATAATGACAAGGATCTAACTTATACACCGACAGACACACCGACCTAAATTTTTCAAATATCTGTGTCAAAAGTAATACATCCGTTTTTAGATATAAATCAGAATACTCCCCTAAATTTTGAATTTTGAAGTGATTCCAAACCTTTTGCGCGTGTGCATAATCGTCATCTGAAATAGATTCATTGGAAAGAGAACTGAAAAAATGGCTCTTATCCGGTAAAGTATTTTCCTGGAATTTTTCCCAACAGTTTGTATATTCGTAGGGATAAACTCCTTTACGTCTAATCAAATTGAAGCAAAGCTCGTTGGGGAAAAATTCACGAACTATATCAAAGTCGCTCGTTTCCAATGTCTTGGCGAGTTGATCAAGACTGAAGGACATAAATTTAAATGAATCTAGAAATCGTAACCTCACAAATCGGGTGAAAAAAGGAACTGTATTATCACATATATCATCCTCAGGGACTGAAACATATTTTGAAATTGAGATATACGACTCTTTGTTTTCACCCAGCACATCCACATGTCCATAAGTTCGACATAATTCACTGATGAATAAATGATTATCATAATGTTGTCCATTATGAAAAAACACGGGAATAAATTTGGGTACTTTGAATTCTAAATTGCAACCATTGTGGGCTGCACCCCTAAATAATCCGGTGAGATGATCGTGGTCACGTACTTTCCAATTATGTTCTGAAAATTCTCTTTCACACATGAAACAAACTGATGATTCTTTGTACTGTCGGACTTCTTCATCAGTCAATGGTTGCATCGGTACTTTCCGTAGCAATATCTTCCCGATCCACTGTGCGTCGGCAATCAGATTTTGAATGAATTTTTCTACACAATCTTTACCACGATAGGTATATTCGAATTTTCGACAACGAGTCATCATACGAACAGTGAATGTAATAACAAAAACTGCATGCCTCATGTTTATGAATATTTTTCATGTAAGAAGTTAAATTATCAGGTTCACAAGTACTAATTGGAGTCAGGATAGATTCAAAATCTGCGTAGATCGTGAAGGGCACCTTTAGCATGTGGTTAAATTTTTCAAATTTGAGACAACTTCCTGTTTCTGGTAGGATTGTGACTATCTTATTACATCCAGAGGTCAAGTGGAAATTCAGCTTATCCTCAGAGGAGAAGTGAATAAGACAACCGTCACATAAATACTTCTTATGGTGGGAAAGACTCAGCTGTGATCTACTCAACAGACGCGATAAGTTTTTAATTAAACAATAATGACCTAAACCATCTTTGTTTTGTATATACAATAAATTAAAGTGATTTTGCATTTTTTGACTTGCATGGTAAAGAGGACCCACAATATCAAAATCCTGTTTCCTTCCCTGATCTTCTATTCCGAATACCTTTATACTGATTCCGGGGTTTAGTTTTTCGAATTTTGCAATATCTTTAATTTTTAATGGAAAGTGTAACCCCCTCAAGTTCAGTGATGTTATAGATTGTTACGCCTTATTACTATCATTATCATTATTATTATCATTATTATTATTATTATTATTACTATCATTATCATTGTTGTTATGTATGTAGGTATACGATTGATTTCTTGTGATTATGTCGTAAAGTATTTTTCGAGAGATATGATGTAACTAGAACAGCTCGGGCCGAGAGGCAGTAATAAAGGGGAGTTGGTATCGATAGTGCGTGGTGTGTTTATTTAGAATAGTTTCCTCCCTCATCCTTGCGATCTCGTAATAGTCAGGAGTGGGATACACCTCACTTCCCATTACTCTGGGAAAATGGAAGACCGTGAGAGTGAAAGTGAATTCGAAACGCGATCGAATCGAATCGAAAACGCCGTATTAACGAGGACGAGGAAAGTGATAAAGACGAAGACGTGCAGCCGAAGCCTAAACGTCGGCCCGCAGATATCGAGCAATTAGTGGAAGAGAAGATCGGGACATTATTACGTGGGCTATTGCAACAATCGCCGGGCCCGGAGACACCTGTGACTAGCCGCCGGGTCGCCGACGAACGCGAGCTAGTGCCGACTTTCGATCCCGAACGCGGTGACCTCTCCACCAAAAGCTGGATCTGCAAGATCGACCAGCTAGGGGACATCTACAAGTGGACAGATGCCACTAAGTCGTTTTATCTTCAGTCGAAGTTGAGCGGACTTGCCAAGACCTGGTACAATGGACTGCGGGAGTATGGATTGACTTGGGACGCCTGGAAAGCCGCTTTGAGCACAGCTTTTCCATCGCACGCCGACTTCGCGGAAGCACTGAAAACCATGCTACAGCGCCGGAAGCTCCACAACGAGACAATGATGCAGTACTATTATGCTAAGAGTCTCTTAGTGCAGAAGGCGGACTTATCGGACCAGCAAGCAGTCTCCTGCATTATCGAGGGCCTCCCACATGAAATACAAAATAACGCCAGGGCAGGAAACTTTACTACCCCAAACGAGCTGTTTTATGGTTTTCTGAGTAGAATCGACTCTAATCGCGTAAGCACTCATTCTAGGGCTTCCACATCTAGTGCGCAGACTTTCACGAGACGCCGAGATCAACCCTTTACCAGTTCTTCGGCGGACTCGAAGAAGTGCTACAAATGCGGGAAGTCCGGACATTTGGCAGCGAACTGCAGAGGACAGCTTACTTGCTACAGCTGTGGCAAACTTGGCCACAAAAGCACAGAATGCCGTTCTAAACAGGGAAATAGGACGACTGCGACGGCGGTGGCGACGCCGACGACAACAGACGTCCAATTAATTACTAGGCAAGTACCTGATCTTTTGTATTGTGTGGATGTGGTGATCGCCGAGCATGCGTTCAAAGGATATCTGGATACGGGAAATCGAATGAATGTTGCGCATGTTTCCGTACCTCGAAAGCTCAATTTAAGTTTGGAGAAGACCGATGTCGTTCTTCGGTCATTCGGGGGCTCATTATTGAAACCCTGTGGTATTTGCTACGGCGTCCCGATGAAAATTGGGGGCGTATCGATCACATCGACTATACTTTGTGTAGATGAGGTAATGCAATTTGACATTATCATTGGGCAGCCGGTAATTAATAATGAGAATGTTGTTTTTCGAGTGCACGGTAGCTGCGTAGAACTTCACAGTAGAAAGACGACAGGAACCCATCACCAGCCACAATCGATAAGAGGACTTTCGCTAAGGTAGAAGTTCGCAATGCGGAATCGACTACGATAGGACCCCGGTCGGAAGGTATCCTTGCAGTTGCCGTAAGTTTTGATGGTCCAGTTATTGTAAAAAGTCAGATGAACATGCATCAGGGCATCAAATTCTTCATACAATCATGTCTATTATGGGGATCTCGTGCTGAGTTGAATATTGTGAATTGTAGCGACTCCCCGCTGACACTAGTCGAAGGATTCCTCCTTACCCGAGCCATTTCGTCAAGCGAACTAGGTTCCACAAATATTTGCCGCGAAATTCCCATCTATTATATGAATCTTTCCGAGGTAAAATGTGGCAAACTAGATGCGGATACGACGCTGAAACCGCACGCGTTGCTTGAAAAATTTCAGGAGTGTTTCGCGGCTAGTACCATCGAGCTTGGTGTTAGCAAAACTGTCAAATTCGATATAAAACTCATGTCCGACAAGCCTGTTTACTATCGTCCCTATCGTTTGTCAGAATTTGAAAAATCCGCAGTCCGAGGTAAAGTACAGGATCTTCTAAAAGGGGGCATCATACGAGAGAGTAATTCAAATTTCGCCAGCCCAATATTACTCGTAAAGAAAAAGACCGGTGATTATAGACTGTGCGTGGATTTCCGTAGACTTAACGACATCACTGTCAAGGACCGTTACCCTTTGCCAAATATCGAGGATCAGATAGGAAAATTGCAAGGAAAACAGTACTTTTGCACTTTAGACATGGCCCAGGGATACTATCAGGTTCCGGTAGCTGAAGATTCGATTCATAAAACCGCCTTTGTAACACTTGAGGGACAATATGAATTTCTTCGTATGCCATTTGGTCTAGCTAATGCTCCGGCAACGTTTCAGAGGATGATAAATCAGGTTCTCGGTGCCCTACGGTATAAAGACGTGATTGTTTATTTGGATGATATCGTGATACCCTCGTCGTCTATCGCGGAGGGGCTTTGCAAATTGGAGACGGTGCTAGACCTTTTCCGGAAAGCAAACCTACGGCTCAATCTTGACAAGTGCTCGTTTTTCGAAAACTCAATCAGTTATCTAGGCTATGAAATTTCAGCGGGTGGACTGAAACCAGGCGAGGGAAAAATCAAAGCAGTTCTAGAGTTCGCGCCGCCGATTAATCTGCATCAATTGAGACAATTCTTAGGGTTGAGTTCTTATTTTCGAAAATTCGTTAAGAACTACGCTACAATTGCGAGCCCATTAACTCGACTTTTACGAAAAGATGAGCAGTGGGACTGGGGCCCGGAGCAACGAGAATCGTTCGATACCATTAAAAGAATACTCTGCTCGCGTCCACTTTTGGCGATTTACAATCCAGAGGCTCGTACAGAATTACACACGGACGCAAGTGGTAAAGGTTTGGGTGGCATACTGTTACAATACGAAGGCGAGAATCTCAAGCCCGTCGCGTACTTTAGTAGAGCTACAAGTAGAGATGAATCGTTTTATCATTCCTATGAACTGGAAACGCTAGCCGTGGTTGAGTCCATTAAGCGATTTAGTCCCTATCTTTTTGGGATCGAGTTCAAAATCATAACGGATTGTACGGCGGTACGCAGCACTTTCCTTAAGCGAGACCTCATACCTCGTGTAGCCAGGTGGTGGTTGGCAATACAGGAATTTAATTTCAGTATCGAATATAGGCCGGGATCGAAAATGAAACATGTTGATAGTTTAAGTCGGAATGCCATCCCGATATCAACCATTGATGTACTAGATTGGGTACGAGGGATTCAAATGCAGGATGAATCATTACGTTTGATATGGCAAAAACTAGTATCGAATACTGTTGATCGCGACATTGCCACAAATTATGAAATTAAAAACGATCGACTTTACAGGAAAACTGCGGATAACGCATCGAAACTTGTAATACCAAAAGCTGCTAGGTTCAATATTCTCAGAAAATATCACGATGAAGCCGGGCACCTGGGCTTAAAACGTTGCGAGTCTCTGATTAAATGCAAATTTTGGTTTACAGGTATGACTAGATTCATAAAAAAGTACGTCCACTCCTGTTTAGACTGCGCGTATCGAAGGGGGCAGTATGGAAGGAGAGAAGGTTACTTGTTTCCGATTCCCAAACCGAATAAACCTGTACACACCTGGCATATCGATCACTTGGGGCCATTCGCCAAAAGTGATAAGGGTAGTTCCTACATATTGTTGATTGTGGACGCGTATTCTAAATTTGTGTTTGCCAAAGCAACAAAGACGACACGCAGTTCAGAGGTCATCGATTACCTGAGAGATGTTCTCAGTTTATTTGGTACCCCGACTCGCATGATATCAGATCGTGGGACTGCTTTCACGTCTTAAAGTTTTAAGGACTTTTTGATACAATATCAGGTGAAACACATTCTAAATGCAGTGGCGTCTCCCAGATCGAACGGACAGGTGGAACGATACAACCGTACGTTATTAAACGCAATAAATTGTAGTATCAACGACGAAAAAGAATGGCAAAAAGTACTACCGGATGCCATCTGGGGGATGAATAATTCTGTTAATGAGAGTACCGGATTCACCCCTCATAAATTGATGTTTGGTTTTGAAGGAAACCGTGTGATGATTACTGCCAGTACCATCTACATTTATGACGCCTTACCTGTTTATTTACTCATTTATGCTATAACTGGATCTCGGACGCCACTTTGTTTTTAGAGGGAAAACAAAGAAACCTAATGCCTATCGGGTGAAGCTCTGAAGCCGTGAAATTCCAGGGATTTTGCAACAGTTATGGTTTTTAATGTGATTTATTCAAATTGTCCTAACAGTACAGGGCTAAAAATAAGAGAACGCGGACGGTAATGCAACTTTAAAATATGAAACGAAATCCTAACCTAACTTATCAACAATCAAACAATTATTTACAATGGAATAATCAAGAAACTAGCTAGCTATCGCGTGTTGACGGTCTGCATCAGGAAAGTCCGTCCAAGATGGGAGACGGGGACGTTCTTTCGGAATTTGATTTCAAACCGGGACTCGATCCGGATCCAAAATGGCGGTTGACGCGGTCGGTACGCGTCGATGGTTTAGCAACTGAAACGAATTTGGGGGAACAAGATACCGGAGGTTATGTTTACTGTCCCGTGTCAGTGTACGCGGCGTTCGGTTAAAATTGTGTATTTGGAAATTGAAATGGCCTTATGGGCGTGAAACTACGACTAAATTATTTCAAAACGCGGTGTAGCGTGAACTAACCTCAACTGACGGGTAATCAGAGAAATTACCGGGGAAAAATCACAGCAGCCCGTGATTTTCAAAAATCTAACCTAAAAATGATAATTTGAATTTTGAATGCAAAAATGAAACTAATTTCGCGGTCCCAAAATACGGGAATAACGTCCTAACTCCTAAGGTGGAGAGAGACTCCGTCTAATTCAGGGGAAACTTGGCAGAAAACCAAGAAAACCAGCAGAAAACCGGCGGAGAAATACTCCTAAGGGAAAAACCCCTCAAAACTTACCGAGGGTAAGCAGATGGTGGAGAAACTCGGGCAGAACTAGTAGTCGAGAGACGAGCACAGTCTGTTTTCGGGAATCAAGTCGGAAAAACCGATGCCGGCGGTAAATTTCAAGCGGCCTTATATTTTAGGATTAATAGCGCATGCGCGCGAGTTATAACTGGTGGCGCCATCTAGCGGATTTCCTATTTTGAGTTGGCAACACTGGAGCGTGTATCTGGCAGCGTTGGTTCGCATCTCGGCTAAACGTCATTGTCAAACTGTGAATGTGGGGTTATGTTTGCTCTTCTTCTCTCGGGTTTTTGGTTGTTTTGAGTGTTTCAAGCTGTCTCTGGCGTTGAATTAATCTTCGATGGGTTATGCGTGAGTTAATTGGTGTTAATTTATTGTTTTAATACGTTTTGTTTTAGGAAAAACAATGTTTGTGACCGAACTATGCTTCGGTACTCCCAACAAACATTCTTACGAATTTTCAACTCGTCACATATCTCCCTCCCTCGGGAAAAAGGTGAAGCTTACACTCAATTGAAATTTAAAATGGGTTTATTGTTAGTAAGAAAAGCAAAAGCAAAATTTTTATGTACAAGCGTGCATTAGGTTAAGTTTTACGGATGCATGCAACAGTTAAACAAATAAACAAAAATGACGTTTCTTCGTCGGTAACGTTGGGTTGTGAGTAAGTAGGGCTAATTTCTACAGGTTAATGCGGGTGCTGCTAAGTTCATGCCTACAACTACTTAATATTATGATTAAATATGTAACAAAAAAAAAGGTTCTTAAATTCTATGGGTCCTACTTAAAAAAAATATGTTTGGGGATTTTTACGTAGCCCGGCGTTCCGTTTTCCCGTATAGCTACGACTTTCACGGGCCCTCTACTACCTGCCGGACGCAGGGCTTGTAGCTGTCGTGGGGTCAGTGCTGCGACTATAGGGAGGGGTTTCTCATACCCCGGTACGACTTTGTACGTTATTGAGAACGTGTCGCTTAAGGTTTCTTTCCTGGTTTCGGCCATGTCCTGCGAAACTTTTGGCTGGGCAGCGGTAATAGAGCGTGCTTTCGGACGGTGGGGTTGGGTTAGTGGGGTGACTGAGGGCATGATTATGGGATCGGGGGCTCGGGTTTTTACGTGCTCAAATTTTAAGTTTTCTTTGGGCATGCGGGGGTGGACAAGGGGCGGGGTTTGAGGAAGGGGGCTGATAATTCGTGCTTTTGGGTTTCGAACCTTTCTCGTTTGTTTTTTTAAAATTGATTTTACGAGTTTTTCGTGGCGGCTTTTTGATAGGGTGGAGTTTGCTCTTTTCTTTATGGGGGATGGGGTGTCAAAAATTGATGGAGGAGGGTTCGAGGATTTGTTGGTTTTCGTGGGGGAGGAGAAGGTGATTCGTCGCACCACCTTTGATGGTACGGCGGGGCGGACTGGAGGAGTTGGGGACTGAATGGGGCTAGGGGTAAGGGGGGAGCCGAAACAACGGCACAGTAATTCTTTTTGTTCCTGGGTCCTTGGGGAGGTTTCAGGATCATCCGGTACCTTCCTTGGTGGTCCGAAAAGCGGGGATTCAATCGATTCAAGCGACGAAGTTGAAAGGTCGAGTAGTTCAGGCATGTCGTTTTGATGTGCCATTTTGTTTTCGAAATCTATAACAAAGAACTTTCACCGTGAGCGTCCCTTCACCGCAAATTTTAACCCTTTTTGATCTAACCCAGCAATAAAGAACAATGGGGGGGGAAACAAAGGGGGGGGGGGGGGGGGCAACAAGAGAGTTTTAATGGAAAGGTTTCATATCCTTCACATGAACCTTAAGTATCTTGTTCTGAAATTCGTTAGTTAATTCGTAAGTATTATTACCGATCACGCGCGTCACCGTATGTGGACCCGAATATTTTGGGGCTAGTTTCGCAGCAAAACCCTCTATTCCGCGCGATAACTGATATTCCCTTTTTAAAACGAGGTCTCCAATCTTGAACGAGACATTCCTGCGCTTTCGGTTAAAATATCTTTGTTGTGCCTGATGGGCTCGTGTCAAATTTCGTCTTGCTGTCTTATGAATTTCGGTCATAATTTCAAGTGCTTTTACTCGTTCGTTTACAAATTCCGGACATGATTCGTTAATTTGTTGGATTACTCTACACTCGTTCCAAACTGATTTTGGGGCAATTAATTCTCGGCCGTAATTCAAAAATGCGGGAGTGAATTGCGTCACTTCGCTTTTCGCGGTATTCAAGGCGAACATTAATTCATCAAGATGTTCGTCCCATTTGCGGTGATTTTCATCCGAATATTGTGCGATCATGGTTTTTAGTGTCCGATTTACGCGTTCAACCGGGTTACATTGTGGACTGTATGGCGGAATTTGTTGATGTTGAATCCCGAAGGTCGTTAAGAAATTTTTAAAATCATTGCTTTCGAATTGCGTACCGTTGTCTGTTATTATTGCTTTCGGACATCCGTTTCGCGAAATGAGTTTCTGGCGTATAGCCTGAATTATCGGCGAAGCCGTAGCTTTCCGGAGGGGTTGACATTCTGTCCATTTCGTGAATTTATCCTGCATAACTAAAAGATACCGATTCTGGCGGACTGACCTAGGGAGAGGTCCCATGATATCGACGCTGACCGTATGCCATGGTCCGTATATCGCGAGGTTGCCCATTTGGCCGGCTGATTTTTGTTGCAATGTTTTAAACTTCTGACACTGAGTACATTTTTGAACATATTTGCGGATTTCGGTTATCATTCGTGGCCAATGGTAAAACTGACACGTTCGCGAAATTGTTTTTGCTATGCCTAAATGTCCCGCGTGCGGATCGTCGTGATTTTCGCGTAAAATTCGGTTTCGTTCGTCGTCTTTTATGCAAATCTTCCAGGGATTCCCTAACTCTCCTTTCAAATAATTGTGACAGTCAAAACGTCGGTATAATCTTCCGTTAACTATAGAATAGTCGTCGTATTTCTCCGGGTTGTCGCCCACTAATTTCATCTGACGATCATACCAATCGGTCTTATCGCGTATCACAAATATCTCCTCTGAGTTTCCTGCGTTACTTAGAGGGTCTCTCGACAGCGTGTCGGCTAAAAAGTTAGTTTTCCCTTTCCGATAAAGGATTTCAAAGTCGTATCCTTGTAATGTTATCGCCCATCGCGCGAGCCTACCCGCCGGATTTTTGATTGTTTGGAGCCACCGTAATGAGTGATGGTCGGTTAGTACTTTAAAATGGTACCCTTCCAAGTACTGTCTCATTTTGTCTATTCCCCAAACGATCGCGAGACATTCTTTTTCCGTAACTGAGTAATTTTTCTCGGCTGATGTTATTGTGCGACTGGCGTATGCAATTACGTGTTCTTCGTCGTTAATGGTTTGTGTTAATGCGGCCCCGAGACCGTATTCAGATGCGTCAGTTTGTAACACGAAAGGAAAATCGTAATTTGGGCAACTTAACACTGGTGATTCTGTTAGTTTACGTTTAAGGATTTGAAATGCTTTCTCCTGTTCGGGAGTCCACACGAATTTAACATTTTTCTTCAAAAGTGAATTTAAAGGTCCTGCAATTTCTGAAAATTTTGGAATGAAACGACGGTACCATGAAGCTGCGCCAAGGAAACTGCGTAATTGCCGAATGGTTTTTGGAGATGGTATTTTTCGTATCGCGTCAACTTTTCCGGGGTCGGTTTCGATTCCAGACTCACTGATGGTGTGTCCAAGGTACTGAATTTTGGTCTGACAAAATGAACATTTTTCGAGATTGATCTGTAAGTTTGCGTCTCTGAGGCGTCTGAATACTTCGCGACAATTATCTAAATGCTCGTCTAACGTTTTACCTAATATGATTATGTCGTCGATGTATGCGAAAGCTTTTGGTTCCATTTCTGGTCCTAGTACGGTGTCTAAAAGGCGTTGAAAAGTGGCCCCGGCCGAATGAAGTCCGAAGGGCATGACTTTAAATTGAAAAAGTCCTTTCCCAGGTACGGTAAACGCCGTTATGGGTTTGCTTTCTTCTGACAAGGGTACTTGCCAGTAACCGGATTTTAAATCAAGGGTAGTAAAATAGCGCGAGTCTCTGAGTTTTTCGAGTAGCGCGTTGATGTATGGTAACGGATACGCGTCTTTTTCCGTGACTGTGTTGACGGCTCGAAAATCTATACAAAATCTAAAAGCTCCTCCGGGCTTGCGAATCATGACCACCGGAGAACTCCACGGACTATTAGATTTCTCAATTACATCGGCAACTAACATTTTATCTACTTCCTGATTAATCGCGTTTTGCATGATCGGATTTTGGGGGTAGTGTCTTTGTTTTATCGGGTCCGAATTCTTCAGTTTAATCGTGTGCGTGATTAGAGATGTCCTACCACGAACTTGTGCTAGAGGTTCCGCCTCTTCTTCTAACATTTGGACGACGCTCAAAGTGTCCGATCGGCTCAACTCGGGATTAATCTTATAATCGGGGTGGTTTAACTCATTCAAGTATTCGGTGTTTTCTCCTAATCTCATTATAATCGGCATGATTATGTCAAAATGACGTTTTATCGCGTCTATTCCAAAAATTACTTCTCGCGAAAGATTCGGCAAACAAAGGAACCAATTCGAGTAACATTTTCCGTTAATGAAGTAAGTGATTAAAAACTTTTTATTTACATGAACATTATGACCATCAGCCAAACAAGTTTGAACGTTTACTTCGCGAATTTCGCGCGGGGTTATGGAATTAATTAAATTTTGGCTAACACATGAAACTGTTGCTCCGGTGTCAATCAAAGCGTCATAAGGACATTTTTCGATGGTCAAAGCAATTTGGGGCCGTTGTATGACAACAGCATCCGAGCCCAAATCGTTAACACTGGGGTTCTCTAAGCCGTGGTGTTGGCGCTGCCCCTGACAACGGCAACACTCGTCTCGTTTCCCGACGATTGAGTTTGCGTCTGAGTTTGCAACGGTCTATTACGCGGTTGTCTGCAATCTTTACTAAAATGACCGGCCCGGCCGCAATTGTAGCAACTAAATTGATTGGTTGTTCCAACGGGTGCTCGCGTTTGATTGTTCGCGGTGTTCGCGCGATTATTCGAGTAGGAAGGATTACTGGGTCGCGTTTCATTTTTAAGTTCATCTTGAATCTGTTCGTATTCGTCGATTCCCGATACGATGTCTTGAACGTTGAAAATGTCGCTCTTACGGATGTATTGGCGATACTCCGGTCTGAGATTTGCGTAGATTTGCTTTAACTCGCGGTTTTTAGGAAATCCACCGTGTCTACGTATCATTGTCTGAATGGAGATGACATACCCGCGTCCTTTTTCGTTTGCGCCTTGTTTGCGTCTAATGATCTTTTGCTCGAGTATGTCTTGAAAATCTTCCGAGAGGAAGTACTGTCTGAATTGATGTAAGAAATCATTCCAATTACACATGTCGCTTTTGTTATTTCGGAACCATGCAAGCGCCGTTTTAGCTAAAATTTCGGGAATTGCTTTGAACATTTGTTCATCATCTAACTCGTAACTCTCCTGGAGTTCTTCCACGCGTTCGAGAAAGGATTCGGGGTCGCCATTGCCATCAAATTTTAAGTCCCACTTTCGGACTTGATTTAAAATCTTCGCGGTCCGTTCGCTGACAGTGGTGTCAGTTCGTGACGCGATCTCCCTAAGCGGTACTTCACGATTTACTCGCGGGTGGGGAGCGTCTACGTTTTGCGGGCGCGCTCCATCTATGAAGAATTGTATTAACCGGGTTTTCTGGTCGTCTAAGCGACCTGTCGTCTCGAGCCCAAATTTGGCTAATTCGATTTCTATCGCGGGTTTCTTTAATTTCAAAATCCATGAAAAACGGGCTGCGTCTGTGGCGCTATCATCTATGTCAATGTGGTCGTCGTGATCCGCGATTTCAGGATTGGTATGCTCGATCGTTTGAGTGGCCATTTTTCTAAATTTAGAGGTTATCTGTCCTAAGTGAAATGTTGTGTACCTACCAAGAGTGTACCTAACGGAAAAGGTGTCTAGCCCTGACTAATCTAAGTTCTAGACCCTATCTGAAATTTTGATTGAAATTGATTTTACTTGAGGTCCCTGTACCTCTTTTCAAAAACAAAGTGGTCCCTGCTCGGGCGCCAAAAATATGTGATGATTACTGCCAGTACCATCTACATTTATGACGCCTTACCTGTTTATTTACTCATTTATGCTATAACTGGATCTCGGACGCCACTTTGTTTTTAGAGGGAAAACAAAGAAACCTAATGCCTATCGGGTGAAGCTCTGAAGCCGTGAAATTCCAGGGATTTTGCAACAGTTATGGTTTTTAATGTGATTTATTCAAATTGTCCTAACAGTACAGGGCTAAAAATAAGAGAACGCGGACGGTAATGCAACTTTAAAATATGAAACGAAATCCTAACCTAACTTATCAACAATCAAACAATTATTTACAATGGAATAATCAAGAAACTAGCTAGCTATCGCGTGTTGACGGTCTGCATCAGGAAAGTCCGTCCAAGATGGGAGACGGGGACGTTCTTTCGGAATTTGATTTCAAACCGGGACTCGATCCGGATCCAAAATGGCGGTTGACGCGGTCGGTACGCGTCGATGGTTTAGCAACTGAAACGAATTTGGGGGAACAAGATACCGGAGGTTATGTTTACTGTCCCGTGTCAGTGTACGCGGCGTTCGGTTAAAATTGTGTATTTGGAAATTGAAACGGCCTTATGGGCGTGAAACTACGACTAAATTATTTCAAAACGCGGTGTAGCGTGAACTAACCTCAACTGACGGGTATTCAGAGAAATTACCGGGGAAAAATCACAGCAGCCCGTGATTTTCAAAAATCTAACCTAAAAATGATAATTTGAATTTTGAATGCAAAAATGAAACTAATTTCGCGGTCCCAAAATACGGGAATAACGTCCTAACTCCTAAGGTGGAGAGAGACTCCGTCTAATTCAGGGGAAACTTGGCAGAAAACCAAGAAAACCAGCAGAAAACCGGCGGAGAAATACTCCTAAGGGAAAAACCCCTCAAAACTTACCGAGGGTAAGCAGATGGTGGAGAAACTCGGGCAGAACTAGTAGTCGAGAGACGAGCACAGTCTGTTTTCGGGAATCAAGTCGGAAAAACCGATGCCGGCGGTAAATTTCAAGCGGCCTTATATTTTAGGATTAATAGCGCATGCGCGCGAGTTATAACTGGTGGCGCCATCTAGCGGATTTCCTATTTTGAGTTGGCAACACTGGAGCGTGTATCTGGCAGCGTTGGTTCGCATCTCGGCTAAACGTCATTGTCAAACTGTGAATGTGGGGTTATGTTTGCTCTTCTTCTCTCGGGTTTTTGGTTGTTTTGAGTGTTTCAAGCTGTCTCTGGCGTTGAATTAATCTTCGATGGGTTATGCGTGAGTTAATTGGTGTTAATTTATTGTTTTAATACGTTTTGTTTTAGGAAAAACAATGTTTGTGACCGAACTATGCTTCGGTACTCCCAACAAACATTCTTACGAATTTTCAACTCGTCACAACCGTCATGCCGAGCTTGCCCCAGAAGATGCGGTCGAGGAGGACAACACCTTGGTGCAGCGGAAGGTCGAGTCCAGATTGGAGAAACAGTCCAAAGCTATGAGCGAGCGCTTCAACAGCAAACGAAAGAACGCAAGGATATACCATGAAGACGACCTAGTCCTTTGGGAGAGGGCTGGTACTGGCGACAAGGAGGTAGCACGAAAGACAGGCCTCAAATACGGTGGTCCGTACAAAATTAATAAAGTATTGGGGAACGACCGGTACGAGATTGTGGCTCTCAAAGGGATGAAGGGCTACAAAAGGTTCGCTACGGTAGTTCCGGTGGATGCGCTCCGGCCGTGGCAAAGCGGAGTGGTAGTAGACGGTAGTACTAGCGATAGTAATGTCGATAGTACGGACGAGTTGATCGACTTGCTGGAGTCGTAGCCTTGGTTTTTATTATTTACTTTGAAGGGAATTGAGATGCATGAGTTGCATCTGAGCAAGAGGCTCGCGTTTTGAGTGATATGCTGGCGTTCTGAGTGAAAGAGGAATAATAGGGTTGCTTCCTGAGTGGTGGCTGGAGTAAGCCTGAGGGCCAACCACGTTCATGAGTTGAACTTGTAGAAGTGACGTCTACTAATCTTTTGTTCCAGGAAGAACCGCTAGGTGGTCCCAGAGACGATGCCGAGGACGGCAATCAAAAACAGAATGGGAGGATGTTACGCCTTATTACTATCATTATCATTATTATTATCATTATTATTATTATTGTTATCATCTGTGATTATATTTGTCATCGTCGCCGTATTAATAAATGATTTAAATCCGTATGATCTGTTTCTATCATTTCTTATTAATAGTTTTCATAATCGAATTTAGAGTCACTTAAGTAAAACCGTAAACGTCCCATTAGCTGACACTGACCCAGTAGCTGACATTTTCTATGATATTTTTGATAATTTAAGACGATTCCAGCTAAAATCGCGCCAAAAATAATTTCTAGAGACGTTCCATATCTTTAGGTTTTAGTTGGTAACGCAAGACACATGGTTAGTACTATGACGTCTCTGGAGGATGTGTAGTAGTTCGCGAGAGTTCGACAGTTGAAATGGAGGGATGAATTCTTAGCGGTTCAGGTAAGAAATGCAGCTGACTTATTAAGCATAAGACGTCGGTTTTTCAATTATTAGGAGTTGTACTTGCTTTTTATATATCAAAAATACCTTAGATAAGTAATATTTAGTGTGGTTGATAAACAAAAAGGGGTTTTATAGGGTTAATTGTATGATGTCAGGCATTGGTACGTTGTGAACGTTGTCTTCCCTAAAACTGATGGGCATGTATCAGGCACTGGTACATCTATCAAATATTCTTAACGGTTTTTTGAGCTCTTCTCCTAGAGTTTTTGATAATATCTATAAGAGATCCTCTCTCTCTTATGAGATCGCCTTTCATCTAACCGGTAGCGGACATTAGATTCATTCATATAGAAAAATAAAGTTAGATAAAATTCTATTTGTCAGCTATCGGGACATCAGCTTTGTGTACTTGATGAAATTCTTATATCTATACGGGAGAAATATTTTAAGAAGAATCCCACTGTTCCTATTTGTATCGCTAAATTTATTTTATTAGGATGGACGAAAAGAAAATTTTAAAGTACTCCGAAGAGGACATGTATGACGCTTTGGAAGCAGTGAAGGGTGGCATGCCAATTTCAACTGCTGCCAGAACGTATAAAGTGCCGAGAACAACCCTACTCTACAAATACAATGGTAAATATCCCGTAAAAAGGAAAATGGGCCCGGATACAATATTGACTCAAAATGAGGAGACAGCATTAGTTCAATGGATTCTTCACGTCGCCAAAGCTGGGTTCCCTGTTACGAGGGATCAATTGTCAGATAGCGTGCAACTTTTATTAAAAGAAACGAAAAAAAAAAATCCCTTTGCAAACTACCGACCGGGAAGACACTGGTTCGAGGGCTTCCAAAAGAGACATCCTGAATTATCCATCAGAACTCCATCAAATATATGTGGTTCGAGAGCTCTTGTATCTGAAGAACAAATAAAGAAGTGGTTCCAGGAGGTTGAAGTATTCTTAAGGTCTGAGGGAAAATTCGATATCACTAGCGATCAAAATCGAGTCTTCAACGTAGACGAATCAGCTTTTTTCCTTTGTCCTGAAAGCGACAAAGTTATCGTGCAAAAGGGACAGAAAGGCATTTACAACTTCAGCCAAAACGACGAAAAAGAATGTTTGACAGTTCTTTTTGGCGGTAACGCTGCAGGTCTCCAAACCCCACCAATGGTAGTACTCTCTTACGAAAGGATTCCAGCAACAGTTGCAGCACTTATGCCACCGAATTGGAGTATTGGTAAAAGTGAAAATGGTTGGATGACCAGTGCCAACTTTTTCGAATACATAGTAAACATCTTCTACCCATGGCTGAAAAATGAAAATATTTCGCTGCCAATTATACTGTTTGTAGACGGGCATAAGTCACATCTTACGTTACCTCTAAGTAATTTTTGCAATAAAAACGGAATCATTTTGGTGGCCTTATTTCCAAATGCCACACATCTACTACAACCTATGGACGTGGCAATTTTCAAACCATTGAAGTCGGCTTGGAAAAAATCCGTTTTGGCCTTCAAAATACAAAATAACGGCAAAAAACTTAAGAGAGAAAATTTCGCACCTCTCCTTCAAACCACGGTTGATAAAACATTAACATCAAACATGTTCATCAATGGATTTCGCCGATGTGAACTATGTCCATTTGACCCGAATGCTGTAGATTACACACGAATTCTGAAAAAAGTCCCAACAAATGAAAACGACAAAAATGTAGAAGAGTCGATGAAAGTGCTGAATTACTTAGAAAACAGGATCGGGGACAAAGTACGATTGTTCAAGAATTGCGAAACTACATCGTTGGATGGTGACATCAAAGATAAATCTCTCTTCATATTTTGGAAAGGATTGAGGGAGGAAGTGAATGCAACTGGGACCCCAATTAACACAACAGAGGAAACAGACACCAATTCAACAAATGAAGATCAAGACTGGATTATTATAGACGACCTGCTCCACAAAAATGGTGTCATTGATTGTGAAATAAACGAAGAAGGCCATCTAGTCGTGAATAATAATCTCCAGTTTGAGCATGAAAATACTGAAACAGTAGTCGGTGATCGAATGAGTTCTGTGGAAACCGAAAATCTAAGTTTTTTAGGTCACGTTACTCCTCAAAAAGAATGTTCGGCTACAGAAAATACTCATGAGCGTTGTGAGAAGCGAAATACTCCTGCTCCTACTGATTCAGTGATGGAAGTCGATGATATGAATTCAGAGTCTATCATCCAGGAGGCTGAAAAAATAACAGAATCCGACAAAGTGCAACAACAAGAGCCTGTATTGAATATGACACCCACCATTGATTTAAATGTACCTTCACCGTTCAAGAGAGTTTTGTTTTGGCCGGAAGAGGCATCAAAAGAGTGAAAAAACTCTCCAAAGAAAAGGTCCCGACGATAGCATCTTCCATCCAATGGAAAGAGTACCACCAGAAAAAGGAAAATGCCAAGAAAAAGCTCGAAGAAGAGAAACTACAAAGAAAGAGGATCAGAGAAGAAAAAAAAACGATCTTTAGAAACAGCAAAAAAGAAAAAAGAGACAGAAAGACAGACAACAAGGAAATCTAAAAATGACGAACTGAATCATACAGATTCTGAAGATGACATCAACAACAATCAAGCTGATGACTCGAGTAACTCATCCTTGATTGAAACTGAACGGATGAATATGGAGCAACTAAAAATCAAGGATTTTGTTATTGTTAAATACGATGACGGTTATTATCCTGGGATCGTTGAGAATATTAAAGAAGGAGAAGCATTCGTAAGTGCAATGGTCCAAAGTAAAAAACTCTGGAAATGGCCAAATGTACCCGATAAGTTATGGTATGATCTCGAAAAAAATGTGGTTCAAGTTATAAACGCGCCGAAAGCTTCAGGAACTCGTGGCCTTTACAACGTTCCCGAAATTAAAAAATATTTGAGTCAATAGAATTATTATTTATTTATTTTATTTCATAGATAGCAGAAAATAAAATTTGTTTTGATTAATTAACGTCAACTCAACTACCTACCTACTCATATTCCTTTATTGAATTCAACATATGTCAGGGACTGGGACATGGAAAGTCCACTACTGGGTCAACGCATGTCAGCCACTGGTACTTTGGTGAATTTTTCCTTTACTAAATATTCTTAATTTTTTCAATGTCTATACAAATAAAAATTAAATCGTAGCGTAATCTGTAATTCTGGGGGTTCCATACAGTAGATATATATTGGGGATACAGCATCCTCCTACTCCATAAGAAATACTGTGGCCTCCTACAGGAGTATTAGTATGTCTGTCTCAAGAATCTTAATCTCCTCTCTCTTGCACTTATGGGTTTGGTGAGGCAGTGCCGTGCTCGGTATTTTTTTGTGAGGGGTATTGGGTTTGGGTTTGGGTTTATTAAGTTGAGTTAATGTTGTTGTCTCCGCACCTGACCTGATGCGGCTCGGGCGGCGGTTCTTTAAATTGGGTTCGTTTATTATTGTTTTGGGAAAAATGCGGTTCATTGAATCCAGGTATGTAAGACGGGTGCGGGAGGGGGATGACAAATGGATAGATCATTAAATTAATTAATAATAATTTAGTCTAACACGAGTTATCAAAGTGTGCGGTCTTGAAAATATCATGATGTCGCTCGCTCAGCATTTGAATAATTTAGGCATAGTAAAACCGCTCATAAGTGTGAATGAATTGAGTGTTCAGCAGAGATATCGTGTTGTTGGTGCCAGAAAGTCTTTCACAAAATTCGGGTCACGAATTATTTTGGAATTAGAAAATGTGCGTATTCGATTGCCCGAAAAGTACAGTATTATGGATGATGAAGTGGTGGACGCTATATCGCACGCCGTAAATCTGCAAATTGTTAATCTGGGCCAAAATGTGAACGGCATAAGACTCTTGAAATTTATCGAGAGACATAATCTTATCGCCCCGGATACGCAACCGCCCAGCGAAGGTGTCTTTTACGCAGATGTAGACGAGCGAAATGTCCGTCGTAAGCAAGCTGGTTCAAGGGGTGGGCGAACTCTTCCTACCGCCGCCACCGCGGCCGCCGTCGCCGCCGCCGTCGCCACCGCCACCACCTACTCTCCGGAGCGGCAAAATTTCTGGGAGTCATCGTACAACATGGAGGTTGAAATTATTGCTGACATGTCGGTGTTTTGATAAATCAAAGGAACGTGAAGAAGATGATTTATTGTAATAAAATTTCGTAATTCAATAAAAAATTATTTCTTAAAGCGGAAAATATGTTTATTTCATAATTAGATATAAATACAATACTCATTACTGTAATTTATTCACGATATTGGTGAATGGATTATATTCGAAAATGCGATCATGTAAAATGACGCAATATGCGGAAGTGTTGGCGGGAATATTATCTCTACACTCAAATTCAAGCACTACATCGACAGGTCCAGACTTGACGGATTCCGCTTAGCGGGAGCAGTCTATGATGATTATGGGGGCATACGTGGTATACAGAAGAGGTTTCAAGAGGGCGGGTCTCTTCGTTCCATAATAAGATTCGGCAAATTTTGCATACATATTGTACAATTTGGCAAAGTTATTCTTCGTAAAATCCACGTTGATGTTGCCATATGGATAATTCTCAGAGTTCAAATGTAATTTGGCATCGGTTATGTTGCAGTGGTCAAACTGGCTGTTATTTTTCGTTCTCTTATTTTTGCGATTCGTTTGCAACGCCAATAGGACGTATCGAGGTTTTTCTAATTCCGTGGTCGTTATTTTGTTCGTTTGAGGCAGAACGGGGTACTCGTATGAATCCCAACTGCGGAAGGACAGATGCAACATACTGGCCTCCTTCACCAAGCGTAATAGTGATAATTTCACTTCGTCCGACGGTTTGACGTGCGGCATCATCCACTGAATTTTGTCCAGATGAATCTTAACGTCATCATTATCAATGGAAAATACTGCATCCGAATCGTTACGAGCTCGCACCAATGTGAGTTCATGTTTGGCGTGCATAACGACTTTTTGGTGGTCTTCCGCAAAACCCAATACTAATTTCAAGGGTAAAGCGAAACTGAAATTTCCTCCTATCGGAATGTCACTTTTCATCCCATTTTCTACGAACCAACCGGCATTTTCGTAGTTGTTCGCTTCATCGGGCGTCAAGGAGGCCAATCCTTTGATGCTCGAGGTGATGCCGAGATTTCGGCAACGATCGATAATTACCCCGTTCAGTTCATACCGTATCTCTTCAAATAGGTAGGCAACGCAGTTGTTGATGAAAATCGCAGTGTTGGAGGGTTGCTGGTTATTTTTCAGTATTCTACCTTCCACGTATAGAAAACTTTCGTGTGGGTGCACTATGAGGTCGTGTTGGAGAATGGCAATTTTGATTTCATCCGAATTTTGAAATGAGTTATTGTAGGGTACGTATGGATGAGTTTCGATGCTCGAAATCGTATCGTCAAATAGGGCCCCCTTATTTACGTCCAATATATTACTCATGGTTTGCTGATGTGACGGTTCTTCACTTTGAACCCCAGAGATTTTAAGAAATCCACGTTTCCCTCACTCAAGACTGATCGCCGTCGACGCTGATGCGGTCTAGGAGATGTTTTATTAGCAAAGCGCGAATTGCCACTGCCCGTTCTGCCGGCGAGTCTCAATATTTTATGGATTTTTGGGTTGTCGTCGTACACTAACATGGTTTCAAATGAAGGCGGACGGTGATCGTTTCGCCTCGCAAATTGATCAAATTACCGTCCTGGTCGGTTAATCTCATGGTCAGAAGAGAAATGGAGTCGACTGTAGTAAGCATATAGGTACGTTAACCTATGTCCAAATACTTTGGTCAACAGGAAGTGTTGAAACAACCAAAGTGTCTAGTCGGCAATATTGCATATTGTCGACTATACCAATGTCTGTAATAATTAGTTAGCATCGACACCTTGAACTACAATATTGTATTCTAATAAAGAACGTCTCTCCGACTTGTGTGTCTGAATGGGCCCGTAAGGGTACCAAACAACCCTACGTAGATATCCTACCCGATACGCAGATATTTAACCATTACATGGCGATCCTGCCAGCCCTGGCATATTGAAATGTGAGTCGGATAAGAAGAAGTGGAAATTTAAATTCAAAGTGTGTACGTTGTGTTGTTCGGAAAAGTGTAACGTCCGTTGAAAATTCGGTCGTGCTAGTTCCGGTGCCGAAAGGTTTTTCAGTGCTTAAAAAAAAAAAAAAAAACGATAAATTCATGGTAAAAGTGAATAGTGAACATTTTTCAGAGTCGAGTAGGTGGATCTCTTCGATCGGGATTGATCACCCTGAAGTTTTGGATCTGCCGAAAGTGGAGAAAAATGTGGTTCCGAAAAGATTTCCATAGACTGTATAGTATTAAATTTTGTGTATTTTAATAATAAGTATTAGGCGTTTACAGTTGTGTCGATTAAGAGTATAGAATCGAATATGTATAATAAGCAAAAAAAAAAAAAAGAAACTTGTAAGGAATATCAATTAGTCATAGGAAAAATCAGTGATCGAGAGAAATGAAGAAGGAAAAAAATAGGATCCCAGAATGAATAATTTACCTAATGAAATGATGAGAATGAGGGGAAAAATAATGGTTTGAAATAGTGCCTATGAGGGTTTTTGAGATTCTGGATCGGCGTCTCTACTTAGTCTAGGTCGTTGACAGTTCTCAAAATTGAAAAGATGATGATGATATAATTGTACGCGTACAGAAGAAAGAAAATTAATAGGTATGAAATAAAGAATAAATATGTATACATGTATGGGGAAAAGAAATAGATTAATGCGCATCTGAACATCGCCGATCACTGTTAGTTTAATTTGTCGACATAGTTTTAGGAGAATTTGATGATTATATAAGATTAAATGTTTGATGTGGTGATACCTAATATTTTAATAAGTTAATAGCATAGAGGTAATAGTAATTATTTGTTATGATAATTTCGAGATTTTTCTTAGTGAAAGTCATCGTTAATTTTGTCATTTTTCTTGCGTAGTTTTAATTGAATCATGTATTTTTAGAGAAGTAGTAACTTTTAAATGTATTTTTTTTGTGCATTGTCTTTTATAATTGTGATGATTTCCTAATTTGAAAATTTAAAACTTTAATTTTAGTACATACCTACTTTTATTAAGTTTAAACAAAAAAAAAATGTAAAACTTATTGGAAATGGAGATGATTGTTTGATTTGTTGTAATTGTTATTCTTAATTTACTCAGTCAATTGTTATTTAAAAAAAAATTCACTTCGTTCATTTTTTTTTCTGGCACCCCTTGGTGGTGTAGTAAGCATATAGGTACGTTAACCTATGTCCAAATACTTTGGTCAACAGGAAGTGTTGAAACAACCAAAGTGTCTAGTCGGCAATATTGCATATTGTCGACTATACCAATGTCTGTAATAATTAGTTAGCATCGACACCTTGAACTGCAATATTGTATTCTAATAAAGAACGTCTCTCCGACTTGTGTGTCTGAATGGGCCCGTAAGGGTACCAAACAACCCTACGTAGATATCCTACCCGATACGCAGATATTTAACCATTACACGACGATCACTGGTAAGTAAATGAGAACAGTGGGCACTTCAACAATTTTATACCCCGGCGGCACGAGTGGGAAGAATTCGTGAAGGGTATGTACGGGGCGACCATTGACAAAAGAATTTCCCGTGATGTTCGTTTCTACTCTGATAGCGTTCACACTGACAATGGTTATGGGGAGATCCGACACGTGCTTATCTCCAGCGCTCAGAACTCTCTCACTGAACCCCATTAAAACTCCAATGGAATTCGGCTGGTCGAAATGTATGGGTTCTGAACATTCGATTTCACATTTCAGGGTATTGTTATTGGGAATTATGTTGATCCGTGATGGCGTCGCTTTTTTAATTTTCTCATCATACTTTCTGAAGCACCATTTTAAATATTTGTCGATGTCGTCAATTTCGTATGAGCCCACGGGTATTTCGAAAGTTTCGATTTGCTCTCCACCGCCGAAATGAAACTTATTGTTATGGACATCTATGTTGGGTATGGAATTGTACATTTGGAGTTCCACTAGAGCACATTCATAATTCCCGTTCAGAGGGATCGGCGGAAAATGATTAGCGTGAATCGTGTTGTCGCTCCCCGTAACTATGCAAGTGAAAGACATGCTGGTGACTAACAAAATTATGGTCAACTTCTAATTAAGAGTCTTTATTATTATCAAGTGTATACATAGGCTATATTTATATTTTATGAAAGTGGTTATAAAGAAATTCGATGCACAGGTGGCCACAGATGAAAGTGTTATATTCTTGAAGGCGTTTATAATTATACGTTATGTCTGCGTTTGACCCGAAGTATCAATGAGTTCTAGGGGTGGTCGTAAATTTCCGAAGCTGTCAAAGTATTTAACGTGATTTTCGTGTTTCAAGTATGCGACCCAATGCGTGCCGGGCCCGACCGTATCGTCCAAATTAACGATACCGCACTCGTGGTGTGTCCACACTTTCGCCGGTAGCTCGTCTCTCATAAAGACACCCCGAAAATGCGGCAGACACTTTGCCCACTTATGTAAATCTCGGTCGGTAAGAGGGCGATTGGGTAGCATTTTCATCAGTTTTTTGGAAACGGATTCAAGTA
Organism: Salpingus planirostris; assembly: GCA_949788335.1. Lineage (NCBI taxonomy): Eukaryota > Metazoa > Arthropoda > Insecta > Coleoptera > Salpingidae > Salpingus > Salpingus planirostris. The sequence continues at coordinate 64,807 of CATKUT010000014.1, read as the reverse complement.
CAATCCTAGACCTTGCCGATACGGTTTCATAAATAAACCTTTACCGCCCTCGATTTTGACCGCACTCTCAACGGCCGCATTATGACGTTTCATTTCATCCATTTGTCTTTTGGCATCGGCAGCTGCGTTCACCGCTTTAGCTATACCCGCCGCCCCACCGGCCAAACCGCCAATTGCCGAAAGGCCTGCGAATATGGGCACCAAGAACGGCAATATACCGCCAGTTTTGGGAATCGGTATTATGCGTGGCCGTTTTAGATCAATCTTTTTGCGCCCTTGTAGAGCTTTCTTCGCGGCCGCTAGGGCGACTTCAGCCGTCTTCTCCAAATTTCTATACTTTTTCTTCGCCATGATTCCGTGTTTAGCAGATTTCAATATTTTATTGAAAGTCACGGCGGTGGCGGCGGCGGCCCTACTACTACTCGCTCCGCCACTACCGATTTTTTTCTTCTTCTTTTCCTTGGTTTTCGTCGTTCGTCGTCGTGGTGTGCATCCCGCGCCCATTTTGGTTTTGAGTTTTAAGGCCGTTGCGACGGCCAGTGCGCCTGTACGCTCGCCGACCGAAGCGTCGTGGGATTTCACACGCTTCCACGCTTCCCCAATTAATTTCTTATCGGCCACATGTCTGTCGGCAATATTTTGAGTATTCGAGTATGCAATGTCGTGTACTTTACATGCTTGGTCCAATGGGTTTATTCCGGGGTCCCCACGACTCAGGCGTTTTTGTAATTTCGTGCTGGGGCCGCAGTACTGATATCCGGGCAAATGAATCTCGAATGGCAATTTATTTATCAGAGTATTTAAAACCCCTCTACCGCCGGCAGTTTTATTTTTTCTAACCTTGCCGGAGGTGCGGTTTTTCATGGTCTTTTTACCGCCACGTTTTGTAGTAGAAATATTAAAAGTACGAGTGGCAGTATCAACATTATTGGCCAACAAGATTCTCAACAATTGGCGTCCACTTTACACCAGGCACAGTATTTGCGCGATCTAGGTTCTCCGTCGATGTGGTGATCTCCACTCAAATTATAATGTTCAAGGCAGGGTTTGTAGTGGGAGTTTCGGGGGTCGCTGGTGAATGATGGCGACAATTTATCCCAAATCGTATGTAATTCACTGTCGTAGTACTTTATGAGCAACTCAATCGGAATGGAACGAATCTCCTCTTTGCTCGAAAACTTCAAGTGGAGCATGATGTTTACCACACCATCGACATGTAGAAACTAAAATTGGCGGTTATAAAGCGAGACATTTATACAATATGCCGCCCAGTCGATTTCAAAATGCGAATGATTCAACAAGTCCACTCCCTGCCCATTTCTAATGTTGATCGAGTTCAATGTGAAGGGTGGGGCCGGTGTGAAGATGAGTACCGAAAACATGGCCCATTATTACCCAACACCATCCGTTGTATCATATGTGGGCCATCAAATTGCGGTGAAACTAACGTATTGATGGCTCTCATTCAGCATCCGAATGGATTGCGCTTCGAAAATGTATACGTATTCTCAAAATCTCTATTTCAACCGAAATATGTAATGCTGGACGAAGCGCTAAGAGTTATTCCAGAAATCGGATATTATAAATTTTCAAATAATGATGATGTCATCGCACCAGAAGAGGCTGAAGAAAATTCCATATTCATATTCGACGATGTCGCTTGTGATAAACAGGATAATATTCGACGATATTTCTGCATGGGGCGCCACAAATCGACGGATATCTTCTATCTTATGCAGAGTTATACGAGAATTCCGAAACATTTGGTGCGAGACAATGCGAATTTTATAATTATTTTCAAGCAAGATGACATGAATCTGAGGCATATCTATCAGGACCACGTATCAATGGACATGAAATTTGAGCAATTTCACAGTGTGTGCATTGAATGTTGGCGGGAGAAGTACGGTTTTTTAGTGGTGGACAAGGACAGTGACCTGAGTAATGGACGGTATCGAAAGGGCTTCGACCAATTCATCGTTTTGTAAATAAATAACACATCAACACCCAGAGTGGAACAGTACCATAGAAGTCATCCACCGTGTGAATGCCCCTCCCCCTCCCCGTGAAGATTAAAATTCCAGAGATATTCTCATCATGATGAGTGCGAGAGAGGAAATAGTGCGGGTATCTAAAGCCATCCGCGATAAATACAGGAATTTCAAACGAAGACAACAAACCGCCAATAGAGCCTTGAATGAGCAATATAAACCCATAATGGATACGATTAAAGAGTCGACGTCCAAAATTGTCAAGAAGAAGCCAACTAATAATGCCGAGGGGGGTGAGAGTAATATGGGCGACTTGGCGAAAACGTACATGAATATAGTACTTAATAACCCCAAGATGGTGGACAAAAGTTATGGGATGAAAATGCATAATAATCAATTGACTCTTGGCGACCAGTATGTGCAAATGGATGGAGACGATTTAATTATCAAAGGCAAGAGATTCACAGGCACGCCCGGTCTGTACGATCTCATTTTTATGGGGGTGCCATCGCCGAATGTTTACACGGAAGAGAATATGCATGTCTATAGGGACATATTACGATTAACCAACGCCCACAGGCGAAAGTATTCACCCTATGGGTCGATTAATGCAAACCGAAGTGCAAAATATAGATTTGTCATCAGTAAATTATTCCCACCTCAATCGGCCGCCCATATGAGGGAGCACAAAGAACCCGCTGAAGAACTGTCAGAGTCGGGAGGTACCACTTCAGTTTATTCTGATGCAGACGAAACTATCGGTAATGGGATTTTACCGATCGATATGAACTTGAGTAATCGACGGCCAGATTACATTTATTTTGACGACCCAAACGAAATTGTAGACCGATTGCGTTTGCTCGTTGCTTCGAAATCGAGTGGACATACCGGCCACAATAATGAGATTATGTCCATATTGGAGGAATTACGAGAACTAGGCATTATTCACTGAGTAGTACTCGTCTACGCTAGTTGATTGCAATTTAATTCTTCTTTAAATGAGTAAGAGTCAGTTGGTTGAGGAGTTGCATAAGCCCGCAAGGAGAAATTTTCCGCGGCGGCGAGTGATAATGAAAGGCGTAGGTGATCTGTGGCAAGCGGATTTGGTGGAGATGATTCCCTATGCCACAGACAATGGCGGATTCAACTACTTACTCACAGTAATCGACACTTTTTCGAAATTCGCATGGGCACGCCCCGTTAAGAGGAAAACCGCCGATGACGTCACATCTGCGATGAAGTAGATCTTTGAACATTCAATACGAGGACGACAACGACGACGCACCCCCGACCATTTACAAACTGATCAAGGGAAAGAATTTTACAACCAAAAGTTTCAGAATCTCATGAAATCCCGCGAAATAAATCACTATTCAACTTATAGTACGAAAAAAGCATCCATTGTGGAGCGGTTCAATCGGACCCTCAAGGAGAAAATGTGGCAATTATTCAGTTTGCAGGGAAATTACAAGTGGCTCGGAGCAATAGATGAACTCATGGAAAATTATAATAACACGATCCATTCCACCATAAAAATGAAACCCATAGATGTCACGAAAATGAACGAAGAGCAGTTACTCTCCACCGTATACAGGCATTTGAAAGTATTCAGGGGTGGTAAAATCAAAGTGGGCGATTTAGTTCGTATAAGCAAATATAAAACAGTATTTGACAAGGGGTACATGAGAGGCCCTCCTCCGCCCCAGCGGGTCGAGAATTAATAAAATAAGAAAATAAAATATATTCAAATGAATATCACTTGACCGGAGGAGTACCTAGCTTGCGCCATACCTCCTCCGATAAACGACAAACTCACCCTTGACCGACACCACCTATTGCCGGGTACACCCGTACGTTTTAAGAAAAGGAATAAGAAATTATATTTTGGAGATGCATCCAGCGAAAAACTATTTACAGGGCAGTGCCCAAAAGAAGAAAATAAAGGTATTTTTAATGACAAGGGGTACACTCCGAATTGGACCACGGAAGTATTCAAAATAGCCAAAGTCCAGAAAACTCACCCTGTTACTTACACCTTAGAGGATTTGGATGGCCAACCGGTATTGGGAGGTTTCTATCAGTTCGAACTGCAAGCAGCCAAATATCCAGACGTGTATTTGGTGGAGAAAGTGCTGAGACGTCAAGGAGGCAAATTATTCGTAAAGTGGTTGGGGTTCTCATCAGCTCACAACTCTTGGGTTAAGAAATCAGACATTGTTTAAAAATATATAAAATTTTATTTTGTAATAATACTTATGTGCATGAATAAAAAAGTGGTCATTTCAAATCACTTGGAAATATATTTCTTATAAATATTATTACGGTGTTCTTTATTTAAAACAATTTCAATTATAGTAGCAATATGGTCTATTCTTCTTTTAAATCTAATTCTATCGAGGGCGGCAGTCATCCATGGTGATTTTCTGGATTGCCGATATGCAAAACACCATGCGTACATATGGTATGTCTCATTTTTTTCAACGCAAAATCTAACGTTTTTCATCATTTTGTGTGTGTGTTGGGCGGTGAAATAGAAAAAATGATCATCACACATTCAAAGCTTGAATCATATTAACCGACTGTGAAATACTTAAAAGTACCCGTTACATAACATATATGAAAATACAAATAATTGGTCATTTTGGTATTAAAAGTACTTATGAAAAAAACATGGTTGGGCTAAATACATTTTATTTCCACTCTAATCCGTATTCGGGATTTTGAAGTGGCCCCAGGCATAAGTGTCTGTGGTGTCTGGGCGTAAATATCTTTTGTCATCTTTTGAACTTAACGCTACCTTATTAACTAATTGTGAGAATAATACATGTTTTATTGACCTTATAACATTCATACTACCATATACTACACTGTCGAATCTATTTACTAAATTTACATAATCCCGCATACAGTAATCTTTGAGTGTAGTGCCTTTCACGCCTTTTGCCTTTTTCGTGACACCACTAGACTCGACGTCGAAGGCGTAAAGTTTAGATCTCAATCCACAATACTCTAATAGAATAAGACCGCCATTTTCGTCTTTCATGTACCCAATTACTTTTTTGTTGACTTTTGGGAAGCCATATGCATTGTTCGTTTCATAGTTAGAAGTATCGAATCTTGCAGCCAAATCAGCACGAATGTCGTCGTAAAAGTCGTCAGTTGAAATTTCATAGATCAAACTATCCGTATCCGTGTACAATAATTTAATCCGGGACCCGTATTTAGGAACCATATAATTATAGTGGAATTCATACATTAATGTCTTCGATAAGTCCAGTATGCTACAGCCTACATACATCGGCTTATCGTATACCACTTTTAGCCTGTCTAATTGTATTGCGACGAATTTTTCACTGAATATACTGCAACTATGGAAATTTGGTTTGCTTATCAATTTTCGAGCACTAAAATTAATTTTAATTGACTGCCAGTGTGAGGCTAGATGAATGTCTACCCGATTGTCGACGTTCTCCATTGTTTTCCCGAAAACCGAATTATTCATCAACTTGTAAAAGTCTGACTCGAAATCTGTCTTAGATAATTGCCGCTTTTCCGTATTCAGGTCAATGTACTTTTTCAGCCAAGCACTCTGCTCGAACTGTAGAACTCTATGAATTTGTTTTAGTAGTAGTCCATGTTGTAGGCATTGCTTGAGATTGCGGTAATGAAGAATATATTTACTCTTATCATATAAATTCGGAATTAATTTCGAGTCTTTACCGTTCAACGGAATCCGGTTTTCGGGACAAAAAGGCAAATCGTTGTGCGTATCATGCAGATGTTGGGGGTACTCCAAATCCACTTCCAACATATAACAAATATTAGAATCGTCGCGAATTTGGAGAACATCAAACGCCCGCAATTCGTCAGCCAGGGCCGTACCGAAGTCGATAACTTTGGGGGGGTGTGAAGGCAAGATTTGCCGACTGCAACACTGGGGAGTAAAAAAATTTTTTCCATATTTTTTGCAAGCGACCCCTTAAATTAAAAGTAATTCTCTAAGCTACTTGCTAGTCAGTATTACGATCATGTCCGCTTTACTCTAAAGCTAGTACGTCGTAACTACGTCTCATTCTATGGTAATTTTTGTGAAAATTGATATACACGTTAGGTATTATTATAATATATTATTTATAATATTGTGATTTGTGAATACAAAAATAGTTAAAATTGATAACGCTGTTAGTGAAGTATAGGAAACTGAAATTATCAAACAATTATCCGCCGCTCCTTTAACAAACTCCACGCATTTATTAAAGTTTGTACATCAAGTTGTTCAGCGATGTCTTTCTCTGAAGAGAGGATCATTAAAGCTCCCAAACGTTTCTCAGTCATCGTTGTTCTCAGGTAGTTCTTGATGAATTTCAGTTTACTGAAACTTCTCTCACTCGATGCGACTGACACTGGTGCGGTTAAAATGTATTGTAACAGGATAAATGTCAAGGGAAGGGAAGTTTTGATCAGGTTTGAAAAATTGGGTGTTGTTATACGCTGGAAAAACTGTTGTTGCTGTTCTGATGATTCTGCTTTTAGAACTTGTTGCAATACTTGTAGCTCTGCTGCAATTGCCGTTTCATCTAAGCAGTTTGGTGGTATGTTGACAATTTTTTCGGTCAAGTCTTCTGTTATGATTCCGTCACCGTTTGTGAGAGCCTTCACACATTCGAAGAAAGGTTTCAGGAATGTCAAATTTTCTTTCAAGAAATCATCCAGGAAGCTGCACAAAGTGTGAATAATCTGCTTAAACTCTCGTCGGTAGAAAGTGTGAAAGTCAAAATGCGCTTGAGTCTCCGCTCTGTTATCGATTCTTTTGGGAGCAACTCGCCTCCTATGATGTTTCCTGAATTCTTGGTCTGAGTCAATTTCCAATTTACTACAAAATTCTCTCGAACTATCAATTAATTTATTGATGTCGTTGTCGTCCATTACAGTTTTTAAAAGCTTGGATGTTCCATCTAACAACTTTAAAGCTTGTAAAACATCTAGTTTCTTTTCTTCAAGTTTTTCCGTTAGGATCTTCAATTTATACATAACATTCTTCATGAACATTAGACAGCAAATAAAATCGAAACTTCTAATTTTTTTCAATAATCCCATAGCCTCGGTTTTGGTTCGACCAGTGTTCTCACGACTATTCGATAAGGCTTCTAAAACCTTAAGGATAGCTTCAAACGAAGTCCAGACAGCTCGGATAGATTCTGCTCTGGCCGTCCATCTAGTTTTAGATAAATTGCGAAGCTGCAGCGCATTTTCTATTTCTGCTAGTTCATTGTTTAATGCAGCAAACCTCTTTGTGCTCGAAGCGAAGAACACATAGATAGCTTCCAAAACGTTGAATAATTCGCCTGCAATGGTGCTCGCTTCGATGCAGTGCTCAGTGAAAGTATTCACCCGATGAGCCATACAGGGAAAATATGGAACTCAAATATTTTTGTGCTCCATGAAATTTGCCACTCATAGATGCTGCACAATCATAACTTTGAAACGCCAAGTTTTCCACAGGCAACTGGTGCTTTATGAGTACATCATAGATAGCTGTCGCTGTGCCTTTCCCTGTCTTGTCTTGGACTTCTACAATATCCAATAATCGTTCGTAGGGTTGAAAGTCTTTCACGTAACGTACAACAACAGATAATTGATCGCGATGACTCAGATCAGGTGTTGTATCAGCGATAACAGAATAGAACTTTGCTTCTTGAATTTCTTTTCTGATTTTTGTTGAAACTTCAGATGCAAGCAAAGAAATTAATTCATTTTGTGAGTTTGCCCCCAAATAAGTCACATGATACGGCCGCATTTTGGAGTTATCCAACCAACTTTTCATTATATTGGCATGTCTAGAGATCAAACGAACAAATTGAACAAAATTTCCTCGTTCATCAGTTCCATCTCCATCACCTCTAAACGCTATACCTTGGCATGCCAACGTAGAAGCAACGTCGAAGAGAATTGTAACAATTTCCCGATTGTGAAGTCTTTCTTCTTCCCTGCGAATCAAAAGTTCACGTGCATTTCTCGCAAGAAGAACATCCACATGAAAACTTCTGGACGTAAAAATACAAAAATCTTGTAGCGCGGCTTTATGAGCAGTGGACGAAAAGTGCTGCGACAGCTTTCCTGCTTTATTTGTGCCTTGTTTTTTCATTTTATGCCATTGTCGAATTCCGCCTTTAGTCCAGGCGTCATCAGCCTTGTTACGATTTGACCCCTCAGGAAATAGAGAGCAGACAAAGCAGAAGGCCGCATCTTTCGAAATACTGTACTCCAAGTGTGGATAGTCCTTGTACCACATAGCACAAAACGATTTCTGCTTTCTGGGTGGAATATCATTATTATTTGGATACCTTGAGAGTTTGGGTTGATATGGTCCCAAAGATATGAGAAAATTGCGTTGATTTGCAGAGCAAATCTTTTCTCTATTGCCAGGATCGTGTTGTACAAGAGCATTTTGATCACCATTGTTTAAAACTGCAGGATTTGTCGCAATTGAATCTTGTTCAAGATTGTTCAAGATTTTCTGTGCGTTACTCATGAACTCGTTCAATATTGGTCTCACTTTGTCGACATAATGAACACCATCTTCAAGAAAGCGGCGTACGTTGGGTATCTCGGTAGCTTCAAAGTTTCTCAAAAGTAATTTTATGTGTTCAAATTCAACAACCGTCCGAGCTAACAATGCCACACAAGTAGCCCACTCAGTATCATCGCTCAAATGCTCTTTTTCTGGAACTATGTTTTCAACATCATTCTCTTCTAGGTCGTTGTTGCTCCGAGTCTAAAGATTTAGATATGTATAAAATATTGACGGTAAATTGCGAAGAAAGCAACAAAATAGACTTGCCTGTATATCACTGTTAGCATTGATTGATTCAACTCTGCGACTTTCATTTGTCTGTACAATTACCGTGGATTCAGCAGCATTATGATTTGCGTCCACAATATCGAGATCATCTGAGTCAGTGTCTTCTTCCGTGCCAGTCTGAACTGTACTCTAAAATTTAAAAGATACACATATACACATATCTAACGCATTTCTCTTCAGTTTGTACCTTGGTTCTCGATTTGTACTTACTTGATTGCTATTTATATTTGTTGAACATGGGACTGTCGAAATTTCCGGTTCTGAAACCTGGTGATAAGTATAACGTAGTTTTTATTGAATCGAGTTGGGTAAATTTGTAATGAAATTAAATCATGCGATGTATCTCGAGCAATCAAAATAATTCTGTTCCGTGTTAGTGAAATCTTTGAATTAATTTTCGTGAGACAATTATTCAAATTTTATCATCGTCTATAGAATTCAATGTTTCTCTCTAGTAAACCCAGTTAATTAGACGGAGCACAATTCTTTGAAAAATTGTGTACATAAATTCTATCAAGAACTTCGGTGGAAATCTCAAAGTGGTGTGTATTTTGAATCAATATAATTTCATAATACATAGAATGAATTTTGTGCTGAATTTCGCACTGTATAAAAAACTAAAACGGCCTTAAATGTTGAAAATGGACTAAATGATGACCATTGGATTTGAATAAAAACTTATTAATCATGTCGATGTCGCATATCGTTTAAAAATCCAGTAAGTAGAAAAGTTTACTCTGTAAAATACCTACTATTTTCGGAGGAGCTTTCCCTTTCTTATAATTGGAAATGGAAGCTTCAAATGGGTTTGACGGAGCACCAACAGTTTTAACAGATATTCTACGCCCACCGTGCTTGGCTTTTTCATGTCGCGTTTTGTAATCATCGTCAAATTGGGAACCACATGAACAGCACTCTAATTTGATGCGCTTTCTAGCGGGCTTCATTATGTTGAAGTGAAAAAAGAGTTTGCGAGAAGTTGCTTGAGGCTGAGGCGAGCCGCGAGATGGACGAATTGCCGATATTTCTGTGCCCGGAAGTCGCTCACTACAAGGTGCAAACTGCAACCCAGCAGTCGAACACTACCGAAGCCGAATAGCGTGCGTGCTTATAAAGCGTAACGATGAGATCATTAAGATCTACTAGCCTAGCCTAGGTCTAAGGGAAGGGGAGGGCGTCGCCGCGACGGCCGCCAACGCGGCTGGGAGCCAGGACGTCTTCGTGGAATTTATAAATTCGATTCTCTTTTCTTTCCAGCCTTTTCTGTTATGGTGGCTTGACTTTAGTGAAAATTTCAATTTCAATATCTTTATCGAATCGAATAATTTGTTAGGCCGACAAAAGAGCGATTTTGCCGACTGACTTTTTTGCGGATTTTGCCGACTGAATTCTGACGATTGGGGGGGTGTGACACCCCCGACAACCCCCCCTCGGTACGGCCCTGTCGTCAGCACTCAGTCACTTGAAACTCCCTTGAGGTAGCGGTTGAGACATGGCCCACCCATAAAGATTGTTAGCGTCTAAATACACTAGGAATTTACTATCGGCCGAAGCGTCATAATTGGGCATGTATTTATTATTAGCTTTCGCGTAGCGATTGGAAGCTACGCTGACACCGCCTCGAATGCCCTTTTTAATGAAATTGATCATGTCCACGTCGGACATTAATTCTAATTCTATGTCTGTAATTTTGAGCATGGCTGACCACGCCAAGCCGGGGCTAGTTAAATAGTGACAAGCATCTAACCCGTATGTTAGCAAACACACCGATCAAAATTTTTCAAATATTTCGGCCAAAAGTAGTACGTCAGTTTTTAAATATAAGTCCGAATATTCCCCCAAAGTACCAATTCTGAAATAACTCCAAACCCTTTTAGCGTGTTCGTAATCATCATCGGAAATATGCTGATCAGTTAAGCTACTGTAAAAATCATCGCGACCTGGTAAATGGGTTTCATCATATTTGCTTCAAGAATTCGTATATTCATACGGATAAACCCCTTTTCGGGTGAGCATTTTGAGGGCGACATTATCGGGGGAAAATTTACGGAGTATGTGAAAGTCATTTGATCCTAAGGTGTCTGCCAGTTTGCTCAAACTGGAGCTCATGAATCGAAAAGAGTCTACAAATCGCACTTGAACATATTTGTCACGAAAGTCGCGACTGGCCAGACTGGCCGCATCGTCAAGAGGGACGCTTTTAATAATCGAAATGTATGACTCCTTATTTACCCCTATCACTTTAATCGGCCCCGGCGTTTCACTCAGTTCTTCAATAAAGAGATGATTGTCATAGTTCTGGCCATTGTGAAAAAATACCGGGATGAATCTTGAAATACTAAAATTTAAATTGCATTTAGAATGAGCCGGGCCACGATAGTCACCCGTCAAATGACAATGATCGCGAACTTTATCACTGCGATTAAGTAGTGGTTTCTCACAAATGTGGCACACATTACCGTCGCGATGTTTTTCCATTTGATCGAGCGTGAGGGGTTTCATAGGGACTACCCGTCGTACAATGGGGGCGATTCGTTTGGCATCGGCTGTAAGTCGTTTTACGAATTCGGCGGCACAATCTTTTCCTCGGTAAATTTCCAACTTTGAAAATTTGTCGTCGTACTAACAATGCAAATAATAGCAGAAACTGCTGGCTTCGTGACGAAAAGTGTTGGACACGAAGGGATTTTACGCATTCGGCTTGCAAGTGTCGACTGGCAACAGGATCGACTCAAAGTCGGCATAAACCGTGAAAGGCACTTTTAATTTGTGATGGTAGTTGGAAAATTTCACTGTTTTACCCTCACAGGGTAGGATAGTGGCTAATTTATTACATCCATAATCTACATGGGAATTAAGTTTCTCCTCAGACGCAAAATACGCCAAACACCCATCACAAATCCACTTTCTCGCTTTGTGGCTGGACAATTGCGAGCTTACAAGTCTAGATAGACTTTTTATCCAGCCATAATGGCCGCGCTCAACATTTGCTGTGAAATTTTCCACATACAACAAATTAACATGCCGCTCTTTTTTCTCGGTTGTATAATACAGTGGCCCTACTATTAAATAATTATGTTTTACCTTTTCCAATCCATACACATTTACACTAATATTGTCATTCAGTTTTTCAAAGTTTTTCACATGTGCCACTTTCAGGGGGAAAGTCAATCCTTGTAAGTTCAACGTCGATATGGGGGGGTATGATGACACTCTATTAGCGTTATTCACCACTGGATGCAGTGCGGATAAAACTGCATACGCAAAACATTTATCGTCATTGTTCATCACATTCACGCACGCTTTCTTGTCCTGAATTGCTTTCGGCAATTGCACATAGGCGGAACCCGAACACGACGAATTTAGGGGGTCATACTTATTAATGTTCACTTCTGAATGCAAGAGTTTTCGTAGCATCCAACCGCTGTCGCGCTCTTGAAATTCCTCCGTTTTCGCGCATATTACTTTGAACATTTCATCCAAGTGGTGGTCAATGTTGGAGGTTTCTAGGAGGATTACACTTCTCGTGTTGAAAGATTTTATTGACTCACTCTCGTCAACCGGTAGCGCCTACAAACCGAACAATTCGATGTAGAATTTCAAATTTTGATGCCGCACTAAATCCTCTTCAATTACATTTCTCAAAATGCCCCGAATTTGGTTTAAAAAGTCCTCTGGAGAAAGTTGATTCGGATTTTTATTGGGAATTTTATAAGTCGCAATTCGCCGCCCAAACGCACTGGTCACCATTTCCACGCCCGCCTTATAGGTCACACCCGAATTCGTTTTGTGGCTATTAGATTTCAAATGGGCACCGTAGTTTTTTTTCGTCACATTTAATTTGCAAAATTTGCAAAAAATTTGTCTTATCGCCCCCTCACCGCGGCTGATGGACGCTGTGGGTGATGATAACGAAGACGTTGACAGAACTTGTGCCTCCTCGCAAAGAGTGGGAGAGTTGGGAAGACTCATCTTCTTGTGGTGGATGCGCTGCATATGTTTTTGCAAATAATCTTTGCGGCCGAACAATTGCCCGCACAAGTCGCACAATAAATTTCTGTCATCGTGCGTCTTTTTATGTCTATTCAGATTATCTCTGCGCGTAAACACGGCACCGCAAATCTCACACCGAAACATTTTAATATTTGTAGTAATAATTGCACTACGATATGCAAGTGTCGACTTGCTGCAGCGGCGGAAACTTTTCGTCTTATAAGTTAATTAGAATGAAGAGGAGGAAGACTCCTCCGTCGCCATCTCAGTCAAGTGTAATTGCAGGAATAGTGGCGAGTTTTATCCAAATAATCAAAGTTTCCAGCGCAATGCAATAAGTGCGAGGGGGCCGTCTTCGGCGGGCCTATATCTGTAGTGTAAAGGGAAAAGATCACGTAATCTTTCCTATGGGAAAAACTGCAGTCGATTTTACCCATAGATTTTTTTGAAAGTTTATTATTTCAATTAAGGCACGATACCTACTTATGATGAACCGCCACCCTGAGTATGTATACCCAAATATCGTTTCGTTCTCATCAATATAATAATATCAACACCAAGTAAGTGCCCGGCGACTCCATGTTTCTTCCCACATGATGAAATAACTATTTCCCATCCTTTTTACCCGCCAATTTTGACCGAGGACGCACATTTTACGCGGGAAATTTGACCGTCCCGTACATAGAAGGCTTTTATATACGGCATTATTATTAGTAAGTACATGGCGATGTGTATGGGGGGGAGATCTTATTTAAGTTGGAATTATTTTCAAATTAAAGTTAGTTTTATATTCGACTTCAGTGCAGAGAAGTAGTGCAATATGGATTCATTAAAAAATAAATTAAATAAATGGGCGAATGCCCCAGTATACTCCCCTCTAAGTGAATTGAAAATTGGTGGAAAATACAAAATTCTGCATGCTGCCAGGCATGAAACCAAGTGAGTAAATCCATTTTCCGAATAATTTATTAAATACTAATATGCTTTATTGGGGAAACTTAAGGTATGACCCGACTGTTGTACTCCGCTTGGGGAACCTACAAGTGCATTTGCCTAAACGAATGAATGACCACATGACTGATGAAGACTTGAAAAATCTGGTGGAATTGGGAATGTTTTTGAAATACAAAGGAAAAGTTCAGAAAGCTTACGACTTTGAATTCGTCGCTGGGGAAGATTCTTCTCCACACCTCAAAACTTCTGCAATGACTGCCTAAATATACATACCTAATAATATTTTAATGTTAATTTACACAAAATGTGACTCGTATAATTTCTTTGTACCCTCTTTTAAAGTTTCACAATTATATGTATATTTTAATAAAACCCATGAAAAGTTCGAAATGTTTATCTTTTCCTCACACCCTGCACGAAAAATATACACCACGATTATGAAGAGCCCTTGGACTTATTTATGTCTTCTAATAAAATCTATTTATCTTTTCCTCACACCGTGCACGAAAAATATACACCACGATTATGAAGAGCCCTTGGACTTATTTATGCCTTCTAATAAAATCTATCATTTTAAGTCCTAAAAGGGCCATTTTCCCACACACATCACAAGACTTTGGTCACACGAAAAGTTTATTTGGGGTGGTTCACATATTGGATGAAGCTCATTCTTGAAATAGTGGTTGCTGTGTGTGCATGACTGAAAAATTAAAAAAAGCCAAGATGGTTCCAACATTACAGTCGATGTGCGCGAAAGTGATAAACCGGGCGATTAGTGTGGAAAAAAGTTTCACCTTCATAATTTCTCGTCTAGATGCCATTTTTCCCGCCACACTACTTGCGGATGTCTTAAATGTTCGGCGTGACACTATCTGGGCCGATTACATGAGGGCGATTGCGGACTCGGCGGATGTAGAAGCGGACTTTCTTCGCAACCCCGAAAACGTATTACTGTGCCTGGAAAATTACTGGTTCGGGGGCTATGTGGACAACGACGACCTAATGAAATATATCATATGGACGGAAGATTGGACGCCGATGTTCTACAATAGCTACAACAAAATTTGTCTCAAGTTCGAGATGTTCAGAGACGGGCCCCTAGCCATTTGTGTGAGGTGCCATTATTTTCTTCAACTTCATTTCAAATCCAGAATAGGCGGGCGCCCTTCCAACTTCAATTTTAGAAAAAAAATTAATCATGTCGCCACGTTCGTATCCGATCTTGCGCAATATGCCAGATCACCTGCATTTTGGTGCGCTTACTGTGTTCGCGAACCACTTTTCTCAGTGGAAAAGTATAAGACGTGTTGTGCGCGAGTTCACCGAAAATGTGTCGTGAGAATCGCGTACGACACGGAGAGCTCCTACTCTTCAGATGATTACTTTGAATAATATTAACAAATATATTTAATTTAAAAAAATTTTATACGTACAATTTTACATATTTCCTTTTATATTAATAATAAATAAATTTAATTCAGTGTTTTAAATAATTTAATAATTTTCATATGAATGTATGTACAATTTTTACAATTGTTACACCTGTATTCTAAATATCGAAATGCGCGAGTACAGAGAGGTCCAGTCATCTTCAAATGATAACTTTGAATAATATTAATAAATATATTTAATTGAAAAAATTTTATACGTAAAATGTTTACAGTCGATTACATATTTCCTTTTATATTAATATTTTAATTTTTCAATCATACACGCACACACACACACAGCAACCACTATTCCAAGAATGAACTGTATTCAAAATGTATTTAGAATAATTTTTAATATGTATGTACAATTTTTACAATTGTTACACCTGTATTTTAAATATCGAAATATACCATGCATTAAAATATTTACTTATGATAAATTTATTTTATTAATTATACTCCGATGAAATTCAATATTTTCAATAAAAAATATGAATTACGAAATTTAAAGATGGATATTCAGGGTGCTTTCCAGGCTGGTTTGAAGTCTTTTTATTTGAGTTTGTAGTTTCGTCATATTCACATCGACATACAATTTGTTTGCTGCGTCTTGAGTGCCCGATGGTCTACGCACACCGGCAATTCTGCGCCCTCGGACATTTAAAACTTCTTCGCCATTGTCCAATTTCATCATGTGCAATCTTTGAGTCACATCATCAACGTACTTCTTATTAGCGGCGTCGAGCTCATCTTCAGGATTCTTGACCCGTCTTAAAATCCTATTATCGATGTCATAATTTCCATCCGAGGTAATAGTGGGCCTCGAGGGCCCGTTTGAGACCGCGCCATATTCCTGATGAATGAATGGTGTCCGAATTTGTCAACACTCATGATGCTGCATGTAGAAGAAGAAAAGCTGTACTGGACTCGCACCCCATAGTCACCGAATATTTATTGCACGGAATTATAGTTCATTTGTTATAACATAATCATATAAATCCATGCAATTCTTCAGACTGCAACGGCACTCTCGGAACCGATGAAAGTGGTAGAGGCAAGATGCCGGCAGGGCACTCGTGAGTTTCGGGCGAGATTTTGTGTATTCCAAATTTATTATGGTCGGTGGTGAGACACCTCGCCACTCGCGTTCAACTTTTCTAAATATTTCTTGTAGGTATTTGTGTTCAACTAACCCCCGCACATAAACAGTTTCAATTTTTCCATTCGTGTTGATTATGTACTTTTTCAAAATATTCTCGATTTCTTCAGGCTCGAGGAACCCGTCATCGTAAGAGATCATGTGGAGTTGGTTTGCCAAATAATTCACCTGCCGTTGTAGTTGATAACTGAGTTCCGCAAATGGTTTCGGGGACTTCACGAGATAATGCAGCACACTCGATCCAATTTTTATCGTCAGTTCTTAAGGTACAAATTTGTCGGGGAAAAAAGCTTGAAAATCCACCACCGCAAACGTCTCTGAGGCCTTCATAATTATAATTATAACACAACACTCCAGCCACGTTGGGAAATCGTTTGATACTAAATCGATCGGTCCGTAATTGTGCATTAATAGCGTTAAATGGACGTTACGGCCCACACCCCCCCGCGACGTCTCGTTTTATTTCAAACAATAATAAACAATCCCGGCGGCGCCGGGCAAGAGTCTTCGCCCCGAACCGCACGTCAGGTGCGGAGACAACATTATTAAACTCAACTCATTAAACCCAAAAAAATACCGAGCACGGCACTGCCTCGCCAAACCCATAAGTGCAAGAGAGATGAGATTAATAGCGAATTCGGTTGGGTGCTCTAAATCTGCACTAGAGCGAACTGAGCATGCGCAGTAAACAAAAGTGAGAAAATGCGACTTTCTGGAATGTTCGGTTGGGATGGACTTCCAAGAATGCAGAATTTATCTGAATTCGGTTCGCTGATAATTGCTCTTAACAGAGTTGTTGGGTAAAATCGATAGGTGGCGCTCTTGTCTTATCGCTTTTATAATCGTGTTCGTTCATTATCATCTGTTTCTCAGAGCACGCCGCTGCATACACCGCAAATAACTTAAGAAAATGAATCAACACAAGTATATTACCTTATCTAACGGTAAGTAGACTAGTTTATAGTACTGATAATTATTTTCGATACATAATATGTTATTAAATTCATGTAAATAGGACAGAAAATTAGGATTGTAACCTTACCAAGAACGTCCTCAGCCCCAGCCGCCCCAATTACCATCTCACAACCAGCTGTACAGAAATCATTTTCAACCCTGGTAACCCCTACTAATACTCTATTCTCATCAGAGAAAAAAAATGTTTCAACGTGTACAGCAGCTACCAGGACCAAAAATACTAGTAGGGGCACACAGCCCCCCATACTCTCTAGGTCTGAAGATAATATTGTCACTACTGAAGAACCCATGGGTGAGTTTTAAAAATCAAATCACAATTAATTATCATTCTCTAACCTAGGTGAGGACTGGACGGAGGCCTTAAGTCGTATAGTTTTAGATGAGTATGCAAAAGGTTTACCAGATGTGGGACCTATGAAGAAATTTAGAACCAAAAGACATCTGTGGGAATATATTGCTAGCGAATTGAATAAAAGGTGCAATATTATCAAAACCGATAAACAAACAGAAAATCGTTTCAAAACGATAATGAAGAGAAAATCCAACATCAAGGAAAAGAATTCGAAATCAGGAAGCGTTCGCGAAAATATACCTTTTGAGAAGGAACTGCAAAAGATCGCTGCCATTGATGACAGCGTACAACCTGAAGTTCTAAGAGACCAAAAGCAGTGTAAAATAAACCCAAAAAAAGAAGTCGACAGCAGTAAATTATCAAAGAACGATTTCGTTTTGAAATTACATACTGAGAAGGAAATTAATAGGGAACGTAGACATCAGGAGAAATTAAACACATTGAAAGAAATTGGGAAAGAATTTCTGGACGCATCAAATAAAAATAACAATTGAGCGAATATGACCAAATTTGAAGGATCTCTTTTTTTTGTGATTTTTTTGATAGGACATCCGTTATTTGATTTTAAGTATTACTATGTTTAAGTTTGTTATAATTTTTTGAATTATTATTACGTTCGATATTAATGTGATGATCCAGTACAATATTAAAGGAATTCCCGAGGGAATTCCAGTTACCTATTATTTTGTAAGTATTGTGTATTTCAAATAGTAATTATTAGTAATTACCTTAAGTTTGTTATAATTTTTTGAATTATTATTATGGTTGATATTAATGTGATGATCCCATTCCAGTACAATATTAATGAAATTCCAGTTACCTATTATTTTGTAAGTATTGTGTATCTCAAATAGTAATTACCTTAAGTTTATTATAATTATTGTAATTTACCATAATTTTGTAATATAATGTAATGACGCACACTCGATCAAGTCCGAAATTTACATAGATAAATCTATGTAGATATCTACATAAATTTCAGCCTTGCTTGAAATTACCATTGAAGACTTATTTATGTTCATGTTCATTTATTTTTTGTATTACAGACTTTAAGAAAATAATAATTTAGAAGTTTATCCTTGAGTTCATCTTAAAAGAGAGATAATTTGCTCTCGTTTGATTTGCCCTGCATCTCTTGCAGCAGGATCTAGTGTGTCGTCCATTTCTACATCTGCATCTGGTGTTGCAATAATATCTTCGCAATATTCCCATAGGTCATCTGCATCTATACACAAATTATGAAGTACACAGACGCTTATTACAAATTGTGTCATTCGATCAACGCTTTTAAATTCTAAGCGAATCAACTGTCGAAAGCGTTGTTTTAAAATACCAAAAGCGTTTTCAATTCGTACTCGAGTCTGGGCATGTTTGAAATTATATCGCTTTTCGTCCTCTGAAATGCCCCCATAATCTCGGACTGGAGTTAATAAATATTCTCGCAAAGAATAAGCTGCGTCTCCAATAATATGGAATGTTCCTTCACAGATCTCTTCAATTTTCTTCGAAATAAAAGATAAACTATAGATCCTGGAATCGTGGATTTTACTTGGGGTGCCAGTAAATACATCCAGAAATCTTCTCTTCGCATCACAGATGCCTTGTAGAGTGATTGACACACCATCATGTCTATTAATGTATGTCGACTTTATTTTGTGCGCTGGAGTTTGGATAGTGATATATGTACCGTCGATGCATCCTATTACACCAGGAAATCCACATATCTAGAATGCTTAAGATCAGTTTTCGTCTCGAAAGTAACTACTGAAACTCACCCTCTCAAATTCCTCGCTTATCTTCATTTTGCCTTCAAAATCGGATGGAAATCTGATTATAGTTGGAGCTATGTTTAGTAAGAACGTCATAACTCGTTTCATTATATTTTCATCAAATGTTGATTCGGCTACATCAAAACGATTTGCGATATCCCGCATACAACAATTGTTACCAGCATACCTGAAGATTTGGAATCATTACTTATTACATATAAACTATTCTAATTCAATAACAATACAATACTCACCAAATAAAAGACAACAAATCCTTTTTAGGTGAAGTTTGAACATGTCCACCAGTATGAGTTGTGGTATTCTTTAGATGTTGACTAAACTTATCCAAAAGTATTGCAAATGTCCTACGAGTCATGCGAAAATGTTTTTTAAACTGAAATTAAATTCAATTAGATCATTTCCCTAATATCCTAATAATAGAAAATTTGAGGTACTCACTTGTTGATCCGTGAAAGTGTCCACCATTTCTTCAAAAGCGAGTACTTTTGGAACAGGTGCAGGAGTTTCTAGTACCATGCCAAATTCTTCTTCATCTGAAGAACTGCTACTTTCCAAAATATGGTCAGCTATTTCCAAAAACTTGGACAGTATTATTTTGTTTTTATCCATTGGCCTTGTGCAGCGTTTAATCTACTTGAAAATGATTTACAGTGAAAATTTCCATATTTTTTTATTCAAACTGCGATTTTATTTATTTCTGGCGTTTATTTAGGTTGGACTTTAGGACTACTGACAGCCACTGACACACGAATGACATTTCTGCAAACCACTGGTTAAACCGGTGGTTCAAATGTGTTTCCGAAAAAAAAATTCACTTTTGACATTTGACAGCCGAATGGAGGATTCATTTTGCATACGCTCTTATGGCGGCGGATCAATTTTTCTGATTTTAATGCAGTAAACTAATTTTTTTGAGAAAATTACATATTTTTCGCAATGTAGGACATGATTCTAATAATTTGGCATGAAAAAAGAAATTTCCAAAAAAAATATTTTTTATAAATATGAAATTTTCATTAATGCAAACAGTTCTTGTAGAATTTTTTTTTTAAAATAACGCCGAAATTATAAAGAAAATCTTTGTTGAAAATCATCTTCCATAAGAGATCCATGCTTTATGAGGTTATGTTTACCCTCCAATCGCTGGCAAATGTCAAACGCTGCACAAGCCCAATTTATTTCATGTCCTAAATTCTAACCTCACAAAGTTTTCGTTCTTGGAGTAGTTATTTCCTAACCTTTACTCAACCAGCACCACCTGATAGGGATGGTTCTATTTTTTTGCACTACACTGAAGTAGAACTGCTGAACCGATTTCCCAATTAAATTCGCACCGACACAATTCTAACCCAACCGAATGAAAATGAATTTTTGCTCTACGCAAAATAAGCGCTCAAGTGAACCGACACTGCACAACTTCTCTTCAGAGTGGAACCGTCCAAGCTTAATACTGACGTGGTACCGAGTAGAACCGCTCCGTAGCGGGTCGCTCCGAACCGAATTCGCTATAAGTTGTCAGCGCCAGGATGTTGCTGGACCACTCGTCCAAGTCTCCAGTGCTGAGGTGGAAGGTTGTCCTCGATGAGAAGAACCAACGTCCCAACTGCAAATTTGTCGGAAGTGTCGATTTTCCATTTGCTGCGAGTTTGGAGAGTATCCAAATACTCTCGATACCAGCGCTTCCAAAAGTCTTGGCGCAGGCGCTCAACACGTTGCCATCGGGATAGGCGATTGGTTGTGATGTCAATCACGCTTGGTTCGACTGGTGCATTCAGAGACGTACCAATCAAAAAATGGCCTGGAGTCAACGGCTGCAGGTCGTTCGGATCGTCGCTCATTGGGGTGAGAGGGCGAGAGTTTAAAACGGCCTCGACGCTAGTTAGCGCGGTGTACATTTCCTCGTGAGAGAGCAAGGCTTCGCCCACTATGCGTTTTATGTGGTGCTTTACCGACTTGACGCCGGCCTCCCACCTGCCGCCGAAGTTAGGTGCTCGGGGGGGAATAAAGTGCCATTTTGCATTAAATGATTGCTCGATTATCGATTGATTTTCCAGTGATACAAAACTCTCAAGTTCTCGTTGAGCTCCACGGAAGTTTGTGGCATTATCGCAATACAAATTAACGATATGACCGCGTCTTGCAATTAAACGTTTCAACGCGTTGAGGAACGATGCCGAGGTCAGGTCATCTACCAATTCGAAGTGAATCGCCTTTGTGGCCATGCAAACAAAAAGCGCGATGAAAGCTTTGACAGAGGATCCACGCCGAAGGATTAGAATCGGTCCGCAAAAATCGACTCTGGTGTTGAGAAAAGGTCGCGTTAACGTAATTCTGTCAACCGGTAGGTTACCCATTTTTTGAGACATTACGCGTCGGGGGGTCACTCTAAAACAAATTAGGCAACCGTGAATAATCTTTTTCATTCGTTTTTTCCCATGAATAGGCCAGTATTTACGACGCAAGCTCGCAAGGGTCAATTGAGGACCAGCGTGAAGATTTATCAAGTGTTCTTGTTGAATTAATAAATCTGTAACATGGTGGGGTGGTAAAATTATTGGGAATTTGTTGTCAAACGAAATTGTCTTCGAAAGCCTCAAGCGCCCGCCTACTCTTACGACACCGTTGTCGTCTAGAAACGGATCTAGCGATTTTAAGGAGGGATCATCGATTGAAAGGGACTGTTGAACGACCTTCATGATGACATCGTGGGATTTTGACTTTAGGGTTCCTAACGAATTGGGTTTTCCAATTTTTCCCTTCAGGGTGTCGATGAATTTCAAGCAATAAGTCACAATTCTTTTCATTTTTGAAAAAGACGAAACTTTGGTAAACAGCGGAAGCTCGTTCGTGACAGAAGACGCCACAGCCACGACTTTTTTCTTTTCGGGTAACGGAGATTCATCATTTATTTCTGGACCGGCGAAATTTGGCCAACATGAACTGGAGTCGACCAACCACTCAGGTCCATTCCACCAGAGCGTACAATGGTTTAAATCATTCGGGAACATACCGCGAGAAATTACGTCTGCCGGGTTAGAATCGGTGGGGACGTGCCGCCAGCATTCAACGGCAGTCAAGGACTGAATTTCTGCGACCCGATTACCTACAAAAGTTTGCCACACATTCGAGGGTGACTGCAACCAACCGAGGACAATCGACGAATCGGTCCAGAATACTTCTCTTTGGTAACCTATGTTCAAGGAGTTCTTCACCTTTGCGTAGAGACGAGCAAGCAACAGCGCTCCGCATAATTCTAGTCGGGGTATGGAAATGGTTTTAAGAGGTGCCACACGAGACTTTGAACTAATCAAGTTGACGCGGCATTCTCCCTGGGAATCGATGCTTTTTAAATAAATAACCGCTCCATAAGCCTGAATGGACGCATCAGAAAATCCGTGTAACTCTTTTGTCAATGCACCGGACACGATCATTTTTCTGGGTAATTTCAGTTCACTAATATGCGTTAGTTCCGACTGAAATTGATTGAAGATATTTGCAATATTTTCAGGGACTGGATCATCCCAATCGATTTTGAGTGACCACAGTTGCTGCAACATAATTTTCGCTTTAATTATGACCGGTTGAATCACACCCAAAGGGTCGAACAATTTCGCAACTTGGGAGAGCAAAATTCGTTTTGTTAATTTCGGAATTGGGCTTGATTCCGGCTGTCTGAATTTTACAACATCTGATCTGGTTTCCCAGACAAGTCCTAGGGTTTGATGATCGGTCTGAGATTCAATTTTGATGTCGACGGAAGTCTGTGATGGTTCGACGTCTTCTTCTTGATTCGACAGTTGTTGATTGTTGGACGACCATTTGCATAAATTGTACCCACCTCGGTTCAAGATTTCTTTCAACTGTTGTTTCAATAACAACGCTTGTTCGACTGTTCTTGTCCCGGTCAACAGATCGTCTACATAAAAATCCCTTAAGGCAACTTGGCTGGCCTCTGGGAATTCCTCAGCCGCTTCGTAAGCCAGTTGATGCAGGCAACGAATCGCCTGGAAAGGAGCACTCGTTGTGCCGTATGTGACACGGGTCAATCGCAGAGACTTTACCGCTTCGTTGGGACTAGGTCTCCAAAAAATCCGCTGGAGATCGGTGTCGTCCTTTTTTATTATGATCTGCCGATACATTTGTTTGATGTCGGCAATCATCGCAATTTCGTGAGTCCGAAATCTGATGACTATGGAGTACAACTCATCTTGGATGGTGGGTCCATTTAATAAGTCGTCGTTTAAACTCAATCCGTTCGTGGACTTGGCAGAAGCATTAAAAACGACTCGCAACTTCTCGTTGGGATCTGACGTTTTGAACACTCCGTGGTGCGGCATATAGTACGCCGGCCAGTTATTGACCTCTTCGTCTGGTACGATTTCCATGTGATTTGACAGAAGATAATCGTCCATAAAAGCTACATATTTCTTACGCAGTATTGGGTTTGTGTTAAGTTTTCTTTCTAATGCGTAGAACTAGCGTAAAGCGCTCGAGTCGGACTGACCCAAACTGATTTTATTGTCTCTTTTTGGTAGAGGAACGACGAATCTACCATCCTTTGTTCGCGAATGAGTCACAAGGAAATGATGTTCCGCTTTCAGCTCGTCAAAAGATCGGTTCGCGTTTTTGGAAAATTCCTCTTGTTCCCAGAATTTCGAAACTAGGTGCTCAAGAGAATTAATTTCGAGTTCTTTATCTCTACTCAGGGTTAAACTACATACGGCTGCATGTACAAATTTGGTATTGTGTTGCACAACACCTCCTGCGACCCATCCAAGTTGGGTTTCCTGAAAATGGATTTGATCGACGTCTATCTTTCCGCTTTGTAGAAGCGACCAAAACAATTCTGCCCCAATTAACATGTCAATTGGTTTGCCTTAGCTGAATTCGGAATCTGCGAGTTTTATGTTATCGGGAATTTTCAAAGGTTTTTTGTTGAACGAATAAAGCGGCAAGTTGTCGGTAACTTTATCCAGTACGTGACATTTTATGGTGGTCTCGTAATTGCTCGTTAGTGATCTCAATTTTACGTCGGTAGACAAAGCAGATTGGCAAATGTTTTGCCCTATTCCGGACATGAGTTGACGGGTAGGTCTTGTTGATAAGCCCAGCTCATCACTCGCCTTTTTTGAAATGAGATTCAATTGTGAACCTACATTTAAAAGAGCGCGACATTCCTTGTATTTTCCGTTGTTTCCCAATACAAGAACTCGTGCGGTGGATAATAACACTTGAGTGGTATTATTATTCGAGCAGACGTTCACGATTTCAGTGTTATCTTGTTCGTCTGACTGGTTTTCGGTGATTTCTTGAGCGGTTGCGACCGTATTATTCTCGCCAAAAAAGTGGAGGAGCGTGTGATGTTTCTGTCTGCAATCACGGCAACCGTCACTTCGGCAATCGACTGTATTATGCGTGTTGCGAACGCAATTAATACAGAGTTTCAAATTTCTCGCTTCGTTGTAGCGATCTTTTGGGCGCAAATTCATGAATTTCGTGCAATGATAAAGAGTGTGATCTTTTTGGCAAATTACACACGGACTCGGTTGAAAATTCACATGCACCGTATGCGGCTTGTTCGCTGAACCTTTCGGCGAATAAAATTTGTTGTGAGGTGTCGGGTTCGACGGCTTGGGTTTCGACGTAGCGGGGCATTTATGGATTCCAAGAACATGCATCGCTTGTTCAGAAATCCTAACAGCTGCGAGAATTTGGGTACTTCCTTATCCAAAAGACGCTCCCATTCCTGTCGAGTCGCGTAATCAAACTTCGATACGATTACTGGAACCAATAACGCATCCCAATGTTCTACGTTTTGCTTCAAAACCCTCAAAGATTCTACGTTGCTTTGTATGTTATTGAGTAAATCGAGTAACGCGGTATGCGATGATTTTACGATTTCCGGTGCCTGAAGAATGGCATTCACGTGATCTTGCACGATTAATCGGGTGTTTTTGTAACGTTTTACAAGTAGATCTAGCGCTACGATGTAATTTTCGTCAGAAACCGCGATTCCCTCAACGGTTTTTTTGGCTTCCCCTTGTAGGCAAGATAATGGAATTTATCACACTTGGTGGGAATTGTGGGATTATTGTCGACTAACGAGTTGAAACTATCGTAAAAAGCGGTCCAATCTGAATACGCGCCAGAATACGTTGGTAAATTGATGGCAGGCAAACGAACTTTTATGTGCGGGTTCGCGGAAACGGCGTTGCTACCTGCTACGGGCGTGGGATCGCTCGAGGAACTTAGACTTAGTAACGAAATTAGATTTTTTGCTTTAGAACACGCATTACAATATCTCCTCGTAATCGCAAATTTCTGTGTCAGCGCCTTCATCGGCCGACGTGACCTCTGTACCTTCCTCAATATAAATATTAAATTGAACTCTTTTAAATTCATCGAGAGAATTTTGCATCATGGAAAGTCGGGTGATTAATTGTGAAACATCTCCAAAGGCAGGAGAAAATTTCTCAACGAAATTTTGGAATCTGGTTAATTCTCTTCTCAAACCAGCGCGTTTCTTTTTGAGTTTCTCTAATTCGGCCATTTTGGAAGAACAACGTCTTATTTACGCGAAATTTTTCAAACCTGGACTCTCTCACGCGAAGATGCCAATGGAAACCAACTGGCACCGAATAACGCCAAACTCTCACACGGGATAGGAGAAAAATGGAACGATCTGACCTTTGGTGTAGTCTTCGATGTTGCAGTATGCAGTTGGATGTGTGTAGACTCAT
Source organism: Salpingus planirostris (assembly GCA_949788335.1). Taxonomy (NCBI): domain Eukaryota; kingdom Metazoa; phylum Arthropoda; class Insecta; order Coleoptera; family Salpingidae; genus Salpingus; species Salpingus planirostris. The sequence goes on along the minus strand of CATKUT010000014.1, from coordinate 38,561 downwards.
GGCAAAGTCCGGGACTCCAGGGTCGGCTCCGGCGGTGTGCGACTAGCTGCCCAAGAGCCAATTGTGCCGGTGTGGCAATGAAGATGATGCTTTCGTCCTGGAAGTCTTAATTGCGGTATGCGGTGTAAGAGATGTCCAAGGGCGACTCCTCTGGTATTCTTAATTGCGGTGTGCGGTGTAAGAAATAACCAGACGACTTTTCCTGATCATTAGGCTGACCAGGTTCAGGATCCAAAACTGTTGCGATCCGGCTCGAAGGACCAAAATGTTGCGTTACTTGCACAATGAATGAAATTCGGTGGAACTTCGGAAACGGTTTTTATTTTGAACGAACAACATGTGGAGGGCGGCTGCCCGAATACATTTTTTGTAAACACGACGTGCAGTCGCATGGGTGACTTGTTGCGCTCTCTGCACGCACTGCCCAACACGGACCCGGCGGCAAGAATGCGCTGCAAACCTGCGCACTGGTTAAGCGCGTTTTACACTGTAATAAAACAATTCAAACGGACTGACCGACATACAAACATATCCACATTTCATCCACTTTTCTCACCTTGGATGGACCTGCTTCTTCTTCACCGACCTTTTCAGTAGGTATCCTTTGCTCCGGAGCTGGCACAGCTTCTTCTGTGTCGGACACCTCCTCTTCATCGTGTGTCCTGTTCAGAAAAATGTTTTCCACATCCTCCTGCCATAATGTTGTTGGTTTTGTGACACCACTGCAAGTCTGTGCTTGGGCCATGTTTCCCTTAGTTCTGCAAATGATGCATTCTCACATACAGCGTGTCACACTTAACATGAAGACAGCCTTGTAACTCTTTAGTTTCTGGGAGCAGAGCTTCGAATTTTTCTACAGTCCTAGCTCTTCAAGGGGGACATCTATTGAGGTTATACACCTCATCAAAAAATGTAAGCTCTGCCTACTGAGATCACGCGAATGGAGCGATTTTTCAATATCTTGCTTCGCGATCAAGATATCGAGAAATTTTATTCGAAGAAGTTGTTCTGAATCATATTTTGACCCTAAATACCTAATTTTGTGACATAATTCGCATTTTGAGTATCTTGCAATTTTCACATTTAGTCCCAAAAAATCTCATGTCTCGTATTAACTAGAAAGCTGTGATTCAGATGACAAACATAAGGGACAGGTACTTCAAATATTCATTTTTCATGTCAATCAAATTCATCAAATCAGAATGCAAAACGACAGATTTTTTGGGACTAAATGTGAAAATTGCAAGATACTTAAAATGCGAATTTTGTCATAAAACTCAGTATTTAGGGTCAAAATTCAATTCAGAACAACTTCTTCGAATAAAATTTTTCGATATCTTGATCGCGAAGCAAGATATTGGAAAATCGCTCCATTCGCGTGATCCCAGTAGGCCTAGCTTGCAATTTTTAATGAGATGTATAGCCTCAATAGATGTCTTTCATGAAGAGCTAGGACTGTAAAAAAATGCAAAGGTCTGCTCCCAGAAACTGAAAAGTTACAGGGCTGTCTTCATGTTAAGTGTGACACGCTGTATGTTCTGGAAACTGTTGATCTTGTCTACATTTACTGTACCTTCTTGTAGCAATTGCTTGGTCTAAGAATCCCAGTCTTTCATATAGCTGCCACTTCACTGTATAAGAAGAGGCTCCTGAGGGAATGGTCTTGACTTTCCGTCTCTCCCTAATATATTTTAAGCGGATGGAAGTCGCCATTGTTCGCATTCTGTAGCTGCAAGGTATGTTCGGTAATGCATTTTTTGAAGGTAGTTGAGCAAATAGATATTCACCTGAATATTGCAATATGCTGCCGATAGTTTCCCAGCCGTTTTCAACGGCAATTTTGTCCTTGAAATTGGGATTGTGCTTATTCTACAAATGTGGAGAACCTTCAACTAAATCTACCAGCTCTGCCTCGTCGAGGAGTGGGGATGCTGTTTTATTATTCATGGCGTCCCGCGCTCGGTCCCGCGTCATGGGTGAGTGTATGAGGCACGTATCAGGTAAGCCGCAAGACCGCGAGTAAACGAATCAGAAGTCACCAGAAATAGGTAAGTAACGGTACTACGCGGACCACAGAGTGAGAGGCGCGCCTGTCACTCGTCATACCAGACACACGTCACGCCCGACAAACGTCTTGCCAGACACGCGACTTATTACTCAAAATGGAGGCCATTGCCAACATCCGTAAATTCAAGAAATGTCCCTAGACCCACGAATTTTTCTGGATTGTAACATTGGTTGCCTACCTGACGGATACGTTTTGTAATAAATAAATTGAAAGTTTACCTACTGCGCCCCAATTAACCGCGTAAATATTCCCTAATTGCCTATCTATTGAACAAGAAGGAAGATAAATAATAATGTAACGATAATGAAATGTATTTATTCAATTAGGATAGGTCAAAAAACTAAAATATTCTTTCGTATATGTTACACTGAGAAAAATGTATTTTAAAAATCAGATAATGAAGATAATATTTTAGAAGTTACGCAATTTATAGTAGGAATAATTATTATTATATTTTTAATAATAAGTACTTATTATAAATACTTTTATTAAAATTTATAACTTCATATTGTGTCACTAGATTGAACGTCTACAGGCTGTTTGATAAAAACTCCAGAACGCCACAGTTTCTTTGGTTGTCATCCGATTTCAAAAACCCATTAACAAAAAATTATTTATTTTTCATGCACTACGAATAGAGCTTGTTACCAAACTTTTTGCATCAACTTCTTTTTTTAACATTGGTAAATTTTATTTTTTAAGAGTAAAGTACGATTACTTCTAATTTAAAATTGAAGTATGTATTTTTCTCTTTACTATGGTATGTAGAAAGTGGTCATTTTTTCAATGTGTATCCAAGAAAACGCATAAAAAGTTTCGCCCGATTTGAATTGAATTTAAAAAAATGTCAGTTTCAGGAGTGCCTTGGATTCCAAAGCAAACCTGAAAATGACGTTTTTTGTTTAATCCGACCAAATCTGGCGAATCATTTCTTGCGTTTTTCTGATGATTATCGAGGAAAATTAACTTTTTTATTGACCGATGGTATAGAAAAAAATATCTACTTCAACTTTGAATTAGGAATAATCGCGCTTTATTATTAAAAAAGTTAAATTTACCAATGTTGAAAAAGAAGTTGAGGGAAAAAATTTGGTAACAAGGCCTATGCGTAGAGCATAAAAAATAAGGCATTTTTCGTTAATGGATTTTTGAAATCGGATCACAACCAAAGAAACTGTGGCGTTCTGGTGTTTTTATCAAACAGCCTGTATATATAATTCCATTCATTATATTGAGATTACCGTTTACATTTCTTTCGGTGGTAGGCCTGCAAGATGAGTCCTTAGAATCCGACACCTAAATTTGTTAGCCGAGACCTAACACATGTGGAGTCTGAAAGTCGGAAGACGTGGAGTACCTGAAACATACCAAAAATGGTCAAAATGATGACGTTCTGTAACGGCCACAGAATACTCATCTCGGGTAAACAGAGAGACAGTCCATAAGAGGAGAAATCAACTAAAGGCTGCAGGCTGAGCGGACTATTTTTGTTTACCCACTAGTTGCAATTCGAATTTTGGAAAACGACACATTGAATAGAAAAGTCAACATAATCCCAATTTTGCCCACATGACCCTTCGTAGTGTAAGTACATACCTTCCCCCTTATTCACTAAGGAAATTGTTACGTAGCAACTATTGTTGGCTATTGCTACCAACAATTACTTACATTGTTGCTAGCAATATACAACAATACTTGCTACGTAGCAATTAATTAGTGAATAGGGAGGATTATCTCTGACAAAAGTTGGATAATATTAACGATTAGTCATTCAGCATGATATCGATAATATTAATGCCACACAATACGAGAATACTCTTGAGATGATGCGTCTTCATTTTCATGGTTCTTTCAAATGACAATCTGAAATGCAGGTACCTCCTCATTTAGGTGTGCCAATTAAACAGGTACATAACATACATCATTTTCATATGCGCCTGAAACCCAATAAGGTCATCATAATTATTATTATCATTACTTCAAGTGTAACCTACTCAAAATAAGTACCTACGATCAGCAAGTGGCGGGTATCTCAACTGGTGGGTGAGTTCCTAGGGTGAATGAATATATGTATGGAAGAGTCAACATACTCCAATATGTAGGTATCGTGTAATATTACTTGATCGACCATTATTTTGTAGGTGGGTTACGTCCTGTCCTTTTGATATTAGGTGACCCTGTGTGATGATGGTATTTCTTTGTGTACTTCATGTTGTACACAGATCCGGGATGGTCCTGTGGGACTGTATATTATGCGTCCTTCGTCATTTTGAGGTTATAGTTTCAATTTCTGAAATCTTCTGCATTGCGTGGGTATTAGTAGGGCATTCCGTACCTGCCAATAATTTATTGTATCACTACTCTACAACCTAGCCCTATTAACGGTGTTCATGCCATATAAGTGCACATCGGATTCTAATGCCGATAACAAACAATAACAGACCGTGACCCGTGACCGGACCGGCGTCTTATTCACTCTGCTCTGCTCACAGCTCTCCTTACTTCTCTCCTTTTTCCTCAACCAGTGGCGGGCCGGGCGAAACTGGTGTAGGTGTACGGGTCGCAAACGGTTTTAATGGAAAATATGTATGAAATATTTCTCATGTGAATTTCGAATAATATTTTAATTCAAAAATAAAAATACGTAATTACAAAGTCATAAGTATTCAATTTTCGGCGAATTCTTCCTGTGGATCGTTATCGTTCTGGATGGCATAATCAGGGTCCTGCTGGATTTGTTGATCTGTTTTTGATGAGATGTATAATGTAGCATGCGATGTATAGGTACCGGGTGGGCACGGCCGACCCGACCGGTACGTAGGGAATTAACATGGTGAATCAAATAGAAAAATTAATCATCATGTAGCACAGATGATGAAGGAACAAAGTGAGTATACCCTCCTATGTGATAGGTTTTCACCTTTGGGAAGCGACGAAATTTAGTTGAAATTCAATGAAAAGTTAATGAGACGTTCGTTGACAGCCTTGATGAATTACCTAATTGTTACAAATTGGGCTCGTAGTAGTTCAAATGTATCCATTTACTTTGCTTTTTTTTCTCTTTAAATTCTTGAATCAGATTTTTTTTGTCAATTAAGTAACTATTACCTTAACAATTGACAATTCTGAATAATATTGCACCATTAATAATCTGTACCAAACAATTAATAGTAGCGTAAATGAAAGAAGGCATAGGCAGGCCTAAAAATTTAATCGGTTCTTTCAATGATATTTGAATAAATGGTCTGGGTGCTATTCCTGAAATTACAATTCATTGAAATTGTAAAAACTTACTGCAGACTGCGCACATGAATTAAATGAATGCGCCACACTACAAGTGTAAAGTTGCGCGTTCATTTGATTCAGGTGCGCAGTAGGGCCCATAGGTATTATTAATTCATTAATTATTATAGATAGTAGTAATACACAGCTTATAGCACAGAAATAAAAGAAAACAATTGAATGAACATCTTAAGAAGAAGAATCAAAAGACGTAAAATAATAATAATTTCAAAATAACGAATTTCTTTTCAGAGCATTATTCATAATCGCTTTTCAAAGATGGGGGGGCATCGTTTTTGTTCCCTTTCATCTGTGCTGAAAACGACATCTTTCTGTCGGTGCCATCTGGGGAGATAATATTTGTCAAAATCTAACTTCCCATGTTAATATCCTATGTTCCGTTCGCCCAGCAGTTTGTGTGTATAATTTCTTACCAATTAATAGATCATCTACCCGTTCAGTAGCTTTCGGATGAGACAGAATGATAATCATAGCCTCCCTTTATGTGAAATTTTGTCGATCGCGTGAAAGAACAAAATAAAAACGAACCGTAATTCAGATTCGGTTGATGCCCGGCATTTATGGCACGATGTCCCAAGCCCTCGGAGAAATGTAACGACGTCGTTATCCATCCGCAAGGCCTCTTCAGCTCTTCTAATTGCCCGATCATTAATCAATCTTCCCGCATGCGACCTTCTGGGATGAGGATTCAGAATGTTCCGTCGAAGATTGGATTGAACTGAATGATCGTACTTGATGATATCTGTGGTGACACTCCATGTATTAGGATGTGGGCGTCCGATAACCCGGAATAAATCCCGGTTGAAGGACTCAACTGCATTATTCGTCCTATGATCCAACCCATGTACCTGTGGAATACATATAATTTATTGTAAAAGAACAATAAATAAGTACATACCTACACCTGGTATAAGACATTCCAGTGAAATTAGCATAAGGATATAATTCCAAAGAAAACTTCTAGTTATGTTATCTGATGCGCATGCTGGTTAGGATTCAATATTTCATCGCGTGTGATTATAGCCTGACCCCCCTAATTATGGCCGCCCAAATGCGGCGATTTTTGTTGATATCGCTCAGTAATTAATTTGTTGCTAGATAATTGCTACTGGTTGCTAGGCAATATCAACAGAAATCGCCGCATTTGGGCGTCCATATTACTTTGCTTAGCCATAGTCGCAAATAAAGGAGAAGAGAAGTTTATTGGATTTATGTTCCATTAATCACCTATTTTTCGATAAATTGATATAATACATATAAAATGAAGAATAAGATTTGAATTCACGCACCGAAATGTCTGGTCGTCCCCAGGTTCTCCTTACGTAATTTCCAAAAACAACCATGTTCTGGATTTCTTGGAGTTGGTTGGCCGCAGCTACTATACGCTCCACCCCTTCTCCAATGAAGTCTGCTGGAAGGAGTGGAAAGCTGTCGTCATGTTGATTACTGCTGCCACAGCTGCGTTCTCCCTCGCGACGACTTCTAAGCCAAGTGCCGACGCTTTTTTTCGCACGGCTCTCACCATATGAAACCAGCACCCTCTCATCTCTGTGTTCGGCATTATGTTCCTGACAGCCGCCCTCATGGCTGCCTCATAATCTGCCTTCACTGAGCGAGAGAGTGCTACGTTCGGAAAGGCCTGAATTACTACCCTTAACACTGTTTCATAAGCGCTGGTCGTTCGTCGACTCATGAAGCAATATGCCAGCGGATATAACTGAAAGAGGTCCATTGTGTTAAGTTTACGATATACAATGTGTCCAGAAAATAATCGAATTCCTCCTAACCGATAAATTGGCATCACAAGTAATAATGATCGGCGCGGGCATATTTTTTGTGATTTCTCAGGAATGGGCGAGATATTGTCACTTGAAGATGACACCTGTTTGACGGTGTTTCGTTTATAACTTTTTACTTATAGCAGCTTATAGTAATTTGGTGTATAGTCATAGGACACACGTTTTACGACAAAAATTGCACAGATCGAAAATGTTACTTGTTATTATTGGGGCAATCGACCACCGTTATTTTGATGATCACTTTATAGGTACCTACCCGATAGAAAAAAACATTCTCAATAAGAATTAGAAGAGGGCGTCGGAACACTTGCACGCAATCGATTCGATTAAAATTTACAGATTTTATGTGTCTTAAATAATCCTATGACTATCCTAAATTACCAGTTTCTAGCTTCAGCCAGTAAAAAGTTATAAACGAAAAACCGTCAAACAGGTGTCATCTTTAAGTGAAAATATCTCATGCATTCTTGAGAAATCCGAAAAAATGCCCGCGCCGATCTTTATCACTTATGATGCGTGTTTTTGGTTAAAAATTCAAAGAATGTCAGCTTTTTACATAAGGTACCATATTGGAGAGAAAAATGCCTATGTACTTCAACTTTGAAATGAAACTGTAGTCGTATATTTTATCGTTATAATATTGAAATTTACCTCGAAATCTACAAATGTTAGGAGGAGAGGTGGGGTACACAAAACACAGGTTAAACTTTTTTCCATAATAAGGATGTTTCTCTACCTGAAATGTGGTATAGGTTATACAGAGACATCACAAAAATCCTTCATAAAAGACGGCTATATGATAATCGTTCTGTCTCATCTGAAAACTACTAAAAGGATAAAGGATAGAGAGAGGATGAGAGTCACAGCCTCCCTTTATGATGGATTTTTTTGATGTCTCGGTATATCGACACCCTGTATGATACTACTGGAAGAATCTTTCGATTGTGATATATACCTTATATGGGATCATAACATGTAAAGTGAAGAGCTGGGTGGCACTCATTCTTCTTGGGACGATCTTCAACGTTCCATCGGCATGGAGGTGTGCCCCTACTTCGACCATGCGACCTACACCGGCCGAAACGAAAATCGCCACCGAGGATTGATCTTCGGCATGATGGTGTCCCCGAAAGAAAATTTCAGGCACGTCACACATCGTATGACCAAATCTCATGATGTTGCTGATAAATAGGTATAAGGTATACATAAGTATTACAAATGTTGACAAATTATTAAAAAAAAAAATTAAATACAAATTTCCACACCCTGTAACTTGTTTACTATAATACTTAAGTATCAACTTCTGGAATCTGGACCTAGGTTATGTTGGTTAAAACGTTCTATTTTGACCTCAGGAGTAGGTATGTGATGGAAGCGCGTTGTACACGTATTTCAAAATCACCCTGTATTAATAATAAGTAGACGGAGCACTTACTCTAGCAATTGTATGAGGTGGCCATATTCCTCGAGAGTTCCTGGGCAGGGGGGCACTACACTCCGTCTTATTCTCTGTAGAGACCGACGAAGCCTTTGGAAGCCCCCATACATTATGGCACCGGCTTCTTGTTCTAGCTGTGCCTCAAGGTAAACATTTTGCAGGGTTGCATTGCTTGTTTCTGCTTTTCTTTTCGCTGATGTTAGAAATCTGAAAATGTCCTAAAAATGAGATGTTCACAATGGCTTTTCCACTTTCAGTAGAGTTGCCCATCATGATAATTTTAATCGCTCGACCAAAGAACCTCGACCATAGCTCGACAAACTTTAACCGTATTATACAGATCGTCAAAAAATATGACGAACTGACCTATTCGTCAATACTTGTCCAAAAGGGATAAATAGTAACCCACATACGCGTGTATGTTAACCTATGTATGTCCCCACTACTCCACCAATCAGTTGGCGCGTTCTTCTCGCGAAAATGATAAATGAACGATGTTGTCGGCCAAATATTGCTACTTTTGGAACTTATGAAACAAAATATGCCCCCAAACAGTGCCTCTTACTTTTCGTCTCATACAAATGCTAAATTTATTGAAAAATGAATGTACGTTAATTGCTAAACTCCTGTGAGATTTTTTACCTTGCTACGGGTGCCTCACGATGAACATAACTCGGGTGGTGGTGAAAACCCGACTCTGTTATAGTTGCATTGTCTGGAGTTACTAGCAGCCTCCCTGCACATTGGGGATTGTACACACGACATCTATAATATCTGGCGAAAAAAAAAACTCGTGATAAACGCTGAGCTATAAATATACCTATACACACTTGCAAGATACGTCCACCATGAATTTTTAGTCGCATACCCAATTAAAATTATGACGCAAGTATATAACTACCACCATACAGGGTGGCGGATTTCGTGGTCGGTAATGTGATGTCGGTAATCTCGCGGAGAGTCCGAAAATCGCGTTTGGAAATTCGCCAATTTTCAAACACCCTGTACATTTAATAGGTTTCTTCTTTTCTCAATTTCGGTGAATTCATCAACAGTGATTACAAAAGTACTCAAGTGATAAAGGGCATCTAATTAATAATAAAAAAACATTTCCTGCCCAATTCTCTACGTAAGTACCTCGAATCCGACTAAAAAGTGATGCGGCTACACAATAATGTGTGTAGGTATATGGTTTTTCATATTTCATATTATCTTCAGAAAATTTCAAACCTTAATTCTTATTGCGTAAAATGGTACCTTATATTCATGACTTCTCCATGTTTTCATCAGATTCTTTGTATAATCTGCATATTTGCCTTTTGTCCGTTTAGGCAGAAAAAAATAGTTACACTTTGAATGACATCATCATGGTACCTATTTGCGGGAAATGATGTCTCATTACGGATCTGTACGGGTTGTAGGTGAAAAAATAAAAAGTTGACAGGATGATTTCAAATTATCACATCCCTTTGACTACCTTATTCCTGTAGGTGTTGAAGACGACATAAAACCAAACTCATATGGGACATTTATACAGAATTACATACCTGTTACCGTTTGCAGCAATCCTATGAAGCACGTATGTGAAATTTCTGTATACTATCAAAGTACTACCCTTCCGTGTACCTTCCAATATTTCCATCGTTTCGTAATCACAGACACTTGTCGGTCACAGCCGTTATATATCTATACCTGTACTACTTAGGTGAATTTCACTACGGCGATTGATGCTCAAGACTGATGAGTTCACATTCAGAAAAAAAGATTTGAGGGGTTACATGACCACAAGCGCATCGGAGGTGGCTGCTTGTCATTCATAAATTCGGGAATACCCAAGTAGGTATCAATATCAATGAGTTCCTATTTTTGTTGTACAAAGTATACAGGTACAGAGAAAGCGGTTCAACAGGAAGGGGCGTGGAAACACTTGCTCGTTTTACCTGACAAGTCCTCCGACACCCTCCTCAACGTCTTGATGACCAGCGCGCCGGCGCCCTATGCTTATCATTACTTGCTCTACGTTATTCTCCAAAATTACCAGAAAGAGAGATAGATTGAAAAACAGTTGAGTGCAATAGGGATATATCCAGGTAACTTGCTAATACCCTATAGCATAGACACACTGGAACTTTTAGGGATTTTTGTAATGATGATCATTCAAAACGTCATTAATGGTCATTAAATATTCAATGTCGTTCTGAAAAGGGCAATCGCCGGAAATCGGTAAACATCATCTAAGTAAGTACACGGTGATTTTTTTTAATAGCAGAGAATATCTTCGGTATATGTATACGCCGTAGAGTCTGGGAAAAAAGTTTAAAGAAATTCTACACGAAAATCCACCGAGATAATATGAAGAAGTTAAAGTTGAGAGGCCCAACTTCTTCATTTTTGGACCAACCAGGTCATAATGTTATAAGAAATCACTCAGCAGTACACGTTTATCTATGATACTTACCTTCCAGTAAATCAACCATCCTCAATATGTATGTTGCCAAATATCCGATTCCGTCTTCACCACAGTCTTTACCGTATAATTGAGAGGAGTAAGATGATAGTTTTTTTGAATTATTTTCCCCAAACTCCCTCATCGGTCCCCGAGGGCGTACAGAAGAGCGTCTCCACCATTAAAAAATTACCGTGCAAAATTCTATACTTACATTATCCAAGATTACATGAAAATATAAAATAAAATAAGAAAAAATTCAAATCCATAGATGAACTCCTCTCCAAATCTCATATTCAAACAATGCTGACACTCTGACAGTGACTGTTACAAGGTTTCGCACCATGGCTTCGCTTTACTGGTACTTCTATTAATTTTGGATGAAAATATTTCTACTAAAAAAATAGCTGTTCATGTTGAAATGAAAACGAAATGGGTTTTAGAGGTTTGAGAGCAAGCAGGCGATTTTATCAAGAATAATTTTTTCTGTAAAATCAGAAATAAAAATTTTTTTCCTCTTTCAAACCCCATCCGTGGACATACTGTATATTACACAACCGTTGTAAATTGTAGATAAAAACAATAGAAATATGCATGCGATATGCACGAAAACTGCAAATTTCGTGCATGTTTCGTGCATATTTAATAAAATTTTCAGATTTTTTCATGAAAATCAAAACGCAACACAGAATAGGTTGTGAGAATACCGGTTCTCGGCAGGCGGTATCTTATCTGTATTTATGAATAGACCGAAATAATCCCTTCCGCCATGCAGTATATAGTAACCGTCTGGACTTTGCGAATATTGACTTTTGCGAGGACAACCCCTTTTATGGCTCAGTAATAAGTTGACAATGGTGAATGGACCTAGCCTACGGCTACAATAGGCGGCAGGTATCGAACTTGTCGAGCTCGTGCACCAAACCGCAGTGAAGAAAGTATTATTGAGTCTATTTTAAAAAGTTTGGCACTAAGAAATAAAATAAAATAGACTCAATAATACTTTCTTCACTGCGGTTTGGTGCACGAGCTCGACAAATTCGTATACCTGCCGCCTATTGTAGCCGTAGGCTAGGTCCATTCACCATTGTCAACTTATTACTGAGCCATAAAAGGGGTTGTCCTCGCAAAAGTCAATATTCGCAAAATCCATACGGTTACTATACGGTTAGATATTTTCTAAAGACTTGGCTTTTCCCGTAAAAGGTATAGGTACATCATTTGAATTTTACATTCCTTCTCTTCTAAGTTTATGAAAATAGGAGCAACCGTCCATTATCACATTTCTGAGAAATCGTCGACTTAAGTATATAGGTATACTTACTGAATTTTTATAATAATTTGACCCATCCCTGAAGTATGCGATCTTTCAATTATTTCGAAAGCTGGTGCGGGACGTGAAAGCACACAGTACTGAAATTCAGTGGTATTTTTTATTATAAAGTCGAGAAAATTGCACGAAAATGGCAAAAATACCCAAAGATAGAGCTCACCAAATCTTATCTCCCTGTAGGTATCTGTTTTTCAAATGATTAGAATATGAGACAGAGAGATGGGCAGTTAGCCGTGGTGACCGCGAAATATAGTAAAACATAATTTAATAGTATTTTCGTCCTCTTTCGTGCATATTTTAGGATTTTTCGCATTTTTCGTGCATACTTTCGCTTTTTTTGGTATACATATGTATGTTTCCTGCGAGGGTTTGGACATCGTGCCATAAATGCCGGGCATCAACCGAATCTGAATTACGGTTCGTTTTTATTTTGTTCTTTCACGCGATCGACAAAATTTCACATAAAGGGAGGCTATGATTATCATTCTGTCTCATCCGAAAGCTACTGAACGGGTATAGAGAGAGACTAATAATCACAGTCTCCCCTAATGTGAAATTTTCTCGATTGCTCTGTATTATAAGTAGATAGTGTGATGTGATGATGTACCTACTAATGTGAATCGGTTTTCTGTTTCACTTTATACCGTTTAATTTTGTTATAGAGAACGCTTTGGAGGTGTTTGAGGAGGAAGATGATCTATTAATTGGTAAGAAATTATACACACAAACTGCTGGGCGAACGGAACATAGGATATTAACATGGGAAGTTAGATTTTGACAAATATTATCTCCCCAGATGGCACCGACAGAAAGATGTCGTTTTCAGCACAGATGAAAGGGAACAAAAATGATGCCCCCCCATCTTTGAAAAGCGATTATGAATAATGCTCTGAAAAGAAATTCGTTATTTTGGAATTATTATTATTTTACGTCTTTTGATTCTTCTTCTTAAGATGTTCATTCAATTGTTTTCTATTATTTCTGTGCTATAAGCTGTGTATTACTACTATCTATAATAATTAATGAATTAATAATACCTATGGGCCCTACTGCGCACCTGAATCAAATAAACGCGCAACTTTACACTTGTAGTGTGGCGCATTCATTTAATTCATGTGCGCAGTCTGCAGTAAGTATTTGCAATTTCAATGAATTGTAATTTCAGGAATAGCACCCAGACCATTTATTCAAATATCATTGAAAGAACCGATTTAATTTATAGGCCTGCCTATGCCTTCTTTCATTTACGCTACTATTAATTGTTTGGTACAGATCACGATATAAGATAACTCTGGTATTCCGACTGCCGCGCGCAGCGAGGTCCAAAAAGTGGTAAAAGCGCGTGCGACAAAGATTGACTATCTGGCGCACGATAGTCCCACTTATGTTCATGTATTATAACTATTATAGAAGCTATTCGTTTAAAATGTACTAAGAATCAATAAAACTTGAATTATCTCAAACAGTACGGGAACAGGCGGGATTTTGCGAGTTTTCGGGCCACATGTGCGCGCTCTTTCAAGCCTTCGCTCTTTCCATACCTCTCTCTCCCACTGTTTAGCCAGAAAACGACGCACGCCAGCCAACGCGTTGAAGCGGTAGTCGGAATACCAGAGTTATCTTATATCGTGGTACAGATTATTAATGGTGCAATATTATTCAGAATTGTCAATTGTTAAGGTAATAGTTACTTAATTGACAAAAAAAATCTGATTCAAGAATTTAAAGAGAAAAAAAAGCAAAGTAAATGGATACATTTGAACTACTACGAGCCCAATTTGTAACAATTAGGTAATTCATCAAGGCTGTCAACGAACGTCTCATTAACTTTTCATTGAATTTCAACTAAATTTCGTCGCTTCCCAAAGGTGAAAACCTATCACATAGGAGGGTATACTCACTTTGTTCCTTTATCATCTGTGCTACATGATGATTAATTTTTCTATTTGATTCACCATGTTAATTCCCTACGTACCGGTCGGGTCGGCCGTGCCCACCCGGTACCTATACCTCGCATGCTACATTATACATCTCATCAAAAACAGATCAACAAATCCAGCAGGACCATGATTATGCCATCCAGAACGATAACGATCCACAGGAAGAATTCGCCGAAAATTGAATACTTATGACTTTGTAATTACGTATTTTTATTTTTGAATTAAAATATTATACGAAATTCACATGAGATATATTTCATACATATTTTCCATTAAAACCGATTACGACCCGTACACCTACACCAGTTTCGCCAGGCCCGCCACTGGTTGAGGAAAAAGGAGAGAAGTAAGGAGAGCTGTGAGCAGAGCAGAGTGAATAAGACGCCGGTCCGGTCACGGGTCACAGTCTGTTATTGTTTGTTATCGGCATTAGAATCCGATGTGCACTTATATGGCATGAACACCGTTAATAGGGCTAGGTTGTAGAGTAGTGATACAATAAATTATTGGCAGGTACGGAATGCCCTACTAATACCCACGCAATGCAGAAGATTTCAGAAATTGAAATTATAACCTCAAAATGACGAAGGACGCATAATATACAGTCCCACAGGACCATCCCGGATCTGTGTACAACATGAAGTACACAAAGAAATACCATCATCACACAGGGTCACCTAATATCAAAAGGACAGGACGTAACCCACCTACAAAATAATGGTCGATCAAGTAATATTACACGATACCTACATATTGGAGTATGTTGACTCTTCCATACATATATTCATTCACCCTAGGAACTCACCCACCAGTTGAGACACCCGCCACTTGCTGATCGTAGGTACTTATTTTGAGTAGGTTACACTTGAAGTAATGATAATAATAATTATGATGACATTATTGGGTTTCAGGTGCATATGAAAATGATGTATGTTATGTACCTATTTAATCGGCACACCTAAATGAGAAGGTACCTGCATTTCAGATGCTCATTTGAAAGAACCATGAAAATGAAGACGCATCATCAAGAGTATTATCGTATTGTGTGGCATTAATATTATCGATATCATGTTTTAGTCATGCTGAATGACTAATCGTTAATATTATCCAACTTCATCCAAAACTGATCAATTATCACCTTTATTACTATCGTGATTCTAGATTCTAGGCAACCAAACAATGTAATTGTTCAATCAGATGAACGAGTGAGTGTTATTTGAAATGGACAGCAGCCAATTTTTGTCAGAGATATTCCCCCCTATTCACTAATTAATTGCTATGTAGCAAGTATTGTTGTCTATTGCTAGCAACAATGTAAGTAATTGATGTTGATAGCAATAGTTAACAATACTTGCTACGTAGCAATTCCCTTAGTGAATAGGGGGGAATGTATGTACTCACGCTGCGAAGGGTCATGTGGGCAAAATTGGGATTATGTTGACTTTTCTATTTAATGTGACGTTTTTCAAAATTCGAATTGCAACTAGTGGGTAAACAAAAATAGTCCGCTCAGCCTGCAGTCTTTAGTTGATTTCTCCTCTCATGGACTGTCTCTCTGTTTACCCGAGATTAGTATTCTGTGGCCGTTTCAGAACGTCATCATTTTGACCATTTTTGGTATGTTTCAGGTACTCCACGTCTTCAGACTTTCAGACTCCACATGTGTAGGTCTCGGCTAACAAATTTAGGTGTCGGATTCTAAGGACTCATCTTGCAGGCCTACCACCGAAAGAAATGTAAACGGTAATCTCAATATAATGATTGGAATTATACCGGGTGGACACGGGCGACCGGTACATAGGGAATTAACATGGGAAATCAGATTTTGCCCAATATTATCTCCCCAGGCGCACCGATGAAAAAACGAAGCGCATCATCTTGTATAGCGAAGATGAAAAGGAACAAAATGATACCCTATTTGATGGGGTTACACCTTTGGAAAGTGGAGGATTTTCTAAAAATAAACTTTGATTGTATCGTGCGAAATGACAAGTATACAAAGCGCCAAAATGTGTAATTAATGTTGTTGTCGAGTTGATCAGTCTACGGTTCGGCATCGGAAGGTTACGGGTTCGAATCCGCATCACTTCTTTTCCTTTTTTGGCTTTTTTTGACTTCTAAATGGTTTATTAACATTTTTTTCCGCCTAGAACAATTTTTAGCAATAACTCGAAGCATGAGCAAGCTAAAAAATTGGAACCAGATGATAACGACAAGACTTATTTATTTGAAGTTTCCAAAATCCATAATAATAAGTCTAGCTACTTCTTTGAGTTTTTGTCTATGCTTCAAGTATAAATAAGTAATTATGTTATTGTTATAGGCGGAAAAAATGTTGATAAATCATTTAGAAGTCAAAAAATGCCAAAAAAGGAAAAGAAGAGATGCGGATTCGAACCAGCAACCTTCTGATTCCAAACCGTAGACTCACCAACTCGGCAACAGCATTAATATTGGGGTCGTCCACAACGGCGGGTATAGCGAAACCAACTATATGGGGTCATCGCTTATGTATCACTGGTCACATAAAGCATTTCGTTGGGAATGTCATCAATCATTAACGAAGATAATGATTTTTTTCTAATTCATCCAACTATTTGTGTCGTCATCAATTATGGTTCGTCAACACTTTGAAGTAAATTTAAATGAGATTTGAATGAAATGCACTTATGTGATGTGTATATGTGTAACAAAGACAGAATTTCTTAGTGCGCCATGAAAGCGATTTTCGAACGCATCCCATCACCGGATATGGGCACCTGCTCGACTTTTTGTGACATCCATTCAGTGCAGTTCGTGCATGTTTGTTTATTAGGTCCGTTAATATCTTAAATCGAATTTTTCAATTCGTGTGGACGGATTTTTAATAGATACCTTCAAAATATCTTGCAAAGTCGGCAAAAAGTGTGTTTCGTGCCCTCGTGTAAAACCGACAGCGAAAACTCTCCGACAAAACTATTTTATACCGTGTTCGTGAAGTGCTCGCGAAGAGAAGCATGGTTTAATGCTATTGGGAAAAAGATGACTGGATCAACAACGTACCGCTGTGAGGACTATTTTAACGTATGATTTCAACAATTTCCACATATATTTTCTGAGTTTACAGTGTTTTTCCGAGAATATGAAAGTGAGGTTAACTTTTGGAAATTCAACGAAATCTCTCATTTCTTGCGTATTTACACTCATTCCACTATTGAAACTAATACATTAACCAAAAGTTCACTAATCTATCACGCTCCTAGGCGAAATTTTAACACTTTGTAGGAAGTCCATGGAAATTGTTCTGACTCTTTACTTCTACCGTAAATAGAACAATTCCTACCTATTATGTACCCTCTATACGTACAAACGTAGCTGTACCCAGACGAGAACTATGCTGTAAACTTGAGAATTATGAATATGTAGTGAATTTATGGTAACTAATAAGGTAACTAATCAACTGTAATTGCATGTAGTTGACCGAAGACAACAAAAAATGGATAGCGTACAGAGAATTGCAGCGGAGATTGATACTGAAGAATGATGTCGTTTCCCATTTGAATATCCGATCGTGCTCTTTTCAAGTCCGACCCAGTCAACTAGCCGAATCTAATGGGAAACATACGAGTGAAGAGATATCAGCATTTTAAACATGAAACAAGCCATAAAAAGACGAAAACTGTCCAGATCGAAAATGTGTCGGAAATATGCATATACATAAGTCCTCAATCAGAACGACTTCATTTTCGTTGACATAAGTGAGTCTTCGAGTGAACCTTTCCAATTAAAATTTGGGATTGGACAAATTTACACTCGGAAAGAAGACATTGTGGAGCAAATCGAGTTCAAAAGGGGTATTCTTCTTCATCAGCCTCTAAATTCGCCATCTGATCATGTTCCATCAACCATCGACTTAGTCTGGATGACTTATTGAAGAAATTATGTTACTGTTATGAAATAGTAGCATAAAATTATTAGTAATCCAAAAAAATCTGTAATTTCTGCAAAATTTTCTGATAATGTTAACTAATTACAGTAACTGTTGCATTATTGTCGTACTTTTGTGGCGAAAAATCGTCCTTAGCTGGACGGGTAGTAATCGAGCGGTCAATTATGATAGCGCTGCCACCAGTGCATTTAGGATATGCACATCCGTTAAGGCTTCTTCGAAGGCGATACAAGGGTTCGTTTAAGAGTAAATGAAGAATCCACAGACAAACATATGTTTCCGGGGAATGCGTATATTGAATCAAAGAACACAAACAAATGTAAATAAAAATCAAATCAAGATAAAAATAATACGAATCAAAATACAAAGAAAAGGGCCGCATGCAACTTACTACTTGGTGATACTGCGCCGCAAACAAGTTAAGGAGTCAATCTGGTCAGAACTTTATATTTATATTAGGAATTTAACCGAAACCGCGTTATAGTAATTATTAAAAAAAATAATAGGCAAATAAATTTAGTGAACACTATGAATTCCAAATAACGAATTTAACACTTTTGAAAATTGAGTCTCCCGAAGGGTTAACCGAAGTGTCCGAGGACCAACGTTAGACTGACTTTGGACTGACCATTCGGATGCAATTTTCCCAGATACTATCGTGAGAACTCCTTACTTGCATTTTCGCACCTACTTGACGGAACAGTACCATCCATTCTTTACTGATTAATTTATCAGAAGTCGACGGTAGGTACAGGATGCTCGTATCAAAAAGTTGCCATTCTCACCTTCTGTGCTACCGAACTGGCACAGAAGAATATTGTAGTCTGGTGAATAAATTCCAATATATAATCGTTATCCTCTTCTATGCATTCAGCAGCACAAAAGGGTATTGAATCTTAACTACCGGACGTAGGTATATCATCGTGAGACTTAAATAAAATTTTAAAACAAAGCAGTTTTGCTACAACACCCCCCGATAATTTAAAGATTTGGGTACTTCTGACAGTACGCAGATCTTTATAACTTAAATTAAAGAAAAGCAAAACTCATGCAACAATATTTAAGTATAAAATTAAAACTATCTGTTAACAGAACGAATACAGAGTATCATGATACAATTGATACTGTCAATAAGAAGTTATAAAAAGCAAAGTAAGATACTCGAGCACTAACACTAGTTTAGTAAGCGCAAATGTCAATTTCTGTTAGCTTCACTTGAAGTCGATCGAAGTAAGTGGTTGTGTTTGCAGGAGTGGTTACTGTCTCACGACACCTTGTCACTTATAGCTTAAAGTCTTTCGCGAGAGGGTCTGCCGAGTTGTTATCGGTCCAGTGGAGCTTCGGTACGTCGGGGTACACCTTGGTCTGTTTCTGAGGTGGGGCTGATGAATTAGGGATGACCCTCAGTGGAAATTTCTTAGGCGGTTTCGGGCAGGAACCGACATCGTTAGAAGTTCGAGGTTGTTCGGTTACGGATTCTCCACGTTCGAGAATATCTTCTTTCTGGGCCTTGACGGTTTTCGAATGGTGTCGATGGAGGACACATGAAGCAAGAGTACTCCAAACGCTGGCGAGTATGGCTAGGCCGCATCCCATGGTTTTATATATTTGCCAGCCATTGAAGCTGACCTCCAGTAAGTACTTAATGGTTCTGATGATTAAATATATGCCAAAAAGTCCGCTCATAATCATGCCAAAATCGGTGAACCATCCCCACAGGTATTGTAATGAGTTGCGTGCCATTTTCTTCAAATCTTGGGCGTCGAAAAGTCGTAGGGCGTCGTATCCTTGATTATCTGTCGACATGCCTGACATGCGCCTGGCGATAATATTTTCTACTGCTTTCCTTTCGATGCCAAATACCATAGCTCGTTGACTTCTCTCGATTTCTTCTTGGGTATATATACCACCTTCACCTAAGGGTTGTATGGGTCGGAAGTGTAGTTTGTTTTCATACTTGGGTTCAAGTTCTTCGGGACTGTGTCTATTAATTGGATTAGGAGAGAGTCCTATCCATTCATTGTTTATGAAGAAAAGCGGAGGTGTAATTGAGTTACAATCTATTTCAGTAGCGTGATTCTGAAGAATGTGAGTCATCGGTGACATAAATTTCGGTTTTCCGTCGATCGTTATCGGAAGTTCATTGTAACAAAATTCCGTTCGACGAATAGTAACAGGTCGAGGTATGCATTGCATCAGATAGATTACTTCACCAAGCACGTGACCTACGTAGCCAATTTGATCCTTGAGGAGCCAGCCGATGCTGAGTGGAGACATTCGGGCCATGATTAGTCGATTTTTCAAAATTTCGCGTTGTAGTTCACATCGTCGATAAAGGGCGTCAACGTACATTTCGTTCAAGGACCTCTTAAAAGATTGCTCCATGTAAAGGAATTTACTATTCACATACGTCAATAGTTTAACGTTTCCAGGATGTTGATTGGTCTTCATTAACAACGGGGCTTCTTTTTTCATTTCTAACATCTGAAGTTGGGGATGTTCGGTTTGCCATACTTCTCTTCCGCATAAATGGGCTGTTTTAATTAGACTCAGAGCAAAAATTTTATCTTCATCTTCGACAACAATGTATTTTTCGTTGGAAATTCTATCGGCTACTAGAAGAGCAAGTCCTTCGTATAATATGGTCATTTCTTTATCGCAGGAGAGTGACAAATCTAAGTCCCATGTACTCTCACCAAAGGTAGAATCCATGCAGTAGGTATTCAAGAACGGACAAGTAAGTCCTCCCAGTAGAGATATTTCGTTGGTGTCGAGTTTTACAGTTGCAAAGTAGTCTCGGGTTGAAATTTTAACAGAGGCGGTGACCGTTACGTCGTCCCAGTGATAACCATTTTCGGAGTAAAAGATGCCTCGACAAGTACCATCTGCTGACAGGGAACCATGGATAACAAATGATGCGGATGTAGTTCCATTCATCAGGATATTTCCCATATGAGCGTTGTAAATTTTCAAAGTTTTGTATCGGTGGACGTTGTTGCACTCTGTTGCACCTAGTGCAGTGACGTAAGTCGAAATTCCGTTGTTGACAATTGAAGAGTGGCTGTGCATGCCGCAATGGAATATTAAACGCGTTATTTCCACTAGACATGTTCGCACATGATGATATTTGACTTGGTCTTTTTGGATAATTTGGACGCGCACTTTTTCTGCCACGTAGCTTGAATTGTCTTTATCGCACGGTTTGACAGATCGCAACGAGATTACCGTAGTGTTTATTGATGGACCCGCACAATCGTAAGCTATTAAGGTTTGCGAGACAGTAACACACATCAAAAGGACAGTCCAAACACTTAATCGTTGTGATGCCATGATGTATGTGTAGCGTAAAACTGAAATAAAAATTAGCAAAGTTGCAAAACAAAAACATAAATATAATCAAAATTATATCAAGTCAAAGTAATAAACGATATACTTAGATCTACTTAAAGGAAACCCAATATCCATAATAATAAATCACGAATACTAATTTAAAAAGAAAAGTAAATTTTAATCATTATTACCATGCAATCTTATAGTACCTAATCCTAATCTAAATGGATCGTTAGTGGACTCTTACCACAGCCCGAGCCGGCCTTGTCCAATTCTAAGCCCGAAACAAGAGAGCTAATCAAATTCGTTAAGAGTTAGTAAGTTAATTTGTCAGGGGGTTGTCGAATTCTAGTCGATCTTCTCAAAATTGGACCTTCTAGTGGTAGGGGTACGTTAGTATCGTCAAGGGGCGCTATAGGTGGAACTAGGTCGTTATTAATATGATCTGCTGCAACTGGGAGCTTTATATCTTCGGTGTTATTGTTATCATTCGGCCTTGCAAAATCAGCAGTCGGTTCCGCGTTCCGCTGTAAATGAGGAAACTCAATACTACCTGCTGCGCTTATCGCTTGTTGTGTGGCCTTGTCGATATCAACTGGGTCAAGGCACTCGTCATCTTCTTCTGGGATATCATCTAACACGGCGCTTACTTTATCCGGCGCCTCTAAAGGAGTGATGACCTCGTTTGGGTCGTCTTCAAGCGAATTAAATGGCTTAAGCCTATTGATATGGACTACTTGATCTATACGGGATCCCACTTTTCTAATTTTATAAGTAACCGGGCCTTTTATTTCTACAATTCGATGTGGACCACCCCAGGATTTACTGAGTTTTTTGCTTATTCCAATTTTACTGCTGGGATCGAACAAATAAACCAAATCGCCTACTTCGAAACTTTTATCGGTAGCTTTCTTATTTCGATAATTATTTCTCCGCTCAGTAGATTCTCCCATCCTTTCCTTTACTGTTTCAAAAGCTCTATTAAGACGAAGCATCATTTCGGAAGCAAAATTACTATCGCAATCATAGCGAACTGTTTTGGCTTTTAGAATATCGTCTAACGGTAACACTGGATCTCGCCCATGAATCAAGAAATAGGGACTAAAACCTGTTGAACTATGTATATGAGTACGGAAAGCCATTAGGACATAGGGAAGCCATTCGTCCCAATCTCGCTGAGAAGAGGAGATGTAATGAGACAGCATGTCTTTGAATACTCTGTGACTGCGTTCGATCACACCGTTAGATTGTGGATGATATGCGGTAGTTTGAAACTTTTCAATTCTAAGTAGCTGACAAACTTCTTTAAATAGCTTGGACACAAAATTTGCACCGCGATCTGTGATCAACTGTTTAGGAACTCCGTGTCTCGAGATGATATTCACGACAAACGCCTTTGCAATTGTTTCTGCAGATTGGTCAGGAATCGGTATCGCTTCCGGATATTTCGAAAAATGATCAATGAAGGTCAAAATATACTTATTACCGCGATCAGAAGTAACGAGTGGACCAACGACGTCCATGGCCGTTCGCTCGAAGGGTTCTAATACCTCTGGAAAATTTTGAATAGGGGCTGGTCTGTCATGCGGTGAAGTCTTTCGTTGGTTGCACGAGTGACAACATGAGCAGTACTTTATAACATCTGCTCTCATAGTCGGCCAATACAGTCGAGATTGGACATGACTAAGAGTTTTATCGCGACCTGGATGTCCTGCTGAGGGAGAGTCGTGGAAGTCCTTCAAAGCCTTATTAATATAAGATCTAGGTATCACTAGTTGTTCAACGTTTAGCTTAGCACTGTTTCGATATAAAATTCCGTCACTATCCAGAAAGAATCCGGAAGTTTCTGGATCGCTGTTATTAATTTGGGATATAATAGTACTACAGAATTCATCCTTGTACTGTTGCTCTTTTATAACGTTCCTATCCCAGACGGGTAGAAATGGTGGATCAACTGTAGTAACGCCGACATGAAGCGATTCTTCAAGTTGGTAAATAGTAATTTTTATAGGAAGATGTAAAAATATGAATTTAATCATCTGGAAAACAATTTTCCAGTCTAGCTTATCGAGACCGCAGCCAATTTTGGGCATAATTAAATTACTTTCACGATTTTCTACAGAAAGTTTCGAAAGTTCAACCAGCGACTGCCACAAGGCTTCGTACGTAGGTTTTTGATAATACCGACTTTTAGTTACCAAATTATATACTTTTCGGGTTGGCAAAAATAATACTGCAACTTGTCCAATAGTTTTATTTTGAGATATCAATTGTTCTTCTACCATACCAAACCTATTTTTTATCTCTTTCGCTATTCCTGCGCTCATACTAAGGTCTTCAGAAACACAGTGAACAATAGAATAATGTTCAGGGGCCGAAAACAAATTTCCCGTTACAATCTGAACATTTTTGTTAATAACTTCAGCTTCATTAATATCATTTAAAAATTTGGAAAAATCAGTATTCTCTCGGTCGTATGCTCTGCTCAACGCATCAACATTACCGTGCTTCCTCCCAGGTCTATGGATTATTTTAAAGTCAAATCCAGACAGTTCCGTTGCCCATCTTGCTAGACGCGAATTTGGATCTTTCAACTTAAGTAGCCATTGCAGAGCACTATGGTCAGTTATTATCGTAAATTTTTTCCCGTATAAGTAATACTTGTATTGTTTAACTCCGTATACAACTCCTAAGCACTCTAATTCTGTCACGCTGTAGTTCTTTTCGGCCTTATTTAACTTGCGGCTCGCAAACGATATTGGTCTTTCAAAACCATTTCTATCCTGACTTAGTATTGCGGCGATGCCGGTACCACTTGCATCGGTAGATAAGATAAAGGGCTCATCGAAATTTGGATGTATCAGAACCGCATCTGACATAATAGCGTTTTTAAGAGTATTAATAGATTCTAAAACATCATTAGTAATTTCGAATTTCGCATTCTTTTTAGTCAAATTAATTAGAGGTAAAGCGATGTCTGAAAAATTTTTAATAAACCTTCGGTACCATCCGGCAAGTCCAAGGAATCCGCGTACTTGGGGAACGTTAGTTGGTATGGGGAAGTTTTTAATCGTTTCTACTTTATCCGGGTCCGGTCCTATACCGTTTTTACCTATCACGTGGCCTAAATACTTGACTTCTTCCATTAAAAATCTACACTTACTAGGTTTGAGTTTTACATTTGCTTCTTTAAGTTTATCAAACACCAGTGACAATTTATCAATATGATCTTCGACTCCTTCTGAATTATAGATTATAATATCGTCTAGATACACTAAACACATAGAACCAGTGAGTCCGGCGAGAGTCATATTCATAAAGCGTTGAAAGGTGGAAGGGCTATTAACTAAGCCAAATGGCATCTTATTAAACTCAAAATGTCCGTCCGGCGTCGAGAAAGCCGTTTTCTCTCTGTCTTCTTGTGCAACTTCGATTTGATGGAACGCGCGCGTTATATCGAACAAACTGAACAAATTTGATTTTCCAAAACTGTCGAGAGTCTCCTGTAAGTTCGGTAACGGATAATAATCGCGTCTAGTAACCGCGTTTAGCGCTCGGTAGTCTATACAAATTCTAATTTTTGTCTCACCATTAGACAATTTACGCGTTACTATTACCACTGGGGCTGACCATGGTGATTTCGAAGGTCTGATTACTTTCGCTCGAATCATCCTATCTATTTCTTTATTCAAGATTTCCTTTTGGTGGTGCGGCACTCTATAAGGTCGCTTCGCGATTGGGGGAATATTTTCTGTAATTATACGATGCTTAACTGCATTAGCCGTCGATGTCACTCCTGTATCGTCATCGAAAAGAGATATATGTTTACGTAATAACCTGCTCACCGCATTGACCGTTTCTTTGTCTAAATGCTTCAAATCAAAATTCTCGTAAATCCACCTATTATCATCGTCATTGATCTCTAGTTCAACATTTGCAACCGGGTACGCGGCAATATCCTTGTCATCATTGGGTCTTCCGATAAGGACATTTGCGTAAGCGGTACCTACACGAGTATTCTTCTTTAATTGTGATTCCCAGTCGTTTACGTTTACAATCCGACTGATAGCACAATTACTCTTATTTACTGCTACATAAGCACTCATTACACCATTAACACCGCATTCTACCGGCTCTATCAATATTTCGTCATTACTTAATCTGTTCTTATTCAGAAAATCTACGCGAACATCTATTTCGCACCAAGCGGGTATCGTAACGTCTTCCGCAAGAACTACCGACGAACCCATTTCGTCGTTCTGTAAAATAATATCCTCCCCATCTATTTCCATGGTAACTTTAACTTCATTTAAATCTTCCTCATTATCTTCCTCATCAACCTTATTACTACCCCCACTTTCATTAGCTCTTTCTTCTACATCTATGTCGCCTGTTATCTCTCCAAGAGATTCAATTCCATCATTGTACTCATCAACTTCACTTTTTGTAACCATTGGTAGTATCGAACCATTTATTTCCAATGTTTTATTCCCAAGCCGCATTACTTTCGAAAAAATCTCTTCCCAAAATTCCTAACGCATCGATTTTTAAAGTATTATCGCAAATAACAAATTCGTAATTTATATCTCCAGTAGCACCCAAATCTAGCTTAACAATTGCTGAACCGATTGCTCGAATTGATCCGGATATACCAACTAAAACAATATTATTTTGATAATTAATTTCAATGTCATCACTTAATGCTTCCCTTTTTATTATTGAAACCGCTGCTCCGGTGTCTAAGAGCATGTCCACCATTTTTCCATTAATTTCAATTGGTACTACGGAAGGAGCATTACCTAAGTGCTCAAAAATATGCGGAATACTAAATTTTTGAAATTGTCGATACTGTGGCTGATAAGATTCTTCTAATTCTGACTCGTAGATGGCTGCGGGGCTCCCCTGGTCACAGGCAAAATCTGAGGAGCGCCGGAGTTTAAAGGACGCGTATTGTAGGAGTTTGATGTAGGTGTCGAATTCGGACGCACGTCATTAGTATGCCGCGGCGTTAAGTTTTCTGGCCTATTACGATAATCATTATTGTAGTATCCTTGTCCGCGACGATTGTTGTCGTATCCCCCGAAATTCTGATCCTGATTCCGATACTGATTCTCCTGCCTGTTATAATTATTACCATTGTAAATATTTTGACGATTTTGCTGACGAGGGTACATATTATTACTGCCGTTATTTTGTCTGTTTCGTTCGTTATTAAAATTTTGGTTCGGACGTTGGTATCGGTTATCGGACTGTCTATCGTTTGGGCGGTTATTGAAAGTGGGTCTGGACCTACAATTGCGCGCTATATGATCTAATGATCCGCAATTAAAGCAGGACCTGGCGCTTGTGTACATCACGGAACCGCTTCTACTATTTTTTAACAACTTATCGTTTAATTCAGCATGCTGTGCGATTTCTACTGCTCCATCTATTGTCAAATTTTCTTCCCGCATGAACACAGCTCCTACATCTTCAAGTAATTCTCTCTTTAACCCGGTCCTAAACTGATTCAAAACCAGTTGCTTGCATTTCTTTTTTAACCCGTCGACTTCTGTACGTAGCGCAGTTTCCAAGTCCTCTTCACAAATTTGCGCACCTATAAATTTTACACGAGCTGCATATTGTGCCACCGATTCATCGTGACGCTGCACGCACCTACCAAGTTGGCTAAGAGCTTCCCCAGGTATTTTTATTGGCGAAAATTGGGCGACTAATTTAGCTTTGAAATATTCGTAATCGTCCTCATCCAACAACTCTTCCGCCTGAGCAAAGCGATAGGCTGCACCGGACAGCCGAAATTTAACAATTTTTAGAGTAGTTTCTTTAGTCCAATCGTCTAATCGTGACCTTTGTTCGATCCGCTCAAAATAAAATTTTACATTTTCTTTGCCGCTGAAAGTTTCAACCGTATTAGCAATCATGCCTAGGCTAATAGCTGGGTTTTGGAAGTTTTGAATAATATTGTACGGTGGTGGTGGGGGAGGCAGATTTCCACCCTCGGGTCTCTCTTCATCGACCATCGTGATAAGGTTGGAGAAGAATCAGTTACAAAAAATTTTTAAGCAAAATAGAAGTAAACAAACGGAGTCCTAGTTAAACAAGAACATTCTCGGAAAAATATGTTTGTATAATTTTTAGAAAAGCACAAAATTTCAAATTTTTAATTATTGTTCATTTATCTTATCCCACCGCTGCCACCAATTGTAACGAAAAATCGTCCTTAGCTGGACGGGTAGTAATCGAGCGGTCAATTATGATAGCGCTGCCACCAGTGCATTTAGGATATGCACATCCGTTAAGGCTTCTTCGAAGGCGATACAAGGGTTCGTTTAAGAGTAAATGAAGAATCCACAGACAAACATATGTTTCCGGGGAATGCGTATATTGAATCAAAGAACACAAACAAATGTAAATAAAAATCAAATCAAGATAAAAATAATACGAATCAAAATACAAAGAAAAGGGCCGCATGCAACTTACTACTTGGTGATACTGCGCCGCAAACAAGTTAAGGAGTCAATCTGGTCAGAACTTTATATTTATATTAGGAATTTAACCGAAACCGCGTTATAGTAATTATTAAAAAAAATAATAGGCAAATAAATTTAGTGAACACTATGAATTCCAAATAATGAATTTAACACTTTTGAAAATTGAGTCTCCCGAAGGGTTAACCGAAGTGTCCGAGGACCAACGTTAGACTGACTTTGGACTGACCATTCGGATGCAATTTTCCCAGATACTATCGTGAGAACTCCTTACTTGCATTTTCGCACCTACTTGACGGAACAGTACCATCCATTCTTTACTGATTAATTTATCAGAAGTCGACGGTAGGTACAGGATGCTCGTATCAAAAAGTTGCCATTCTCACCTTCTGTGCTACCGAACTGGCACAGAAGAATATTGTAGTCTGGTGAATAAATTCCAATATATAATCGTTATCCTCTTCTATGCATTCAGCAGCACAAAAGGGTATTGAATCTTAACTACCGGACGTAGGTATATCATCGTGAGACTTAAATAAAATTTTAAAACAAAGCAGTTTTGCTACACTTTAAAAAAGTTTTTTAAATTCTGTTCGGCCAATCACTGATTAATTTCAACTTTATTCTACAGTTTTCTGTAATTTCAATTGCACGATTTATTACTCTTTCCTCCCGTTTGCAATTTATTTATCTTTTCCTTTTTTAGTATAATGTTTCAAAGTGGTTGAAATTAAATTGGTAATGAATCGTTGAACATTTGCTTCTTTTGCTCTATTTCTGTATTTATTTATTTTATTTCATAAATCACCAATAAATTTTAGGGGCAACTATAAGTTGCTTACTACTTATAGAGCAATGTAATTTTACAAGAGATTATACCCTGTTTGGAATTTAAATCAACCTGTATTAAACCTAATCATTCCTTTTATTTTTCAGAGCTCGTTATTTAGTCAATTATAAAAATAATTTCAAGATACAAAAATTTGAGTTTTAGACACAAAAAAATTGTTTATGTTGTGGTATTTCAAGCAAATTCAGACAGTTATACTCTGTCCAACTAAACATTGACTTATTATTATATTTTTCTCAATTGGTATCATGTCCCACATGATGGTGTTATTTACTTCAGTCTCCGCCTAGAGACTATTAGACATTAGGATTAGATCTTCGATGAAATTTTGTGCTCGGGAGTAACTCGGTCTATTACATTACAAATTGACGCATTTCTCCTCAGGTGAACATATCCTATGGCTTTGTCACTGTAACTTTTCCGAGATGATCTAAAATCAAATCATTTTTGAATCAACATTGATGTACGATCGATTTATCGCATTAGAGTGCGCCTTTACCGAAGTTCTGGACCACCAAATTCTGAGTTGTTGACGTAAAACACGTAGGTACATGGAGGTTGATTATGTAAATCGGCTTTTTTTTAATCCGCCTCTATTTTCTCACAAAAGTATTAATATCACTTTGAATTGATAGTTTTCTCGAATTTTTTTGAGGTCAAGTTGACGAATCTGAACCAAACTTTGAAAAACTATTCACATCAAGGGCAATTTCCGGATTCAACGTCGCTTTTTCCAATCTGGACACTTTAATACGGATTTCAAAAAATCTGTTTCAATTTCAATCGGCTTCTTCACATTACGCTTTTGAATTTTCAGTTTTCAACACCTCTCAACTGACTGCCGCCACCCTGCCGCGTCGTTCTGATTTTTCGCGAATTTGCCCCCTAAACTTCATAGCTCACGAGCCAGCTACTGATAATGACGTAGTTATGACCGGAACCATGCGTGAATCACGTGACTACTATTTGTGTCGTCATCAAAATTGAAAATAGTGATTTTTAGGGTCTTAAGGGCCTTAATTAAAAAACGACACCCGAGCGTCTACTCAGTGAAGGGAGGACTTTCAGAAAATGCACTAAAAAAAAAATCGTGGACGACCCCATTGTTCTTGGCGCTTTGTATCCTTGTCATTTCGCACGATCCAATCAA
Source organism: Salpingus planirostris (assembly GCA_949788335.1). NCBI lineage: Eukaryota > Metazoa > Arthropoda > Insecta > Coleoptera > Salpingidae > Salpingus > Salpingus planirostris. Next base: position 8,488 of record CATKUT010000014.1, on the reverse strand, counting down.
AATTTATTTTTAGAAAATCCTCCACTTTCCGTGTAACCCCATCAAATAGGGTATCATTTTGTTCCTTTTCATCTTTGCTACAAGATGATGTACTTCGTTTTTCCATCGGTGCACCTAGGGAGATAATATTGGGCAAAATCTGATTTCCCATGTTAATTCCCTATGTACCGGTCGCCCGTGTCCACCCGGTATATAGACGTACAATCTAGTGACACAATCCCCCCTATTCACTAATTAATTGCTACGTAGCAAGTATTGTTGTCTATTGCTAGCAACAAAGTAAGTAATTGTTGATAGCAATAGCCAATACAATACTTGCTACGTAACAATTCCCTTACTGAATAAGGGGGAATGTGAAATTATAAATTTTAATATAAGTATTTATAATAAGTACTTATTATTAAAAATATAATAATAATTATTCCTACTATAAATTGCGTAACTTCCAAAATATTATCTTCATAATCTGATTTTTGAAATACATTTTTCGCAGTATGACATATACGAATGAATATTTTAGTTTTTTGACCTATCCTAATTGAATAAATACATTTCATTATCGTTACATTATTATTTATCTTCCTCCTTTTTCAATAAATAGGCAATTAGGGAATATTTACGCCGATAATTGGGGCGCAGTAGGTAAAACTTTCAATTTATTTATTACAAAACGTATGCGTCAGGTAACCAATGTTACAATCCAGAAAAATTCGTGGGTCTAGGGACATTTCTTGAAATTACGGATGTTGGCAATGCCCTCCATTTTGAGTAATTTGTCGCGTGTCTGGCAAGACGTTTGTCGGGCGTGACGTGTGTCTGGTATGACGAGTGACAGGCGCGCCTCTCACTCCTTCCTGCGGCCCTTTCCCAACGATGGCGGGAATTTTGAATCGACCACATTTTCATTGGGGGCTCGTTCGAGGAGCGATTCCTCCCATCCTTGATTTGTTTCGTTATGTCCTATTCTAGCGGGAATTCGGCTACTGTCTCAACCATCTTTCTTTCCGAGCCTGTTCTCCGTTCCAAAAAAACGTGCAAAATATTTCAAGCGACGTTACTCAACTTCCGATATCGATAATCAGCCTTTCGGGGAATTGCTCCATTCGTCGAAACTACCTCTCGGGTCCTTCGGGAGCAAATTTACGCCCATTTCTGGGGATTTGTGAAATAGCTCGTGGCTCTGATCGCCTCTTCAGCCGATTGACTTCAAGTAGTCCTTGGAATCTCAACCCTTTCGATAAGGTAGGCCCATTGAATTCGTTCGCTCTATTTTCTGCTCGCTAACGTCGTCGATTTTCTCCTAAATTAAGGGTTCAAGTTTGAGTGCGAGACCAAGGTCGAGCTCTTGCCTCGCCCAACTCGACCACCTGTGGTTTCGGGCGATTCCTCGTTCGCCTCTGCAGCGTCCTCCCTACCACTGAGGTTGCACCCCTAACCAGCGCTTCCAGCACCGTTTGGGGGAAAACGATCTTCGCTTCGGCCGTACCGCACCACGGACGCTGTCGTCTACTCGCTCGCCAACTCATCGAAAGCTTAGCCTAGAATAAGACTCTCGTCACTTTCATAGAACTTTTGTCGGGATCTAGTATCTATTAATTAAATTATCGTCCAATTTCGGGGGCCTTTATTTACCATATTGAATTCAATTACGCTGATTTATCGGCGCCTTCAGTAGTCGCCTCTTTGTAGGCAGCGGTCCATACCGCTGTATCGTCATACGATCTTCAATTTAATTTTAGGACGCCTCATAACCTTGTAACGTTACAGCGCTGTACCGGTGGTTAAATATTTGCATAATTTCTCTGTATTCTCTGAAACTTAAATACTAGTACTTATGTATTTTATTTTTGGGGAGACCCTTCTGATTCTTCCGTTTTCTTCTCTTTCAGTAAATTAATCTCTCTATATTAGTAGTTGCTTCAATTAATATTTTGCTTAATATTCACTATTAGTTACTGTCATTCTCATATCATAACCCAACTTATTTCTTTTGACATTTTCCTGTTTTTGTGTTTCAATAAAATAGGTGGCGCCCACAGCTACCACCTAGACTAAAATCTCTTTCGCTAAATTTGTGTAACCCTCACCCGTCTCCACAGTTAGCCGGCACACTTTCGTCTTGGTGTGGAAACGTGAATTTGGCACGTAACAGTTTTTGGCGACCAACATGGGGCCCTCGCTTTATTTTGCCTGTGGATCGGTCGTATTCGGAAAGAGATTTTAGTAGGGTGGTGTTGTCACATCATCGTCGAATGCCCGGGCGCCATATAGTTTCGTAAAAAAGGAAGGACCAGGAAAAACTCACAAATGGTCTACATTAAAACATATATTCAACATTCAGAAATGAAGATGCAGAGAACAAAAAAATGCAAAAAGCGAAATTCAAAAATATTAGGAGTTAAAATTTGCAAAGTGAAAAGTATTACTAATTATGTAAAGTAAACGTGAACGAAAACATATTTAACAAAAATTATCGATCAATTGCGCAAAAGTCGAGATTAAGAAAACTTAAATCTAAGTGTGACATAATAAACAGTGATGGCCCAGACAGCACAGGATATCCAATGGATATCCATATCAGATCCATCCAACATCCATTATATCCTGGATAAACAATGGATGTCCATTGGATGTCCGTTTTTTGATGTACGCTGATGGACATCCAATGGACATCTATTGGATATCCAGTGGCGTATTATCCTTCGACTATACATCCATGGACGTCCATTGGATATCAGTAGAGGAAGGAGGTAGGTTCTGGGCCCACAAGATGGCCGCCAACCTCAAAAGTTGCTACGTTTCAGAGATCTGCATGTATATTTAATAGTATAAATTCCAGGCGTTCGAGTTGATAGTAAAAATTAGATGCGCTCTAAATTATAAATTTGAAATAAGTTACCGCCGTTGCGGTTCAAAATGTAGTGGTGGGGGTTCAAATATCCGGAATTTTGAATTTTCGGATTACAAAATGTGCAATTTTTGAAATCGAAAAATGCGGAATTTCTGGTATATGAAATTTTGGATTTCAAAAATTTGGGATAAGTAGTGTCCGGAGGTAGTTCTAAACCATCACCACAAGTTGCCTACATTCCAGCGTTTTGTGTGGAAATCCTAGCTGACAGTAGCCAAGATGGTGGAATAATTGCGAGAATAATTGAGTGTAACGTTACTAAACCAAGCCCATCTGTCGACATAAGTCTGATGATTCATCAAATTAAACAGTTTTCACGTCATCAGTGCGAAGAACAATTTTTAACTGCAAGTTAAGTACTAGATTGTTAATTCGAAAGAAAATTTCCAAAAAAAAACTAGAAATTTTCATCTGAATGCGATTTTCCCGATTTAATTCCCTTTATGTCTCAATATGATGGCATAGTAATATTCCGATAATCGGACACGATACAACAGGAGGGTGTAATTATACAATCATAACGCGACAAGTGTCAAAGCGGTCTATGGAACAAATAGTAGAAAATCTTTCCAATGAAAGGACAAAGTGAACGTTACTAAACCAAGCCCATCTGTCGACATAAGTCTGATGATTCATCAAATTAAACTGTTCTCACGTCATCAGTGCGAAGAACAATTTTTAACTGCAAGTTCAGTACTAGATTGTTAATTCGAAAGAAAATTTCCAAAAAAAAACTAGAAATTTTCATCTAAATGCGATTTTCCTGATTTAATTACCTACATGTCTTAATATGATGGCATAGTAATATCCCGATAATCGGACACAATACAACAATACGGTGTAATTATACAATCATAACGCGACAAGTGTTAAAGCGGTCTATGGAACAAATAGTAAAAAATATATCCAATGAAAGGACAAAGTGAACGATACTGAACCAAGCCCATCTGATGACAAAAGTCTGATGATTTATCAAATTAAACAGAGTTCTCACGTCATCAGTGCGAAGAACAATTTTCAACTGGAAGTTCAGTATTAGATTGTTAATTCAAAATGAAATTTCCAAGAAAAAACTAGAAATTTTCATCTGAATGCGATTTTCCTGCTTTAATTCCCTTTATGTCTCAATATGATGGCATAGTGATATCCCGATAATCGGACACGATACAACAAGAGGGGGTAATTATAAAATCATAACGCGACAAGTGTCAAAGCGGTCTATGGAACAAATAGTAGAAATTCTTTCCAATGAAAGGACAAAGAGAACGTTACTAAACCAAGCCCATCTGTCGACATAAGTCTGATGATTCATCAAATTAAACAGTTTTCACGTCATCAGTGCGAAGAACAATTTATAACTGCAAGTTAAGTACTAGATTGTTAATTCGAAAGAAAATTTCCAAAAAAAAACTGGAAATTTTCATCTGAATGCGATTTTCCCGATTTAATTCCCTTTATGTCTCAATATGATGGCATAGTAATATCCCGATAATCGGACACGATACAACAGGAGGGTGTAATTATACAATCATAACGCGACAAGTGTCAAAGCGGTCTATGGAACAAATAGTAAAAAATCTATCCAATGAAAGGACAAAGTGAACGATACTAAACCAAGCCCATCTGTTGACAAAAGTCTGATGATTTATCAAATTGAACAGAGTTCTCACGTCATCTGTGCGAAGAACAATTTTTAACTGCAAGTTCAGTACTAGATTGTTAATTCGAAAGAAAATTTCAAAAAAAAAACTAGAAATTTTCATCTAAATGCGATTTTCCTGATTCAATTCCCTGCATGTCTTAATATGATGGCATAGTAATATCCCGATAATCGGACACGATACAACAATAGGGTGTAATTATACAATCATAACGCGACAAGTGTTAAAACGGTCTATGGAACAAATAGTAAAAAATCTATCCAATGAAAGGACAAAGTGAACGATACTGAACCAAGCCCATCTGATGACAAAAGTCTGATGATTTATCAAATTAAACAGAGTTCTCACGTCATCAGTGCGAAGAACAATTTTTAACTGCAAGTTAAGTACTAGATTGTTAATTCGAAAAAAAATTTCCAAAAAAAACTAGAAATTTTCATCTAAATGCGATTTTCCTGATTCAATTCCCTACATGTCTTGATATGATGGCATAGTAATATCCTGATAATCGGACACGATACAACAATAGGGTGTAATTAAACAATCATAACGCGACAAGTGTTGAAGAGGTCTATGGAACAAATCGTAAAAAAATTATCAATAAAGGGACGAGGTAAACGTAACTGAATCAATCCCATCTGTTGACGTAAATTCGGTGATTTATCAGATAAGACAGAGTTCTTACGTCATCAGTGCGAAAACCAATTTTCAAGTGCAAGTCTAAAGTTACATTTACAACCAATTCCAATTCGGATTCTGATTGCGAATTGCATGTTTGACAGTGGGCTTTTTCGTGTATTCATTCACAACGCCCAATCTGAATTCGGCACGCTCCGTGTTTCAATTCGAATTGGAGTGCATGTTTGCAGATCGCAAACTTTCAATTCGAATTGCGACACAAATGACAAAGTTTGACAGATCTGACGAAATGGTGTTTATGGTTGTTTGCAGTCGTTCTCTTAAAAATACCGTCCAAAATTGTGAATAGCGTGAATACAAACTGGTAGGAAAATTGTAGTAACGGATTCCTCTAGTTAACTCATTCGTATTAATTCCAGTCGTAACAATGCATTTGAATGTTCGAGCCAAAGCTATCTTGCTTGGCAGTTTGGCCTGTTTGGTCTTCTTATCGAGCAGACGAACTATTGAAAAACCCAAGAAAGCTAAAAGAAAACGTCGTTTTTGGGTCCATCCAATTTTACAACAACATCGATTGCAAATCCCTAACTTTTATCATTTTTCCATGACAACACTAGAAATCGCTAGACCCGAAATGCGAATATACATTTTTATTGTAAATGGTGGCCACTCCTTATTTGAAGTTATTACCACACTTTGCAATCCGATTTAGAAGTGTGCCGAAATCGGATTGGTTGTAAATGTACCTTGAGACCGAAATGTTAATTGGAAACAATATTTCTAAAAAAAAATTTAAAATTTTCATCTAAATGCGATTTTCTTGAAATCTTTCCTGCATGTCTTGATATGATCGAATAGTAATATCTCGATAATCAATTACGTTGCAATTATACGGTGTAATTATACAATCATAACGCGACAGTTGAAGCGGTATGGATCAAATAGAAGAAAATCTTACAATGACGGGACAAAGCCAACGATACTAAATCAATCCCATCGTTGACAAAAATCTGATGACTTATTGCATTCAAAAAAGTTCGCCAATGCGAGAAACAATGTTTTACTGCCAGTTTGACGTTTGGATGTTAGTTGGTAAATAAATTTTTGGCATAAAACGCAGAATTCTCCTGCATGTCCCAGCATAAGCGAATAATAATCGGGTGATATTCGCATACGTAATAACAGCGGAGTCAAATTATACATTTGAATCAAAATACGGGCGAAATGGGTTCAGAAAATTTTTCGAGGATGATTTTTATTCATGAATTTCATAATTGAAATTTTTATTTTTCAATGAATTAACCCATCAGTTGAGGTATAACTAAAATCTTTACAATATCATTCAAATTAAATATTTGTCAATGCAATTTGAATTCATATGTATGTATCTCTGGGTATTTATTTTCCATGACTGTCACTGCATTATGTGTCAGTATCAGCTGATTGTCATTATTTCTTAACGTTAACCTAAAAATCATTCGACATCAACAAAAACGCTGATCCTCAAAGCAGCCAAATTCATCATAAACATAAATTGGATAATTTACGACAGAAGAGAGAATTCCTGGATGTTGTATAAATAGTAGTGGTTAAGTATTGATTTTTGCCGCAAAATCTCCAATTACTTGGATAATCATCTCTCATAGGTTTCAGGTTTCTCGGTAGTAAACTGAAGAAAATCTACAGCATTGAACGCAGTGATTCAACAAATTTAAATGTGCACCATACCGGTATTCACGATGACCCTGCAATAGGAGAGATTGAGACGTAATCATTGAAAATGCAATGCAAGTAGGAATCTAATTAATTTTTTGAAATAATCTCAAGAAGAGTATTGTTTCAGGTGGCATTTGGTTTAGATGCTATAAGAAGGGTCTAAATAGAAGTCCATGTAACCGTTATACTGCCTTAGATTCGAGCATATTCCTGGAAATTCGCCAACTTAAAACTGTGGATTCGAGTCAATGTTCTACTGAAAAATCTATCATATTTATCTCTTATTAAGAATGTGATGGTTCACACTTTTTCCGGAACACTTTTGACATAATTACGGAAAGAACTAGTTTTATGAAAAGCTTTCAACTAAAGATATATGATTTGTTCAAATCACTAGGTTTGAAATTTGCAATCCATATTTTATATCTATTTTATAATCGGCATTGATTGATTGATAATAAATGCTGTTAATTTATGTTATCAGGACAAGATATGAATTAAAAAGAATCTGGAAATTGTATCGAAATTGAAGATATTAAAGATTTATTTATTCTTATGCATTTTCTCCATTAAGCATGGATACGAACCAAAAATTGCGATTCCGGTGAGAATCAAGTGATATCGCGACAGATCATAACGAGACACTGCGGTGTCTCGATATGATGCCAAATGCGGTGATTAATATTATGTATTAATTATATCTATCTTTATCATAAACTTATTTTTGTTGATGTGATATGTATAAAATTATGTATTATTATTATTATTATTATTGTTATCATCTGTGATTATATTTGTCATCGTCGCCGTATTAATAAATGATTTAAATCTATATGATCTGTTTCTATCATTTCTTATTAATAGTTAATGGACTAACCGCCGTTTTCATAATCGAATTTAGAGTCACTTTAGTAGTAGTAGTAGTAAAAGTAGTAAAAGATTTTTTTAAATATACCACACTTTTTAAACACAATTATTCCGCCATCCTGGCTACTGCCCGCTGGAGTTTGTATTGCTGAACTTTGAGATCGGGGATCCCCGCATTTGTTTTTAATTACTGAACGCTAGATAGGCAACCAATTAAACTCACATTTTGAGGTTTTTCAAATATCCCGCACTTTTTACACTCAATTATTCTCGCAATTATTCCACCATCTTGGCTACTGTCAGCTAGGATTTCCACACAAAACGCTGGAATGTAGGCAACTTGTGGTGATGGTTTAGAACTACCTCCGGACACTACTTATCCCAAATTTTTGAAATCCAAAATTTCATATACCAGAAATTCCGCATTTTTCGATTTCAAAAATTGCACATTTTGTAATCCGAAAATTCAAAATTCCGGATATTTGAACCCCCACCACTACATTTTGAACCGCAACGGCGGTAACTTATTTCAAATTTATAATTTAGAGCGCATCTAATTTTTACTATCAACTCGAACGCCTGGAATTTATACTATTAAATATACATGCAGATCTCTGAAACGTAGCAACTTTTGAGGTTGGCGGCCATCTTGTGGGCCCAGAACCTACCTCCTTCCTCTACTGATATCCATATA